>CM062085.1:661529-1121791 GCA_031163375.1 Conogethes punctiferalis | reverse complement strand
GTATCCGAGACAAAGCGTTGTAACTCGGTCGGCTAATGTGGCAGTTACACAGATTACACCATTAGAAAACTCGTTAGCGTCTGTATTAGCCTGCAGAGTCCCCTAATGAACACTATTGCAGCTTTGATACCTATAGATACCATTCAGTTCACTTTAAGTAAACTACCTACGCTTTTCCATTTAAATAAATTTAAAAAGTTATATTTATCAAGATATTTATTGTGCGTTATACTATCATCGAGACTCTAAGAAGGTAGATGATTAGAAAGTAATTCTGTGGATACGGTTAACGAGATAGCTCATTAGTAATAACCTAGACCTCTTCCCTGGAGGTCGTTGGCTCATGCCCGTCCCGTTCACTCTACTATTTTGATCAACTAAATAACTAGGGAAACCATGATAAGTAACCTTTATTTTACGTTCAAATCCATTTAAGACATAGCATCAGGGTTCTAGGTACAGTGGGCACGGGTTATGTGAGATTCCTATTTTTAACAGAGTGCATACGCATTAAGCCGAGGCGATCTTAGGCGTAAGGGTCGACACGAGCCCCTCGGTTCATCATTATTATTTTTGCACCATTTTGGCAGCCTTTCATTCTTGTAAAAATACGTATGAAAGAGTTAAATAATAAAGTCAGTGTATGGCGGAATAATGATAAGACCTCATGTTTTATCTAGCATCTCAACGTGAGATGCTGTTTTTCCACATTTCATGGTGAACCTGACTTCTTCCCCTTAGGGCACGTTAACACAAACTCACTCATAGCGCTCATAGAATATGAATTTTATGTATCAACCTACAGTATTTATTTATGGATCGTTCGTATTGTCCGTAATAACTACCTCCAGTAAAATCAATAAACACAAAATGATTACGTAACGGACGTCGTAACATTATTGGAGTAGCTATAATTAATACACAATTTACGATAGTAAATCACAAACTAATATTTGAATTAATACATTGTCTTGGTAAAGCTGAATAATTTTCTAGCCGACGTACTCAACCACATCAAATATCTGTTGTTCATATGTACCATCTACGAACTACATATATCTAATGAGCTTTATACTTCGTCTCATACTGTTATAGACATACAGGTCCGTATGTTATTGATAACACAAGAATTGATAATCTGTAAAGTATTTAATACAGAATCCGATTACCATACACTCATTCAACCAGAGAGAGAAAAAAGTAACTATATTGGCGGGAGCTCCTATGACAGCTGTCAGTATCACCGGTACGTCAAACTTCAATTGTCAACGTATAGTTGCGGTGACTCTTGAGCGTGGCGAGTAGGTGCTGTGCCGCAGCTCGTTGACTATTTCCCTCTAACAGTATTTAGGTGCCTTTTTAATACCATACGATCGATCGATGACGTGATGGCCATGATGATCCTGAAATTGTTTTTAATGTATACTAAATAGAAATGTATGTAAACAAATTCGTATTTAGTACATTGTAGTACAACCTGAACAATTAAATACGAATCAAATCAGGTTTTTTTTCGTGTAAACAAAAAAAATAGAGCATTTTAAAAAATAAACGGATCGGAAAAGAGGACCTTAATTATAAAATTCCGTTTGAATTACTCACTGATTTCACAGATAATGTATTTCTGTTAATCACAAAGCCTTTGACATTAAACAAACTTCGCTTTGATGTACTATTGCAATGAGCCGACCTCCGCGTAATACAATCGCATCGCTATATAACAACTGCTGTTTATTTAAGGTTTATTTGCTTTAACGCTCCGAAGTTGCAAAAGGCGATCCGTGGGGTACATGCCGCGAGACTCGACTCGACTCTGATAGTTGGATAATCCCATTATGACAGAATAATCTCCTTTCCCATTTACGGTCCGAAACTATTTAAGCCGATGGCCGTCCGTCTCATTCCAAAAGCTACCGTGTGAAAGAAACAGACTATCTCGTTAGCCAGACTTGTTATTTATGTGGAAGATGTGGCATCGTGGCCTAATGAGACTTTTATTTATAAGTTGAGCTCACAATAGCGACTTTAAACTTGCATTGTGTCATTGTTAGCTTACTTTCATAACCGTGGACTTGTGGTACGACGTACGCCCCTATGTAAATTGGACAACGAGTCTGGGTCAAGGGGGTCTCGTTAGCGTGTGTACTCGGCTTTACACATATCAATTCCGTACTCGTATTACGGACGGCAAGTGCTTACTTTTAGTGCACCAGGGGCGTACTATTGCGAGGGTTGTAGATTAATTCAAACTCTGCATTAGACGAAATACACGGCACTATTTTGACAAACATTATTTTGTAGAATGTAAGATTTTTTGACGTCGCCGTATTGTTGCTTAAGACATTTGCGCGGTTCGGTTGTACTACTCGCGTTTTAATGTATGGTTCGTTTTAGTACGATGTTCGCTTCGAGTGGATTGCGGGTTTGTGTTTGCATTCATGAACGATGTTGGGTAATCGAACTGTATCAAATCGTATTGAGAACGAACCAACGATTAAAATAGCAAACGATACCTATTCCGAATGTGTGTTTGTATACATTTTCACGGGAACGCCTCCTAAATATAAATAACAAAATGAACAAGTTGGTGCTGCAGTTTTTATTTAAACGACTGTACAAAGGTAAACTTCATAGCCCAATAATTTTATTTTTATAATACAGGCATTTTTTTTGTAATCAACACAATAGTCATTTGCCTTTAATTTCAAGCTATGTTTTTAAATGTTCTTTTATTAAGAGAATATTTTAAAACAATATTTTAAATATTAATACGATAAATTTGTTATTTCTCTGTGGGTATCTAGAAAATTGAACGTTTAGTATGTAGGTATAGAGCTTTATCAGCATTTCAAGATGGCGGCTGTTATTTGAGAATTCTCAAAGGTATAAGAAACCAATTTTTTGCTGAAATACAAATATTTTTCAACTAAACATATAGTGTTTATGAAAGGTACTAATAAAAATGCAAATAGATAGATAAAAAGGTTTCGTAGGTGCATTTCTCATAAATTAATAATAATCTGAAAATAATATCGATGTATTATGCCCCTAAACGGGAATGTATACCATTTGTCTAAAAACCTTCAAAACGGCGGAGGGTTTTTATATTATGATTGAAATTCACTTCATATTGATTCATGTCTTTCAGTTCTTGTTTTTCAGTATCTTCTTTGGTCACCAGTACATCAGGAAACTTGACATTCATCAGCTAACCAACCAATCGCTGTATACCAATTATACAAGGAAGTTGTAATGCTACCTTTTCTAGCCGAGAAAGTGCTTTTATGCGTGGTATTACGATGCGCAAATGCGCAGAGACTGACGGCATGCAATGTTCGCCTAATACTCTATATGGTGTGCTATCAGGCACGTTGTACTGGTCGCCGCACCCCAAACAACGACTTGTATTTGAATGGTTACCAAACGTGCTGGGCGAGCTAGACTGCCCCCGGCATGTGGCGCTTACAGTTACAGGTCATCATTCTCAGCCTATTGCAGTCCACAGCTGGTACCATTAGGGCCTCTCCAGTTGTTGCCACTCAGTGCAAAATTTCTGAAGGGATATACCCATAATTGACACGCTGGACAGGCGGGTTGGCGATCGCAGGGCGTAGCTCTTGCTCCGGTGTCGCTGCTGCCGTCCATCGGCCCGTGGTACCTCCAGCTACGTCTTCTATCGTGATGGTTTTACCGCCAGCCAGGTCGGTAATGCCAGAGCCTCGTTTGTGGTGTCGTAAGTGATGCACCACGGGCAGGTTGAAGGATGGCTTTGAGCGAAAATGGTGATAGGTCTCTCCCTTACATCCCCAACATCCCATACAGTTACAGGTACTTACAGTATTATTCCCCAAATTCTTGACTCGACAATTCAAGTAGGCCGCAGGTAGTTGCCGAGCAAAGCGGTGACGTTCTTTCGAGCCCAATCAGGTCGAAGTAGGGCCGTCGGTGCGGGGCGTGGGGCGCGGGCGCGTCGTTGCTGCGCCGGAGGGGACTCGCGTGTCGGCAGCCGGCGGGGGCCGCCGTCGCGAGACGCGTTCGTCACGGCGCGCCATTGGCCAAGCTCCCTTAGGGCTGATGACACTGCCAAAATCAGAGAATAAGATTCAGTCAACCGTGAAAATAAGGTGTGTAGTGAAATCATTTGACGACTACAGGTCATCTACACTATATTATATAAAGAGGGAAAACTTTGTTTGTTTGGTTGTAATGAATAGGCTCAAAAACTACTGGACCGATTTTAAAAATCTTTCACCAGACGAAACTACATTATCCAGAGTAACATAGGCACAAATTTATTTTGGAAAAAAAAACTTTACGCGGACGAAGTCGCGGGCGGAAAGCTAGTGAAACTAATAATAGGTCTTAAGCTTATGTGAGACCAATGAATAGAACAACTATCGTCACGTGTAGCTGGAGCATGACTTGTGCCAGACACCTAAATCATTATGTTACGAGTATTACTTTTTTAACTGCAGCTGTATGGGCAATACATGTTGCTTACAATTAGACGCACGTTTTGGATAGCAAAATATTGTTTTTATGTTAAGTGTGTTTTTTAAGTATTCATAAGTTTTATGTTTCAAATAAAAATTATTTCAATTCATTTCACGTGATCTTTTACGTGATGAATGTACAATTGTACACCAAATTCAAGATAATGCATAATCAATTTAAATGAAATTTGTAAGACTGGAAGGTCTACACGACACAATTCTAAGAAACCAATTAAAATGTACATTATATGTCACCGGAAATTAACAAACTCGTAATTAATCAAATTCCTAGGTAATTATCTTTCCTAGGTATTTTATTGTTTTCTTTTTATTTATTATAGTATCAGTATTAAAGTATGTTTCCTAATAATTAATGCCAAAGTCTTATAATGATGGACGTCGATCAATCAGAGAACAACGAACTAAAGTGACGGGTAGTTAGCGCACCGTTAAATAAATAGTACCACTGAGCATAGATTGGCTTATTTGTTGACGATTTTACATGTGTCAAAATCGTAAAGTATTAAATTACTGGCCAGGTAAAGTAAGTTGGTCAATCAACTAAAATCAATTGCTTAAATGATAACAACTATCATTTGTTATATTCCGAAAATTATTCAACTTCTAGGAAATTAATCAACTTACGATTCTTGCCTATTTCCGGTGACATAAAGGAGTAAACTAACCGATCCAATAACGTAATATTCTACGCTCTAATACTAATGTATCATCGATTTGGAGATATTCGACTAGGCTCGAGCATTTCAGACTTAAGAACTTGTCAAGAGTATGTCAAACCTTAACTCAATTTGTGTCTTCCGGTTACCGCTAAATTAACCCAGTACTGACCCTCACGGATTAACGCGCTACTTTATTATTCTGGTTCGTTCGGTGGGACAATTCATGAAGCAATCACGTGTAACTGAATATCACTTCATAGCCGTGACGTCATAATAGTCATAGCGTTATCGTAACCTTTGTTTTGCATAGATTGCTTCTCTATAATAGAAGAGTGTCTGTGTCTCTGCAATAGATAGATCGTAGTATAGATTCAATTCTACTCGTACTTACCTGACATACGATAGTACACTTGTAAAAAGATGCTATTTTAAATGTCAAAACCAACTTCAGATACTGAAAAATTTCTCCAGTTCAATTACCTATCCAATGCATGAGCTCTATTACCGCCTAGGTTTTGGATATATAGTAGGTTGATGTTTTGACCGCATGTGATTTAATAATTGATTTTGAGGCAAGTTTAATTTGTCAGAAAGTTTTTATTCGGAATTATTTTAAGAAAGGTCGACCGAACTTGTAAAGTAAACTTGGCAATAGATGGTGTTATGTTAAAAGATCTATTAATTTCATATTATGAAAACTCTATGTATAAGGGCCAGCGAACAACAAACGATGAAATGTAGAGTCCGCAACAGTGTAAATGCCTATCTGGACCTAGTTTCATCAGTGTAATTACAATTGAAGATAAACAAAAAGCACCTTAGTAATTCCCTTCATTGATAAGGATGGGGTAATTATGAAAACATATCTGTGCCTCATTGAATGGAAAGGGATCGGCGGAGTGGCAGTAACAATTTGCTACATAACACACGCCAGTGGAACTACTGACAGGGGCACTAAAACCGATTAAACGCGACACGACACGTAGTAGTCCGGCAATAGTACACAGTATTTCAAGAGTAGACTTACGAAAATTTAGATATTTTCGTATAAGGATAGGACGATCAGATATTGCGCAATACAAATGGCTTACTGTAATAAGATAGTCAGTTCAATCAGCCCACACGTAATATGTACGCGTGGTGTGAGATTCTTTTTTTAAAAAGTAATTCGTGAAGCCAAAAATTTGAGAAACGTATGGGGGAGAAAAGATATAGTCAATTAACTGGAACACTCATACCGCCGACTTGAGAAAAAGTAGCGTATCTCGGTTCTCAAAAACTACTTTCTCTATGTATACATTTTATATATCAAAAAATTGGAGATAATTTTGTGATGAGTAATCATCAAGTATTCAAAGTATTTTGTCGGTTCCTTTGGATTTTATAAAGGTATTTTTAGAACACTCAATCCTCTAATTGCCGTCGGTCAGTTGGAAACAATAAAAATCTATCAGGTATCCGGATATTAGACGAAATCCAGTGATGTCTGAATTAATGGAAGTGAAAGGATCAGATGATGATTAGGAGTAAATTTTTAATAGACATATTAAAGAACAGCAAACATTTTATTTCATCAGGTTATGTAAAACAATCTAGTCTGATTTTTTCAAAGTCAATAGTCCTAATTTGCAAAGGTAAGCACTTTTGAAAAATATCATTTTGCTTTAGTTATTTTACTAACGTACGTGATTATACTTAGTGTAAATATAATATAAAACCTCTGAGGAAAATATGGTGACGCGATGGTATTGTTTCAAAACACATTTTTCCATTTCTTTTTGCTTTTACCACTCGGCTTTTATCTCCTGTTTGTTTTAGCGATGTGTGCTCCTCAAACATAATACTTAATAGGAAGGAAACGTTTAGGTAAGACTAATGTAACTTGAATGGCGCAAAAACTGATTGTAAAACTAACACTCCTAGCGTGCTATATGCTGCCCATTAAGTGAACTTTCAATGTAGTTGCGGAGACCCTTAAACAGTGCTTTGTGCATTAGTCAAATCCTGTTAATTCTTGAATCAAAGGCAATCAGGCTTAGCTTACTTGGAATTAAGAAAGAATTTGCTTAGTAGCTACCTATATTTAAAGTATGAGGTCATTTAGGAAACAAATAGAAAAACGTTAATTTTATTTTGTTTACTTATGCAAAAGTCTATTTTTTTCGATTTTCGGTTTGTTTCGGTTTGTCTCGATTCGTCTTTTTGGTATTTATGAAGTTGAAAGGTTTTCAAAATGTACCAAATTCATAAATTCAGAATATAATGGCGTTTTGGTTTAGCTCTTTGAGTTTTGAAAATAAAAGAAAAAATCATACCTAAGTGAATACTTTAGTATAATAATAAAGTAATACAAGTTGATTGTTGCGGATGATACTTTTATAAACGCTTTTAACCTAAGAAACAATTTAAAAGATTTGAACTTATTATTTCTTTTTATTATCTGTAAGATCTGAATTCAATTTGTAACGTGCCTCTGCATAGTAAGAATGCTGAGCATATTATAGCTCGTTACATGAAAATGTTGAAAAATCTTCTTTTTATACAGCAATCAATTGAACTGGTTTTTATCGAGAAATTAAATAACGGGGCCAGCGGATAACAATATAATTTTTACTGGTCAATATAACTATCGAAGTTGTTTTCAGAAATTTTCTAACAGCGTTTCTTTAATATTATTTTATGGAAATAAAGGAAGCTAAAATTCTTTGTTTTGCCCTATGCATGACAAATTGCCTTTTTGGTCTATAAATTTACAAAAGTGGTACATAGATGAGTATACGAAAAAAGTGTTTGTTTTAGGAGACAGATAACGGATTAATCGGATCCCTAAAATCCGTACATGAGAATCGAATTAAGCATGGGCATGTATGCACACATGGAAAATAACTTTGTAGGTACACAACCCTAAATAAACCCTTTCTCTTGTGAGCTATCAATCATCTCGTTTTATTTTGGACTATAATAAGCAACGTTTTTAATTCCACTTTTATGAACTCTTTACCGCGCGCTGTCCTGTTTATATAACATTTTGTAATAAAATAATACATAGATAATGGTGAGTAAAATACTCATTTAATCTGTGAGTGTGTTCACGGCAAGTCTAGATTAAGTCTTTAATTGTTCGTACTACGTAGAAAGAACGTATTGTTGTTTACAGTTTATAGTATGATTCTTCTTTTAGTTACCTTCCCAAAGGTTTCTGAAGAGATAAGAAGGACATATCGAAGTAATTGTACTTCGATTATGTCTTTGTTGTACGTTAAATGCTTAGTGTGCAATATACTCGTGGTATAACTATCTATCTATGTTAGGCTGTTAAATAGCTAGCAAGTGCTGGATGCGAGAAGCCCAAGATCTAGAAATGTGGCGAACCAATTGGAGAGGCCTCTACATCTCTTTTTCGACGGACTTTGCGTGGTCTCAGGTTAAGGTGGGGTCAGTCTAACATAAGTTGTTTAGTCTGGAAATTGTACATTGTAGTGTGAACACTTAAAAAAAAGAGCAAAACAATGTTTCGAACAGATAGGCAACACATAAACTTTTATATTTGCGACAGCTCGTGTCTGACGTCAAACCTATTACCCCCCTCTTTATCTTCGCTGAAGTTGGCTAAAAACAAAATGTTATCTGACCATCCTTTCACGGACGCAATCTAACTCGTGTATTACGTATATTGTTGCCTTCTTTCGCCACAATTTGGCCCGTTATCGGCGCGGCGGCATTTCTTACAAGATTTATAACTACGGCTCTTTCTCTAATATGTTTACTTTGGTAATGGTCAGCTTTATTGCCCTGATCCGTCCGCTTTTATTTCCCACCCTCACCTAAGTTATGGATTATTGGAACGATTTAATATTGTGACGTGTCAAATTGAGCCGTTAGCCTATAACGGGTTGTGGTATTAATTTCGGCATTCCGGCCTAAATAAATGTATACTCGTATTTTGGTGTGGGGGACTTTACTGTCATATCAAGCTCCTAGAATGTATGTTCTTTTATACTCGTATATACGAGTATAGAGTATTTTATAAATGTATCTCAGATATATTAACGGTTATCTATGCTATAACAGATCAATTAATCGCCAAATCATTCTAATATTGTAAACTCACACACTATCCATTCATAAACAAGGCACACCTTTTTATTAGTTTGCCAGCCCTCGCATGGTTAAGATATTTTCGCTTAGAATGCTGGTTGTAAAAATATGTTAGGGTTTCAGCTATAAAATTTCCCCCGTCCCAACCCTTCCTTATTCATCCTTGTTTGTTCCTTCCCATCGCTTGTACGGTTACATTCTCGACATTCAATACTCGACAATAACAGCGCGTTGCGGTCTTGTACTTTATTGTCATGTATGATATTAGCAAAAGATAAAGTGCCAACTACGACGGGTATTTTCTACTGAGAAACATTTTTTTGTTCTCTTTAGTGGTACTTCTGTGAAAATATTTTTCTGTGTTTCATTCGAAGTGAATGCTAGCTAGTTAATTATGAGTATTTTTAGTAGTAAAGCGTAGCTTATTACCAACACTGGAAAGTTTAGAGGAAATAAATAGACGTGTGTTTAATTTTTCCTATATTAAAAAGTAGATCGTAGTCATCTATAAACAAATTAGAATCTCATAATATATTAGTTCTGTAATAGTCTTTATATAATTTCGTTTAAATAAACTTCTATTCTGATATGTAATTTCTAATTTAATATTTATACAACATTGGGAGGAAAATGTTTTAAAGATTTTACTACGACTGTAATTTTTAACTGATAAGAAAACATTATTTAAATATGCAGTATGAAATTAAAAGTGGAAGTAATAATAACCTTCACATGTCATAATCAAGCAGAAATTAATGTAACATACTTATAAAATATGAGTTTTAGTAAAACACAAAAAAAAACCTAGGTGAATAAGCCGCGAATTGAGCACTAAATCCTTTACAACGTTTTTTTTATCAACAACTTCAAACCTAAACTGATCTAACAAAATGTATCCAGCTTTTCATCTCTCTGACCTAAATACAGGAACATCTTCCGACTGAGGCATTAATTTCTCTATTCCGTTTCGTAGATTGCGCAACTCATCTTTTGTGGTTCTACTTTTACCTCAATTTGGTGCGAAGACGGCATTCAGTGGAAGATTTATAACGTTCTCGTTCGGTCGGGCGGTGTAATTATGTGAAAATTTGGATTAATTAATCATATGTCGTGCGTTTGGTATTGATCGGCCACACTTGCGTTGTATTAATCTAGTCTCTCGCGGTCTGTTATTGGCTTTATTTAGGTTAAGCTACGACTAATCTCTGGTCGCAGGATTCGTCTACTTTGAGTATTTTCGACTGTATTTAAGTTTTATGCTTAGATTTTCGATTAAAAGTTACTGTTATATTATTGGCAAGCTGAATCTTTTTCTAACATAGTTACAGTTATAGGGTACGTAAATTTTATTTAATTTACGTAGCCATAATGTCCATGTGCAAAATTTAAGAGCTTAATTAAGTTAGTTAATTACCTTTTTTGTATGAGCCATTTCTTATTAATGTGTAAGTAATTTGTATGTCCTAAAACCTACTAGTCTCTAGACATTATGAGCTGAATTCAGAGAAACTTTTTCATTTAGAAGTCAGACATAGATATAGGCGTGACGTTTAGTCTCGGGCTACGCTGAATCAATACCTTACTCAAGTGCTACGGGTTTACATAACGCAGTCAATTATTAAAGTGGAACGTCTAATTTAATTGATCGATGAGTATAAAAGCACGTGGGGTTAAACGGTAACATTTAGCCTGAGGTGTATCATATGAAGGTATGTACTGGCCAGCTTTTTTCTAGTAGATAAAATACTTTAGTTAAAATAAGTAGGTAAGTTGAACCTTGGGAAATGGGGCCGTGGAATATCAACATTTCAGGTTCTTAATACTTATTGTATCATATAACGGTATGTACTGGCCAGCTTTTTTCTGGTAGATAAAATACTTTAGTTGTAATAAGTACGTAAGTTGAACCTTCGGAAATATCAACATTTTAGGTTCTTAATATTTATTGTATCGGCATTAGCTTTCACAAAAATAAACCTCACATAGATGACTATGTTAAACTATGAAGTTCAGCTCCAAAAGTTCCGACGTCGAAACGGGCCTACATTTTATCAATAGTAGGTACTATTAAAATGCTGCGGCGGTGAGCTTGGAGACATTTAGTTAAAATGTAATGCTTAATTAATACTAATAAGTAGGTAAGTAGATCATTTTGAAAATTTTCGACTTAGATACCAAAATTCATTTACCTTTGTAAGTTGAGCCATTTTTCCCTTAACGAAAGTAACACAAGTTAACGAAACGACTTAATTAGTTCATAAACGCGGAACTACTACAGCGGAGGTACATTGCTTGCGCTCTGTTAAACATAGCCTTTCGGAATTTAAGCCCGTGATGAATAGGGATAATGATAATATTTTAAGAGAGGTAGGGCATAGCGAATCTTCACTCGAATTGAGCCGCCCGTCCGGGGAAGGACCTCTACCCTATAGAATACCGCAGTCAAATGACCTCTGGGTCGTGTTTCTGCCGGTGAGTAGGGTTTCCGGAGCTCGTGGGGGGTTAGGGTTGGGCCGGCATGGCGGTGGCAACTAACAGGTAACTGACCAGTTACTTGCCCGTTGTCACAGCGACTTGGGCTTCTCTTTCGCTTTCCATCAGGCGTAGGGAAGCCATTATGTCGAGCCACTATAAAAAAAAAATATCTTGCTTTTTTTGTAAGAATTTAGCGTGACGTTCAGCAGGCGTTTATTATGCTGGCCTTTCATCTCGAACAGGCAATTTTATTTCAAAGGATGATATCATTACGTCACGATAGACAATGCTTTCAAAGATTTTGTTTGCTATAGAAAATTGCGCAAACTACTTAACTAATTTTCGTGGTTATGGTTACACTATAATATTATGGTAGGTACTTATTACAAACATAAAAATATATAAACATATGTATCTATTTATTCCAGCTAATCTTCGAACTTTTTTTGGAAAATGAGGAAATGTTTTCAACTCGTGATATCGTGAACAGTAGCAGGCAGTCCGCGCGGTCGAAGTCACGAATACCAGTTATTAGAAATCAGGTAAGAAACGGTAACAATTATTTAACTTCGCCTTGAAATCAATATTGGCCAAGGGTATGTTACAATAATGTACACTTGCTGTATTTGTAAATAGGTTAATGTGTAACAGGTAGGCTTGGTCATGTAAATACATATTAGCAAGGTGAACGGACCGATTTCCGCAGGCCTATGTGTATTGAGTGCTTATTTGTGTGTGTGTGTGTGTGAGATATTAGCTATATTGTAGTCGTTGGGACCCTTTCAATATTTTTTACAATGTGCTCTAAAATAAACAGTAATGGTATGTGTTTTTATGGCTTTGATTTATCGTCAGGCAAATAAACGATTGTGCATAAGTTGAAAGAAACTTTTATATCTAGATCGCTTTTGATTTCATATTCGAAAATGCGAACTCATACAACTTCTAAATGTTATTGAAATGAAAAATTTAAATTTGTTCGAGCCTTGTTTTTTAAAGCGAGCTTTAGATGGCAGGAGCTATGTAATGTAAGCGAATTTCTTTTACATAGAGATCTCGGCTACACATATGGATGTAAAATCATTCATGCAAAAGACTTAGAAACAGTTTGCAAGTGTGGAAGTTTTTAACCGCTGACGCGAAAAGAAAGGTATAACTTCTAAATTCTGTATGTACATTAGAGCTAAAAAAACATCCTATCTAGCGATCAAAATATTATGTTTTGTTTCTTCTTCTTCTTTCTTTTATTTTAATTATTTTATGTACGAGTATATTGATAATTTGATGTACCTAACTACCTATGTGATATGGCTAATAATATGTAATGCTGAATTAAATGAATTGAATTGAATTAAAGGTACTCGTCGTTTAAAATTAAGTGTTTTTTGCCATATTTACCTAAACAATATCCGATTGATGACCTACCCGAAATAATTTACCTGAAATTAAGCAAATTGTAACACCGTGGTCCATATGATACGACAATAAATGTTAGGTAGCAAATTGGTGCCGCAGTGGCGTGTTCCCCACAAGTGGGATAATCGGCCGCGACGGCGCGCCGTGGGCCGCACGAACTTCCCCGGCACCTAATGGCCCGCTCGCTTCATAATTGCTTACAGTGCGAGTAATTCGAGAATTAACTATTAGGTACGTACTCATAGTTTAGCCCGATTTTCACTTCGAGCCAATCATTTGGAAATCGAATTCGGTTACTCGTTATCCGTATTTGAATAATTAGATAAGTAAAACAATTCTTTTAAGTCTTTTATCTGGATCTAGTTGGATAGTTTCTAAGTTATGTATTTATATTTCTTCCTTTGCTTTCCTTTCCTTTAGGTTTCTTTACGCAGATCCAATAGATGCGCTGGCAGTGTGTCCTCATTTCCCTAGTTGTATGTATGTAGGTATATACCTAACTATATTATACTTTAATGTATAAGGGATATGTCACCGTAAAATGACAGATAAAAACCGCCTAATATGTACTACGATATGTCTTAAGTATCTAGTTTCAAGTCAACTTTTTGCTAGTTCTCTGTTGCATCCCAATACTACCACGACTAATATATTCATCTTTCTGCAAAAGTCTCAAGTACCTACCTATAAGATTACGTAACCTACATTTACCACAAAAATTCTATATGAAAATTTCTCGAGTCTCATTTTTAATCTCATCTTAAAATAAGAACAAACTGTTCTGAGACTATTCAAAAACTTATTCCGTTATTAATATTAAAATATCTCTTTGTCTTGCGGACAAAGAGTCATATTTGAAGAGAGCCAGAAATGTTAGCATGTCACCGCAGATCATATCCCGGGGCGTACGTACAGGCGAAATGAAATAGCAAAGCATAATACAGGAATTCTTGAGAGACCACGGCCGTGTTATTTGCCATCGCACTGTGTACACTTATTTCTAGGAATATTATAGCGTAGTTTCATACTTATTAGTTGCACGAATCTAAGTAGGTCGCACGGCGTATCGTTATGCAGTGAGCCCAATTGAAGCCTAATGAGTTTGCTGGCTCTGTGTAATGTCCCTAGATTACTACCTGATGTCGTATAGGTACTAAAGGTAATCTTAATAAACAGTTATCATGTCTGATTATATTTGATACTGGCTGTGCCGGCGGCGTCGCACGCGCAGATATCGGGTTTAAAAATAACGGACTTCCATAAAATGGTACCTAAATGTTAAGTTAGACCTTTAGAAATACATTGGTGAAAACCGCATTTAATTCCAGGCAATAGTTTTCGCGTGATGTGCGAACATACAGAAAAAAAATTCTCCCGTTTTCCCAACACTTTCCGTCACTGCTCTGCTTCTCTTGATTGTAGCGTGATGAAAAGTACTTTAACGTGCCCAGGAGTATGAAGAATAATCGTACCAAGTTTCGTTAAAATCCGTCCAGTAGTTTGTTTTTCTATAACGAACATACAGACAGACAGAAAGACAAAAATTTTACTGATTGCATTTTTGGCTTCAGTATCGATCACTAATCACCCCCTGATAGTAATTTTAAAAATATATGTCGCAGTATTGGCATAGTGCGCCCTCTATTATGGCGAAGTTAATATTTAAAGGCTAATCGGGAACGTCAAGTGGATGACATTGACACTTGGGAGAGGTCGATGCCGCGCGGTCAAATATCGTCGGTGAGCTGTCAGTGTGACATGCCGTTGAAATAAACAGAAAAAAAAGAAACAAGAACGAAAAAAAAAGGATGACGACCGGCCAGGCTCGCGGTATCGAACTCTCCGCGTTGCCGGAGCTTATTGAGCCTTCTTCATCACCAGCAGAGCATCCTCCGTCATCAGAAGTGGGATGCAACCGCAACGTCCCACATTGTGCGAGCAAAGAAAAGGGTCAACAAAGTGCGATGGACGAAAAATGGCGCCTGCTTATGGAGCAGCAGAACCGCAGTTTTATGGCACTCGTACAAGCGATGCAAACGCCTACTTCTAGAAGCGATCTACGTCTTCCTGATTTTGATCCTGACAAAAAGGATGTAGATGCACGTGCATGGATCACAACTGCGGACATGTGTGTGACCGACGGCCATCAAGGTGCGATGTTGATGATTGCGCTTAGTCGTGCACTGAAGGGCGAAGCGTCGACCTGGCTGTCTTCCGTTTCTTTCCCCGGGATGACATGGAGCGAATTTAAAGAGATGTTTGTGACAAGGTACGATAGCCCCGAGACACCCGCATCTTTCCTTATTAACTTGAATAACAAAAAGCCAAAGGATGGTGAGTGTCTAGCTGCCTACGCCGCCACACTCATGTCTTCGTTGATGTCAAGATGGAATGGCTTATCCACGGAGCAGATTGCCATAGCTATTGTGATGGCTCATGTCTCTAAGTTTGACCTTCGCACACAACAGCTTGCTTTTACAAGCGACATTAAAACCCGAAACCAGATGCAGAAGGAGTTGAAGGCTGTTTCATTTTTGAAAAGGAATGCTACATATAGGGACACTGAAGTCCCTGAAGTTAAGAGAACCCGTCTCAATGGACTCGGTGTTGTGCCCAAATGTTTCAACTGTGGGGAACTTGGTCATAAAGCTTCTTTCTGCTGCATGAAAAGGGATACGAAGATGCAAGATGATCGCCAACGTCTGAAGCCGCCTCACTCTCACCAGGGTGGGAAGCCAGCTGGAAGATCGGACACCATTACCTGCTTTCACTGTCGTGAGCAGGGTCACTACGCATCCAACTGTCCGCAGCGGAGCAAGCCGTCGAGTACAAGTACAGCGGGCGATTCTATGAGGGAAAAGCGTGTCGACATGTGTGTTGTCAATGCACCTATTGGAAATTTACGTCACTCAGACTAACATTATTCGAGGTAGTTCTCCACCATTTGCAAGCCTGATATTGTTTGTTAAGAAGAAGGATGGTAAGGTTTACCGGGTTGCCAAGACCTATGAGCTGTGTTCCGGTGTACTTCACTGTAAAATCCAGTGCAGGGGTAAGACCAGGTGTTTACCCATTATACCGAGATCCCTATGTTGGTCCGTCATTTGCAATGTTCACGAAGGGGATGGACCTTCGTCTAGTTTTAATTTAATAAAGACTGAGATAGTGTTGATTTAACTAAGGATTTTACAAGCGAGGGGGATGGACCTTCGTCTTGTTTTGATTTGACTATAGATTCTACAAGCGAGGGGGATGGACCTTCGTCTTGTTTTGATTTGACTAAAGATTCTACAAGCGAGGGGGATGGAC
Source organism: Conogethes punctiferalis (assembly GCA_031163375.1). Taxonomy (NCBI): domain Eukaryota; kingdom Metazoa; phylum Arthropoda; class Insecta; order Lepidoptera; family Crambidae; genus Conogethes; species Conogethes punctiferalis. Next base: position 1,105,320 of record CM062085.1, on the reverse strand, counting down.
CTTCGTCTTGTTTTGATTTGACTAAAGATTCTACAAGCGAGGGGGATGGACCTTCGTCTTGTTTTGATTTAACTAAAGATTCTATAAGCGAGGGGGATGGACCTTCGTCTTGTTTTGATTTTACTAAAGATTCTATGAGCGAAGGGGATGGACCTTCGTCTTGTTTTAATTTAAATAAAGATTCTATAAACGAAGGGGATGGACCTTCGTCTAGCTTTAATTTAATAAAGACTTTGATGGTGTTGATTTAACTAAAGATTCTGTAAACGAAGGGGATGGACCTTCGTCTAGTTTTAATTGGTTTAGACAAAATTGATTTTTGTTATTGTGTATTCAATAGTATGCAAGTAGCTCAGATTGTTTACATGTTTGGTGCATTTGTGGTTGGCTCGGAGATGTAAACGATCGCTGTTGGTTCGCCGGATGGAGGCGTTGTGTTGTGAAAGGGTACCGGATGGAGGTAGCCCCTGAGTGAGATATTGTTTGATGACTGGATAGAGGTTGTCATTAGGTGCTTAAGGAATAGCATCTGAATTTGAGTATTGCATACTACACCGAATTCACCATCCATGTTACAGTTGAGAGTTGATTGTTGTTGAATCTTTGGTGAAAATTTGTTATGATTGGTTTACATTCATTAATGTGGCTTCATACATTTTAAGTTAACATTGTTGTAATTTTGATTAAAGTTGTGGTATACACAAGTGTGGTGTTGTTGCCTGAATAAACCTGAACCTTTAGGTCAGGAAGACCGAGCGATTGAACATTGTACTGTTCGGGTGTTGTTTTTCTCTTCGGAGGCCTCACTAGCGACTTCACACGAGGACGTGTGAAATGTCAAGATGGCCGTGTCGCAGTATTGGCATAGTGCGCCCTCTATTATGGCGAAGTTAATATTTAAAGGCTAATCGGGAACGTCAAGTGGATGACATTGACACTTGGGAGAGGTCGATGCCGCGCGGTCAAATATCGTCGGTGAGCTGTCAGTGTGACATGCCGTTGAAATAAACAGAAAAAAAAGAAACAAGAACGAAAAAAAAAGGATGACGACCGGCCAGGCTCGCGGTATCGAACTCTCCGCGTTGCCGGAGCTTATTGAGCCTTCTTCATCACCAGCAGAGCATCCTCCGTCATATATTTCATGTACAAGTAGGTACTTATAATCTGTAGAAAGGTCAATTCTGTACATGAAGTAGTGACCTCTGCCCTCTAAGCCAAGGGTCGTGGGTTCGATTCCCGCACAGTACAAACATTTGTGTTCATGAACATGTCTGTTTGTATTGGTCTGGGTTTTTTCTATGTATAATATGTATTTATTTACAAAAAAAAATGTATCTAAGTAAGTTTATCAGTTGTGTAGTACCCATAGTACAAGCTTCGGCTTAGTTTGGGGCTAGGTGGCGCTGTGTGGCCCAGCGTGGCATGTCTTGGGTTATTTATTTATTTATCTGAAATACCTGTATTTGGAGCAACTACTTTTATACTTACTAAGTCATTTCGTTGCCACATGTATTTGAATTAAAAATAGAATCTACAAACGAGAAGTAAGTGGCCGTTATCGAGTTTCAAGAACAATTACATTTAAATTCTAAATACTGTATTTTCTTATAAATATGTGTAGGTAGGCATATTAGTTTTTAGACCTATTAGGTACTGATGGCATTATATAGTTGTTATACCGTTGTGAGTGCCAGACGCCATTAAATCCGACATTTGTATTATCTTATGCAATAAAGATTAAGTAAACAAAATATTATTACAAATTTGTAACATTACTAAAAACATATTTCTTGTAATGCCAATTGGAGAGGTGTGCTCATAAAATGTAAGTTAATGGTACGTACCTATAATAGGTGCAAGTAGATCCAAATGTCGTATAATTAGAGCGACGACCCTTTAACTGACAATAAACATGGAAGTAGGTTACGCAAACACTATTAGAATAGCGGTATGGGACGTCAGCAGCCTTGTGTAAGTTAATTTGACTGGATGTTGACTAAGAGTCAACGGGGATATTGGCTTACCTATTTTCTTAGTACACCTTTACTTTTGTTTAGTTTTAACTAGTTCTGTCTGTGTTGATTGACAGGACAGACTCAATACGCTTATAAAGTAGATAAAAACATTAGAATTTCGTTAAAATTGTCTTTAGCATCAAGTGTGTTACACACGCAGTACTTAGGTAGTGATTATGACACGATACATCGCAACTATTAGCTTACATTAGATCGATTTGTTTATTAATGTATCTACATTTGTATTATAAGGTGTACAGCTAAAGCTATATTAAAGCCAACATAGCGGTGGCAACTGGTCCGTTGCAGTAGCGACTTGAGCTTCTCTTTCTTTTTCTATTACTCAAGGAAGACCACTTTAGTAGTAGGTACTATAAAAAACATTGAACAATGTTATTCAGTTGTAATACATGATAAGTGGCTGGCTCACCAAAATACTCCGTACCTTTGAAACACGTTGAGCCCTTATTCTGAGAGCTTTATAAAATCGCGGTCTTAACAATAAGTCACGTTCTACGCCTTAATGGACCTTGAAAACTCATATCTAAAAAGAAAAAAAGAATATCGTGGAAAGGCTTCGGGAAATAAATTACAGACTGTAAATTACAGTTATACCTGTCTAACAAAATCGGTTTCAGCATATTTCGAACCCATCTAATAACAGTAAACTCCAAAGTAGTTTATCAAAGATAGGACATTAGCAAACACGAGTCTTTGATTACGAGACTTAATCTTGCACTATTATACATGATTTGTAAAACGAAATTTCGAGTATCGCAAACGTCAAATTAAAATAGCAAACAAGTATTTCATATCCGTACGCGTTTTAAAAATATTTTTAACGCTCGTTTCAAAAAGAACGAGCTTTCGATGTGGTTTCGAGTAATAAAATATGCTGGCTTTTCTATCTTTGATATATTTTTTGTGGTTAGCATTTCATCAATTTATTTATCGGAAATATCAGAAGGCCCTTCCCTCGATCACATGTAAGCAGCCAGCGTAATCGCCCAGTTGCGTGAGGTCTGGGTCACATTTTGGTAAAGCCTTAATTATATTTATAGGGCGCGCTGGCACAAGCTTTACGAGTTTTGTAATAAACCCAACTCTTTATTTATAACTACACAGAAAGTATTATAACTTCCGAAAGTTATAACGGTAAGGCTGTGTACATCGGTCAGCTACCCTGTTTCACTATTATAAATTCCAAGCAATTTTTGCTACCCCAATGGCTGTAGCGGCAATTAATTTTGAAGCATTAAAGTTTTTTACAACGGCTGGAACAATTATTTTGAATTATTATCGGGTAATTTGAAAAGTTTTCTGCTCATTAAGGCGGAATGATTGGGACCATTTGGGGGCACTGTCAATTATAGTTGTATTGCGTTTTCTGTTATAATTGTTTATTCTTATTACTCGTACTTTACCCTAGAGTTCTTTTATAACTTCGAGTTTCATGTTTAATTAAGCTTTAAATCTAAACATGCTGTAGTGGTATAACAATACAAAATACACGGCATGTGATATATTAGTCCACTATAATACTCGTTAAAACGTAATAATCTGTATTTTCATCACAATTGGAGTATTTCGTGATAAAACAGCCAACTATCGTCTTCTCGAATAACCCTGGATTTTTTTGTGGCTCGACATAATGGCTTCCCTACGCCTGATGGAAAGCGAAATAGAAGCCCAAGTCGCTGTGTCAACGGACAAGTAACTAGTCAGTGACCTGTCAGTTGATACCGCCATGCCGGCTCAACCCTAACCCCCCACGAGCTACGGAAACCGGCAGAAACACGACCCAGAGGTCATTTGACAACGGTATTCTATAGGTTCGTATGTAATTATGTCTTTAATACATACCAATCACCAATGGCAGTACCGTCCCCTAACTCCTAACCGTTGAGGACTTCTGTGGCTTCATCATCAGCACAAGATGTTGACGCTCGGAAGCATATACCTGAGTAAGATATGATTACGTAACAAAAGCACCGTATGAGCATACAACTTTCGGTTGTTGCCCTCAATTTCTCCAGGATCCCATAATCAGATCCTGTCTTGGTGATAATGGGACCTCCACGGAAGAGTCCTCTGTCAAACAAAAAAAAATTGAAATCCATCTATAATAATTGACGGAAATATCGGTGAACATACATAAAAAAAAATATACGTTAAAAGAGACTGAAAATCACATAAACTGATTCCAAATACCGATGTTGAAACTGAAGATAAAATTTTAAGAGTGCTGGTATGATGTTTTTAGGTCAAGTGGTACAAAGTACAATATAGGTGCATAATATATCAAAGGAATTAGAAGCTAGGCAACTGAAAGCTGCACCCCACTGAAACGTGCTTGACCTTTGAATGAATAGTTCAGTAACTGTTATGTTTTCATTTTCTTGCAAACGGAACGTTCTAATCTAGACTTAGGCCCGGCGCCCATTATTGGCATCGGCACGACTCAGGATTTTAGGTGGCAAATAGCAATAATATAACATAACATAATGGAAATAAAGTAGAAATTTCCGTGATATGTGGTCGTAATAACAAAAATACCGCTTCGGTATGCTTGAGGCTGCTGTATTGGCAGCCTTGAGAATGCTTCGGGATTCGGCATCCTTGGGCATCATTCGGTAAGATTTGGTTCGGTTCAATATTGAGACGCTTCGGCAAGCTACAGGACAGTGCGGCATCCTTAAGGACGCCTCGTCATCCCTAAAAACGTTGCAGCATGCCAAAGCATAATTGGGATGATGACTAAAAAATAATTTAATGTCCATCAGATAGATTAATGAAAAATATTGGATACGTATTTTTTATTTTGCCTCTTGTTCAAAAACTTACGAAGATACATTGATTTTAAATGTCACATGACGTCACGTTAGAGTACAAAATATACTCTAACGTGACGTAGTTAGCCCCCACTCCGTAAATTTAATGCGCTATATCTAAGTATTTTCTTGTTATTTCGACAAAACAAAAAATACGGGTCTTATATTTTTTTATTATCTAAGAGACGGACTAATTATTTTCTTCATTTTCATACCTTGTCATCATCCGTATTGCCGATAGTGTGCGCTTACATGTAGGATGCCGAAGGATCCTTTTCCTTGCCGATGCTTATAATGGGCGTCGGGCCTTATACTCGTATGAATATAGACATTTGAAATACAGCTGCCCACGATACTCTCTTTTGAATGAATGTATTATTACGCTATCAGTATTTGTAAAATGTTTTCATCTCATACAAAGTCTTACTGTTGTTTTAATATTATGTGATGACTGCCAGGTTAAAAGAAGTAGGTACTTACTGATGTAAACCACATAAGTACCTACTACTTTCTGTGTGACTGGCTCGGTGGCTCATTTTGGTCAAATAAGTACTTAGATATCTTTACTGTGAATACCATTTTGTTATACAATACTCAAGTGCCTATTGTATAAAAAAGTAAACAGTCGGTATTCACACGGCAAGCGTTTAAAACGTTGTTGAATATGCACTTAGCTAAAATAAGAAGGCGGCAACCCTGTTGAACGAAATCTAAATAGAGTTATATTTTATTCAAAGGCGTATTCTACATTATGCCGTCAATACGAGCGGCGCGGGACGCATCAATGAAAGGACACAAAAATGTCCATATACTCTCGCCTTTGTTAAAAAATGTATCTCTTCATAATATTTTCATACATTCGCCATATTACAAAATGTACCTCAGTTTGTGTATTTAAAGCACCTTAGGAAGTATAACTAAAGACATAAAAGTCGTTAACTAGGAAAGAAAAATCGTTTGAAAATGCTTAAACTAGAAAAAGTAACTCGGTATTAATTATATGAAGTAAGAAAATATTTTAATGAGCGCAGCTTTTGATATTTCAATTTAATAATTTAAATGGAGAATTTTCTTAGGATTGTGTCTCTAGGAAGAAAGGCAGTAACTTTTAAGTTATTATTTTTTTTAGTTGCCTCGATTTTTTCGCATATTAAACATTATTTTTTACTACACTAAACAACTATGTATTTTGTTTTATTGTGTGTAATAATTATTCTAAAATTTTAAATTTGTTAAACCAATATTGTAGCTATTTCAATCCTATTTCATTATTGTTATTATAGACATCGCCTTACACAAATATTTATCACGCAGAGTTTAATTGTTGTTTCTGAACTACTCCAATTGCATGGCAAATGGATATTAGTTTTGGGTCAAGCAAACACATCCTTTACCCACTAGGAATAAGAATTATTATAACTAATAGTGTGGCTTATTATTTCTCTCGGCACAAACAACGGCCGAGCCGTTATGAACTTTCGGGGATCGCACGTGATAGGACTGTTAAATGCATTTAATTCATAAGTAGATAATAAATATGAGAGCATTTTCGGGACACGTGCGCATTCAATAGTTATGTCGATTTTTATTGTTCAAAGGGGCGTCGACAGAATCTGGTAAATTGAGAAACTAGTCAACTGCTAATGAAGGATGGTGTTTACTAGTTCTAAGGTCAAAAATATGTTATAAAATTATCAAATGAAAATGCATATAGGATACACCAGCGTATGTATATCAGTCATAACCAATTGTCGGTAAATTGATTAGATAAAAACTTAGGTAGGACTGTGTTAAAATGGGGCTATTGTATAAGTACAACTTTAGTTTAGTATAGGTCTCATTTTTGGTATTATATTTACTGTCTTATAATTACTAGCTGTGCCAGCGGCGTCGCACGCGTGGATATTGGATATCGGGTTTAAAAAATATCAGACTTTCATAAAATGTTAAGTTAGAGCTCTAGTAATACATTGGTGAAAACCGCATTATGTAGTAGTTTTCGCGTGATGCGCGATCAAACATACAGACAAAAATTTCTTCCGTTTTCCCTACACTTCCCATCACTGCTCCGCTCCTATTGATTGTAGCCTAATAAAAAGTATATACTATAACCTGCCCAGGAGTACCTATCATAAATATTCGTATTAAGTTTCGCTAAAACCCTTCGAATAGTTTTTGTTTCTTTAACGAAATTTTACTAATTGCATTTTTGGCATCAGTATCGATTACTTATCACCCCCCGATAGTTATTTTGAAAATATATTTAATAAACCAGACATCGAACTAAACTATAAATTTTTCCTAATAAACATTTCTACATAGTTCGTAAAACGTAATTATAGATGGCGCTACTCGGCGTAATACGGCTACCAACGTGATTGTATTTCCGATGATATTTTTTCCAGTTAACGACCCTTCCCAGAGTGAAGTAAGCTGAGCGAAATATGTCACACGGAACAAATCAAGTCTCACAGCGCGCGTGTTGCGTCCTACTCGGATGAACGATATTGTGGAAAACTTGGACGAAAATATACAACTTCTAGTGAATTCAGCTCTCGTGTCCTAGTTGCAATGTGTACGTTTAGCAAGACAGTACGTGTAGCAGTTTATTTTTAGATCTATTAGATACCTATCAATTGAAACCATTTTGTGATACACATCTTTCCATCTGTACCTATCTTGATTTACCGTCTACCTATCCGACTTTTGAGTAAGTATGCCATTCACTATTGCAAGCGCCATGAACACAGACGAACTTCATTTCTTAAACGGTAATACCTCATTAACAAATATACTTCTACTTTTGTATCCACCTTCTATTTTTAGACATCCTACCGCCCTTAGTTTCTTAAAAGTAATTTGTCCTCAAATTTAATAACAATACTAGTAGGTATTTCAACATTTACAGTCGTTTAGTGAAATACCATCACTATGTAATAAGGTGGTAAAGAAAATGAAAAGACATTGCTTTGTGATGAGAGTCTTGTTCCATCTAAATCAGTATTCTGAAAGCTTTTGTAATCTCGAAGACAGCAGAATTGTTTTTGTGCAAAAGTACCATCCAATCTCCCTGCAAAGCTTGAGCGATTTCTTAACGCATTTTACAAAAGAAAGAAAATAAGTAATAAATATTGTTTTATTAGTAATGTAAGCTTTTTAGCTTTTCTTTTTTCTGTCTCTTTTTTTCTGGACTGTTAGCATAGTGGACGCAGGTACCACCTGAGTACCGACACAACATTTTGGTGTGATTAACAAATCATCATTATGATAAAATCCACAAGACACTTAAATCAGTATTCCAAACCTTTTGGGTTTTGGGCGAGCACATTACACAGTACACGATCTAGTTGTGCAACAGGCCCAAATCAACCCTGATATACCAAATATTCCCAAACAATTTTCAACTAAGTGTCCGATATATAGAGTCCATTATCCATCGAAATTATTTCACAGACAAGGGTAGATGTGAGGAATGTGTTGCTGCCTGTACGACCTGGTAAATATTATTTCGTTAAAATCGACATCAATGATAAAAACCAGCCTTAGTGCGAATCGCACTCGCGCTTGAAAAATTCTGCAGATTTCCAGCGTTTATCTGGAAAGCAGCAAAAAGTCACTTTTAAAGTATGAAAGTTATTATTAATAGGCTATTAGGTATGGCTAAAAATTGTAATTAGTCCATCTTTCAGCTTATTCAAAAATAAAAGACACATTTATTTATTTGTAAGTTTGACTAAAAATTGCAAAGTTATAACCCTGTTGAAAAAAATATATATGTAAAATATCAGAAAACATCACATACATTGCTCCGATCCCAAAGTAAGTAGCTTATGCACTTGTGTTATGGGTCTCAAAACAACGAAGGTACCACCAATAAATACTTAAATACAAATATAAGTACCCAGACACGGAACAAACACAAGTGTTCATCACACGAATGTTTGTCCCGGATGGGAATTGAGCTACCGAGCCAGTCAAAATTTCACCCGTCGAAATTACGCGTGACGTCACTCGGTAAGGCATTTTACGTGAATATTTTAAGTGCATTATTGATATCGAGTAAAGGGGAAAAATAAGAATTTGTTGTATGGGACCTCCCTAAAATATTTATTTTACTTTGTTTTTAGTATTCGGTACATAATTTGTAAAAATTTCGACTGGCTACCTATCACGGTTCTTAATACTGTTTTTTCAGATACCTCGTGGTGACAGACAGACGGACGGACGGAAAGATGGACGGACAGGATAGTCAGCGAAGTCTTAGTAATCGGGTCCCGTTTTACCCTTTGGGTACAGAACCCCAAAAATTGTACACGTCTAATAACATGAACAAACTTTTATCGGCTCTAATTACTTATACCTACATTTGAATATTCCTAATAACATACCTTTGTAAACGGTATTTAAGGCAATCCAACGTTGAATTTCCCACATCGAACTAGTTTCGTCTGAGTAAAATTGTTAGTGAAAGTTTGAAAGGAGTCCAATGGTGTGCCCTCGGAAAATTTTGGGCTCGCCGAGGATAATTGGATTCGGGAACAATTTGCGAGGCTGGTTAGTCTGCGGACGGGGCACCTACATTCACTGGTTTATTATTGGTCCACGTAACATTTGGCGGTTAATGGTTCGCTTAAATCAAACAATATGGGCGCGTAAACTTGATCAGCGTTTGTGTTTCGAGTTTTACCTAATGCCTCTAGTTTTGTTGTTGCGAACTACGCTAATTTGTTATGTAAGTTTGCAATTGCTTTGATTGAAGACGAACGACCGATTCTGGTTTTAGCTTACCTTAAAGTTTATGCTTTAGACAACGGTGATTTGTTTAGCACATTTATGGTATCTACCATTAGTGTGTTATGACGATGATGGATGGAGGATTTTCTAAATATTTTAAATAAAATGTAGCACAGAGGTTTTTTTCGTTATTGATGAGTAGGTAATAGATAAAGATCAGATAACATCACATACATTGTTCCGATCTCAAAGTAAGTAGCTTAAGCACTTGTTAAGGGTATCAGAACAACGAAGGTACCACAAATAAATACTTAAATACAAATTATAAACACCCAGACACGGAACAAACATAAGTGTTCATCACACGAATGTTTGTCCCGGGTGGGAATGGAACCCACGACCCTTGGTTCAGAAGGCAGGGGTCACTACTATAGATAGGAGTGAGATGTAAGGGATCGGCCTATCATCTTTTTGCTCCAAGCCAACCTCATCTGCTCGTGCTGCTGAATAGCAAACGAGGCGCTGGCAACCGACCGGTGGCGGTATAACCATCACAATTGACGGTGTAGCTAAATACCACAGACCGATGACGGGCAGCAGCGTCACCGGAGCGAAAAGCTACGCCCTGCGATCGCCAACCTGCCTGCCCAGCGTGGCGATTTATAATCCTCCAGATGTTTGTACTGTGGCGAACAACTGGAGAGGCCTATGTCCAGAAGTGGACTGTGATAGGCTGATGATGATGATGAACGGCAGCAGTGGACTGCAATAGGCTGATGTTGATGATGAGATAGGAGTGCGAACTGTTAGCTTACGGATGGATTTCCGATACGGATAATCAATTCTATAGAACTACTTAAAAAGAAAATTTAGATACCTTCTAAGACAATGCCATTTCCAATCATCTGATTGAAAATGGTTCTCATCCCTTTTAAGCTCACGGGATCTCCCGTGGTGCATAACCTACTAAAGTTAGTAATGTGCGTGTTTACCCGGGTAACAATTTTTTGGACAAAAAAAATGTAATATCTGAAAAACTGCATAATGCATTTGCGTGGCATCCAAACCGACTAAATTCATTCGTTACATGCGGTGTCCTGCACGCTTTGTTTAGCTTATGTAACTGTGCCACAATACAGAAAATATCTCTCTAATCTCTATCGAGTAGGTATAGGGTTGTCTATAATAATATGCGAGCCTTGTATTATCCTAGTAAAATTTTGTATGACAGTATTATTTGCTTAAAATAATAACTTTGAAGCCTTCTTCCGAATCTTTAGCCCCCTTTGTACTACACCACTACGTTATGTTTGTTGAATGTGTGTAACTTTTAAGTTCACAAGCATTAAAGAAGGTAAAATAAGTCAGTCTACAGAATCAGCATCTATTACTATACCTTTTTTTTATTAATCATGCAGCATTGTTAAGAAAAGCTACTTAGGTAAAGTGGCAATAATCGATCTATTCAGAAATAACGGATATATATTTTCGCAGATTACATGTTTACTAGATCTCATAATAACATTCTTTGAAGAGTAAATAGATAAAAACATTAAAGACGAAACACAAAAGATCCCCTTTGGGATGAAGTAACTTAGCGAAAGCTCTTTTGAGATGAAAAATAAAAGCTCGTATACACGAAGTGTGGTAAAAACAAGCATTCAGAACGTAATTACCAAAAACGTACAATTTCATGCCTTTTCTGAATACTTTCAAATAAAATAACACATTTTTATATACAAAAGGCCACTTGAACACGCCAACTTCAAGCGAGCACTAACATGTTATAGCATCGTTTTGGGATTACACTTCAGGAGTCAAATGAAAATAGACGAATCAAACTTGTCACGTAAACATTACGATAAACTGCCTAAAACCGAGCAAAAATCGTTTCCTAATTTGCTCAAACAAAGGATTGAACCAGGGACTACAATTTCGCGCCTACTACTTACTTAGCACGTATTGTATTAGCCTTATACTCGTATATTCATCATCACACATGCTGCCCGTCATCGGCCTGTGGTATTTAGCCACTCGTTGGTTGCCAGCGCCTCATTTGTTTATTCGGCAGGGTGCACCACGGGCAGGTGAGATTGGCTTGGAACGAAAAGATGATAGGCCGCTCCCTTACATCCTAGCCTTATATTTTTATGCATTAATCAATCGAAATTTTATTATCATTTTATTCATTCATTAGCCAAAAGAATATCCCGATAAACGTAGATGTTTTCACATGTCTAGATGTGTATTGGTTTGCCAATATGAAGGAAAAAATGTGTGTCTACTTATATATACAATCACTTGAAACGGACCTCAACTAAAATGAATTAAACAAAAAAATAAATGCTCCAGCTATCTCTTAATCTCAATCTGTAAGGTTTTCTCTTGTACAAGACGGCTGAGATTTATAGATCGTACTTTGTCTTTGCTAAATAAACATTAAAATCTAAAAGTACAAAGATTCATGGTGCTGATATTTTTTTTATTATTTCCAATATCATTTGTATTAAAAATGATATTTAGGCTATTAGTCCAAAGTTTTAGCTGAGAAAGTTGTGCTTCTTTAATCTCAATGCGTGTGTAAGGTGAAGGCTGTTAAGTGACACATCACTTAGGGCAATTCTAAAGTATAGTAGATAAAGGCTTAAAAGATAATGTCAACACTAAGCAGCACAAATTCACCTAAAAGCATAATGTCGGGGTATATTTTTTATTTACGTCCCACGTGCAGAAAAGAGCGAAAAACCTCACCGTTGTATAATTTATTGTGCCTGAAGCTCGCGCCTCGCCAAGCAAAAAGCAGTTTCACGGTAATAAATTCAAAACCGTTGGCCTTTGTAGGTATGAGGACCAGTACCTACTACCGATTTGGAACGATATCTGCACTCCTTTTCCTTAGGACTGTAATATCTTTACGATTGGTAACAGGTCTTGTTTAATACAATAATATTGTCCATCTAATATGGAGTATAGCGTGTTATTTTTTTACGTAAGAAAGTAAGCGTTATGTTGTAGTTACACGGCTGAAAACAGTCTTAGGTCTCACTAGCTGTGCCAGCGGCGTCGCTCGCGTGGATATCGGGTTTCAAAGATAACGGACTTCCATATAATATCCATCTATACCTTGTGCCTAAGTTTTAAGTTAGACCTCTAGCAATACATTGGTAAAAACCGCATTCAATTCTATGCAGTAGTTTTCGCGTAATGCGCGTTCAAACATACAGGTTTAAATTTCTCTCGTTTTCCCAACACTTCCCGTCACTGCTCCGCTCCTATTGATTGTAGCGTGATGAAAAGTATCCTATAACCTGCCCAGGAGTATGAAGAATAATTGTACCAAGTTTCGTCAAAATCTGTTCAGTAGTTTTTTTTTCTATAACGAACAGACAGACAGACAGACAGACAGACAGACAAAAATTTTACTGATTGCATTTTTGGTATCAGTATCGATCACTTATCACCCCCTGATAGTTATTTTGAAAAAATATTTTATGTACAGAATTGACCTCTCTACAGATTTATTATAAGTAATAGATTATGGTAACGTGTCTTCTTAAGAGAGGCCTAATTAAGTTTATTTTATCTAAACTTTATTGCACAAAATGGTGCAAAAGGTGGACTTGATGCTAGGAGCATTCTTTATCGGTCAACCCATGGGTTAAGCAAAGAGCGGATTTGTTGTGCGGTGATTGTAAAAAAGTACAAAAACACAATAAAAGAAAATACACTACATATTTATATAAAATAAACTAATATGTGAATGTGAAATAAACTAATATGATGATGATGAATATGTCGAATATGCTGCAAAGTATAATATTAGAGACATATAGATGTCGTTCATAAATAGACAAAACTACTAAATACCTATATTTGTATGCAAGTCATTTTAGATTGCTTAATTATTCTACATAAGTTTATCACACATCACAAACTTAGTATATTAGAATAAAAGCCGGGATCTTTCAAAAGTGTATCTTCGAGAAAAGTGTATCTTAGAGGAATAATTCCTTGGTAGGGGATGTATTGTTCTCAACAGTGCAATTTGTAAAAGTCCATATCGTCTCAATGTTATTAAATTTAACATGTATTAAGATTTAATTATTCCTCATCCATGTAGTACTCTTAAAAAATAGAATTCGTTTCCTGTGCTTGTGTTTCCTGCTTTCATTCATATGGAATGTTTTATACGAAGCGTAAAGGCCAACTACTAGCATAGCAGTGGCAATTAACTGGGATATATTGTCATATTTGTTGCCGCAGTGACTTGAACTCCTATTATCGCTTTCCATCAGGTGAAAGGGCGGCTGATCTACTATATAAAAGCTAGATATATTTTTACTACAAGTGAAACACTTTTGCTTACTTCCAATAGAACCACACCCAGCTACGTACAAAAGTAACCAAAGTAACTCGCTAAGAAATCTGTTCGCGTTATTCAGCTTTGACTAGAAAAATGTGATTTTTCTTTGACAGCTTAACTTCCATTGTGTCTTTTGGTTGTATAAACGCTGAAAAAGTGTTGAATGTTCGGGCATTGTAAAAATTTCACAGCTTGAACAAAATAATCATTCATGTGCTAAAGAGTTTTTGTTCAACAAACGTTTTCTTTGAGAGGAACTTTTAAGATGATCACTAAATTATTGTTTATCTAGCTGAAATATTAAAATAAAACTTTTGTTCGAAGATTACAGTGAGCTGATTTATACCCTTACATTGATAGTTTCCGTACTTTATAAGGCTCCGTAATTATACCTCCTACTGTTCTAATAGTAGTTTTGATATACCGTACATAACGTATATGATCTATACGTTTATTATCCGTATGGAAGCCATTATGTTGAGCCACTATAAAAAAAAAATATCCAATTATACATATCTTACCAGAATTATGTTTGGAGCAGTAGTAGGGTTGGCTATTTTACAGAAAATCTGTTACGAGGTTCACACTGCAATGCGTTTAGGTATTCTAACCAATCTAATTAGTATTTATTTATTAGGAACAACCAACAAGTTTACACTGAAACATTAAATTTTTTGCTTAAATTAAATTCGAACTAAGTGTCAACTTAATTACAGGCAGTTACGGCATTCAATGTGAAGCTTTTATACTAAAAAATATATTTATTTTATATTAGTAGAAATTATTTTAATATGTGCGCTTAAGAAACTTCAGAGCAGAAAATCTAAATTTACCAATACTGTCCGAAAATATATCAATATCAGTAGGTATGACTGCTCCCGCTCGAAAATTCTCTTGCTTTGAATAAACACGTACTACGGCGGATCGTAGTGCAGTGGGAATACTGCCTTACTACCTATACATAATTATATCATTGAAAAAAATTGTTTGTATACCAAAATAAAGGTGCATAATATTTTTACTCACCATACTTCGGGCAAACGATGCAAAAAACAACAGCCAGGAAAAAGCCGATCACCTTGCCGCCTAATCCTTTGGTGCCCATTTTTCCCTTTTTTCAACCCACACTGGCTTTTACCGACATCTTCTCTATTTCGCTTTGTGCAATCACCATGAACTCTTCATTACTATCGTCCTTTGAATCAATACTAGAATTGTGGCAGACATAGTGCCCACATATATCAGTGTAGCCAACGGTGAACCCGCAGTCACATCTGAAACAATAAAAAATGTATTTCAGTATAATTCCATATTGACGTGAATAACTACGTAGGTATAGTCGTTTCGGATATTAGCACAAACAATTCAACTGAATCAGTAAACATCGAGTTGTTTACTGATTCAGTTGAATATAATATATGTACTTGTTTTATATGTACTTTTTTATATAGATACTAACGCAATAATAATATACTATAATAGCAGACGATTTCTTCTTCTTAGCAAAGTAGGTATTTTTATTTACTGTGTCTTTATGTTAAAAACCGCACGCTAAATTCTAAGTATAAGAATTTTTACATAGCTTCTACCTCGGTGGCGTAATGGTTGGTTCTCGCCTAAACAGAGGCGATTCGAAGATGGCGGTTTCGATTACCGGACTCTCAGTTATCATATTGTACTCATGGCATAACAAGGGAAAAGCTCTGTTTGAGGCTAAATAGTTGGTGTGTGGTTGGTATTGGTTGGTGCATTTATTGGTTATCTTTGAAAACATCTTTTGTAATAACGTACTATATTATTATCTTCGTAAAAAAGGTTGAATAAATCATTTACTCATTTTGAAGCCATCTTAAAGTGCCAACAATTCTAAAAGTATTTGAAAAGAATTTCTACAAGTTAATTTAATTAACCTTTGTGGTTGAAATCTTTAATGTAAGCAGATTAAGTACAAAAATTGTTACGCTCAGTTAAAACATTTTTCCGTGATGGTAGGTCGAAGTTTTAGACTTACATAAAAACGAAAAGAACCCTGCAATTTCAATTATTATTTATACGTAGTTTAGGTATGTATATCCTCCAATCACTTTAGACCAATGATACTGTTATACTGCACAAATTTATACCTAACATGGCTCTCCATTTTCCATTTCTGCCAGGCAAAGGAAATTGGTAACTAAGTATTACAAGGAGTATTATTATTGCTGCCAGACAGGTCCTGCTATCCTGAAACGCACCGCGAAGAATACATTATGCTGTTTTTGACCGATAAGAAATTCTTTGTAGATTGCTTATTTCTAGCAGTGGCCCTCATATGATGGCGATGATCCCGTAACATAAATTACTGAATCCCTATTATATTAATTCCGTACACCGGGCAGTTTTTTTCTTCAGATATATTGTTGTAGCAGGTGCACAATTGAATATGCCGAACATTGTCGTAAATAAACAAATCCTCGTCGTATTCACAAATCCAAGCGTAGCAAGAACAAACGTTTTTATACACAATACCTTGGCATAATTATTTGTTGAACATGTTACAAGTGGAAGTGACCTGAAAAGGACGCTGCGCATTGTACTGAGGCGTCGGACGTGGGATCGTATTGTGCGCGGCCGCTTTATGCGGGTGTCGCTTCTGTTAACCGCCTCCTATATTCGCCGTTGTCGTTTATTTTGTACATGTTTTTCCTTGTACCGGTCTCCGTGAAATTTTCTAATAAATTAAGGGCCACAAGTTTGTTTACGAACGTTTGAACAAACAATTAATTCTTTATATTAACAAATGCTTAATTTTGTGTAATAAATAGAGAAGGAAACTGATATTAACATACGCACCATCAGTTCAGAATGCCGTCGAGAATCACCAGTAAGAAACTCGATAGTTACTATTTTCCACGCTTTGGTTTTGCAGTGATTGACATCACTATTTTATTGCTGATCTCCAGGCCTGCATGATCTAGTATAGAGATGAGATAGATATCTTTTAGTACCTTTACAATATAAAGGAACTGAAATACTGTCTGACAATAAAATTTCAGATGATTAACGGTACATAATATAAAATGTAACGCTGGGTGACATTGCAAAAAATCAATTTTCTATTTGGTATTTTTCTAATTGGTATTTTGTAATTGGTGTGGCGATGTGAAATAATTTAAACTACGCAGCTTTTGGATACAATAAAATACAGAAGCTTAAACATAAACAAAATGTTAATTAAAGATGTACGAGTAGGTATAACTACTTTTTCGTTTACGTATTTTCGTTTCTCGTATAATATAATATAGTACGGAATTTTTGAGCCATTTCAAACAATTTTTTTCAAATGAGTTATCAGTTTTCGTAAAATTTACTGCATAATTCCTTCAGGAGCACTTTGTAAAAAAAATAATTCCTTTCTATGTTTCAAAGAATAACACTTAATAATAATTCCAAAGCATCTGATTACTCAAAGAGACAGCACAATCTCATTATTTCTCCCTGCAGTCTTTTTTCAATTTATCTTTTATGTTAATGCGAAGGAAATCTGATCCTTTTCATTTCAGAAGGTTGCTTGTTTTCCTAGAGATCTGATCTTGTATAATTTTGGAGGCTTTTTACGGAATAAAGTTATATTATGATTATAGTATGAGACGTACCAACAAATTGCACACGTAATTAACTATTTAATGGAGTCTATTGAATGTAAATAAGTTTCATGAGGAAAAATTGATTTGTCAATTTATCGTATGCCCATTCGAGCAAACACCCAAATGTCATTAAGGAAACATCAATAAGACGGGCAACATCCATAACCGCAAATAACTTTTACAATCAAAGTAATAAATTACCAATAAAAAAACATTTTCCCTAAACACATCTCAGTATTCATTTTGCATCCTCACCAATAAATCGCGGATCGGCGACATCCGTCAAAAGAGCCCATCTATTCTTGCCGGAGACATATAAATAGACCATAAAAGTAAGTTTTGTATTGATCATAAAAACGCTTTATGACATTCCGTCGGCCTCGAGTACAAATGGAAATTCTGGGGACCGAAGAGTCTCAGATTGCGGGAAAGTAGGTTGGTCTATCTGGGACATTCAACAAATAACATAATGGGGAACAACGTTTGTAACAACCTGGATTCCATTCTTGTTTTTGTAAACCATTAACCAAAGTTGATTTTTATAAGGGTTAGTTATGAAGAGGTAGAAAGTGGCTTCAAATGGTTCGGTTAATAAGCAGGCGTGTGGTTCAGTAATTTACTAGGTTAAAACTTGGTTGGCATTGGTTGCCCGCGTGGATCCTCAGTCAAGTGCTCGCGCAAAGCGCAGAGCGTGACCTTGGTCACAATACATGCCACTCCATACTCCGACCCCATGTCATGCGACGGATGATGCCGTGCTTGACGCCGCAGTTCCTAAGTTTTAGTGCTATGTACAAAAACACTGGTCATTCTCACAAGATATAACTTACTGTGCAAAATGAAGATGGCTTTCCTCCAAAGCTACTTCCTTCTGATGGAAGAATACCTAACTGATCGTACATAACAGGTACGTAAAAATGACGCGAGTTCCTTGGGGCTCTTGGCCTAACATTGTTTATATCAGATCTTCCCGAAACCTTTGCCAATTTCTGCTACCTACTCGGTTCTTGAAGGGGTTTTCGTTATTCCAATTAAGCCTTTAATGACGATAAGGATAATTCCTTTTACTCGCAATCACAAGCGCCAATATTTCAGCTGTCACGTAGTAGCAAAAGTGTTGAAGATTTAAAGGGACATCCCCCAGAGTTACAGAACTCATTTGCATTATAACACTGTAACTTGAGCTGATGTAAAAACTTTACGATCCCGAGGCAACTAAGTGAATTTATGGTGGGTAATATCTTTGAGTTAAATGCAGTTATTGTTATGTGGTTTACCACTTTTTTTGGTAACAATGGTTTTATAAGAACCCTATTTCGCGAATGAAATTATAGTGCAACAGAAATAAAATTTACTTTCTATTGTCATGTGTAGAATATAGTTCAACGTTTCAATACAATTTTTATATTAAAGCTGAGAGTGATCAGATACTTACATTATTATCTAAGTATCTATACTTATAATAAATCTGTAGCGAGGTCATTTCTGTACATGAAATATTTTTCAAAATAACTATCAGGGGGTGATTAGTGATCGATACTGATGCCGAAAATGCAATCAGTAAAATTTTTGTCTGTCTGTCTGTATACTCGTTATAGAAAAAAAAAACTACTGAACGGATTTTAACGAAACTTAGGTATTATTTTTCATACTCCTGGGCAGGTTACAGTATACTTTTCATCACGCTACAATCAGTAGGAGCAGAGCAGTGAAGGGAAAATGGGAGAAATTTTTACCTGTATGTTTGAACGCGCATCACGCGAAAACTACTGAATGGAAGAAAGAACTATTTTATGGAAGTCCGTTATTTTAGAAACCCGATTTCCACGCGTGCGACGCCGCTGGCACAGCTAGTATTAAAATAAATGATGAAGGTACTGAATATTAGAACGCCTTCACCAATTAATATTCTCAACGTCCCACGCATTTCTTATTTTAGACGAAATTAAATCTATTGTTTTGCGCCAGTTTACGTCCGTTAATAGTAACATCAAAAATATCTTCATTTTTATGGTTGTGCTTGCTCTCTATGTTTGTTGTACATTGTTTAGATATTGCGTGAAAGCTAAGCAGTTTTTAAATGTTTTAGTAATTTATGCATAATTAATTTAGGTAGGTACCCAATTAACTATGATTTCATGGTAATGTAAAAGAAAATCTAGTCTTTCAAAGTAAACATAGTTTCTTAAAATTACTTTGTAGACGTCAATAAACCTTAGCTGACATTGCTAACCTCATGAAATGGCTGTAAACCAAGAAATTGGCCAATTATGTATGCCTTTATATATACTTGTATTATAGGCAGTAGTACTTGTAATATATTTTATGGAATAATCACGATATGTAACTTTAGCATTTATATGAACATTGCAATAATAATTCTTTAATTCGTCTTCTAGTATTCGTTATTTTTTCTTACCATTTCTTAAAATGTTTATGTCATTAATAGGTAGGTCTGAAGAGGTATGGTATAATCTGATTAATTCTGTATCATAATATGATCTGGTGAATAGATTACTATTTACTAGTAAATATTATGTCATTATACTTATATGATCACAGAAAATCATAAAAACATTAAATTGAATGACAAAAGCTTATAATATCTATGAACTACAAATAAAACTTATAAGTGTTCCACATGCATACGTAGATTACGTATGCATGTGGAACACTTCGTCTTTCGCAACATTTAATACATTTCAGATTTTAAGTCAACATATTCTCAAAAATATTTTCAAGCCCTCTTTGAGTCGAGTGTGACTTATAGGAGCAAAATGTCGCTCTGAGCATATTCAATTAAACGGGATTACAGCTTTCTGCTTTTAAAATCCAAATAATAACCTGGTAGAAAAGAAAATTCGAATATGTGTTAAAGGCCAATATATTTTCGTATAAAAAATAAATTGAGTTTTAACGTAAGTAATTTTCAACCAGTTTATTTCAGTGATAATGAATGCTATCTCTGATACAGTCGTCGTGGGTTTGATCCCTTAACAGAACATGTACGTACAGTTTATGTACGTCAAGCGTCTAACCGCCGCGTGAACGACGGATATGCTATGAAGAGATCATCTTCCGTAAAACAGCTTATGTGCAACCGGTTTCTTTTTGAGAGATTCGGCCAAGAGGCACCGTTTTATGGTGCCGGTCCAAATCTTTGCTCTTTATAGTATTATTAGTGTATGTTTTACAATAAACACTAATTTTATCGGTCTCTGCACTAAGCCCAGCTTGTAACACAGTGACCAAATTTTAGTCACTTAATAAAAGAAAAACAATGAATTAAGGGTGGGACGGTCTAAGCCAGTAAGGATAAACAAACGAAAACCCTATTAGGAACTTGATCACAATAATAATAAAAAAATAATTAAGAAAATAACAGTGTGTTTGAGTATGGTGTGTACAGACACAACACAGGTATGTTAGGTTAGGAAGAAAATGCTGCTAAAAGGTTTTCCGTCTGGACTTAATTCAGTGTCTTTAGCCACAACCCATTCCGGTAGAGAAAACAACGCGAGGCGGGCAAGTCATCTGAACGCATTCTAACCATGTACCTGCATATAACAAAAATAAACAATACCCAATATTGTTGTGAGCAGACGACAGAAATGTTATTTTAAAAAGATACGAATACGTTGAATAGGAAATATATCAACACGTGCCCGGCGCAGAGCGAACGTGACGAGCCAATCTTTATCCGGAAATCAGGATGCAAACTTACATAGAATATCAAATAACATCCGCTTCGTACAATCCTTGCATGCTGAGATTTTCCCCATTGACATGCATCGAATATTTTATAAAATCTGGAGACAAATTACCAACTCTTAGTAAATGTCTACTTAGGTATTTGGTTTTATGTGGGGTTAACATCAACCGGCGCGTGTTGGCACGCAGCGCAACGGATGTCCCATGAAACCGTAGCCGATCACGTCATTAAATTGACTCGAAAAAATACAAACGAAAATCCAAAACTTTAACTAGACAAAAACTGATTCTGCGATAAATAACGTATCTACTTAATATATTATATGTACAACTAAAATTATTAAAATATTTCCAATTATCATTTATTTTTGGAGTCGGTGCCCGCAAACCCGCGCTTCTGCTCGCAACTGCGCGCGTATCCGCTGGCATCAGCCCAGTCAGTGTCACTTCGATAAACTTTGCGATCTAGAATCAAGCAAACCACTACTACCTAGTTTCAATCGACAAAGGCAGTACTGTCCCCTAACTCCTAACCGTTAAGGGGTTCTGTGGCTTCATCATCAGCACCAGATGTTGACGCCCAGAAGCATGTACTTGAGTAAAATATAATTACGAAGCAAAAACACCATATGAGCATACAATTTTCAGTTGTTGCCCTCAATTTCTCCAGGATACCATCATCAGATCCTGACTTGGTGATAATGGGATCACCTCGGAAGTGTCCTCTGTCGAACAAAAAAAAATTTAGGAATCCATCCATAATTGACGGAAATATCGATGAACATACATAAAAAAATTATACATACAGACGAATTGAGAACCTCCTCCTTTTTCGAAGTCGGTTAAAAAGTACGACAGACAGACAGTCCAATTCAATACATCTATCGTGTCCTTTGTCAATTACACTAGAATTATATACGGCCTACATAATACTGCCGGGCTGCTTACCAGTATATTAGGGTGTTATTTTTTCGTATCCCTATAGGATAGATAAAGGCGGGGAATCTTTATCGAGGTCAAAGTAATATCGACCCGGGAATATCACACAAAAGTATCATGTTATAATGTCATGCGAGGTAGAACGACGGGATGACAGTGTCTGACGTCGCATTACCAGTTGATCCCGGTAGTTTTTGTCCGCACCGGACTATGCTGCCAATTTAGTAGATATACGAGTATGTCACAGGAAGATTTTCCTTATTTTTGTTTTTGGATGAACAGTGTTAGTAACATTATACAAACAAGCTCGATGGCTCATTTGGTAGTGCTATCTGCCTTCTGAGCCAAGAGTTGTGGGTTCGATCCCCGCACAGTACAAACATTTGTGTGCATGAACATGTCTGTTTGTATTTGTCTGGGTGTTTTCTATGTATAATATGTATTTATTTACAAAAAAAAAGTATCTAAGTAAGTTTATCAGTTGTCTAGTACCCATAGTACAAGCTTCGGCTTAGTTTGGGGCTAGATGGCGATGTGTGGCCCAGCGTGGCATGTCTTGGGATATTTATTATTATTATAATTTTCCGCACGGTGATGGAAAGGAATCCAAATCGCCACCTTATTTATTTGTGTGGGTATCATAAGAGTCTGTCAAGGGCCTTCTTGAGATTTCAGCATTTGGTAGAAGTGAATAGCGTTCTGGCTATATACACTCAGTGGAACACCCGTGAATTGACGTCGGTATATTGCCAAAGCTGTCTGACAAAGCTGCATGGCGATGGCAACTGACAAGTGATTGATTTGGTTACTTGTGCATTGCCGCCACAACTTAAGCTGAACTTACAGAGACTTGAAAACTTTACCACTATCCCGTGCTACTATAAAAAAAACATGTAATCGAGTTTAACATTTAAATAGATTTGCTTTGTTGCATTAATCATCGAATAAAAACATTCCGATAAAGAGCTTACGTATGGAGTTTATTCGGCCCTTAAAATTTGTTATTTGAACTACACCTTGTATATAATTAGTCTTTTAAGAAATTTAGAGCTGTCGCAATAACAAAAGGGTAATTTCGTCAGTTATTACTTCGCACCAAGTCGCTCATTATGATAAAATACCCCAATGTTTATTCCACGCGTTAATACTAACGCAATAACTTGAAGATTACTCGGAGGGCACCGAGCGAACAAAATGACACCGATTAGTCATGACGTCTGTACTTTGCGCTACATTTCGCTTAGAGCTCATTTCTAAAATACTAAGTATAAATGTCACCACAATGATATGCTAAGTGAACTCGTGTTAAAAACGTTAACTGCTATAGGTACCTAGATAACGGACAAAGAACAAATTTTCTATTATGTCTAGTTATGACAGTCAAAATCATAAAGAGATATCGCCGATTCTCGAAGTGGGTTTAATTTTTAATGTCTTGTATTAAAAAAATATTCATATGAGCAAACTGCCTTTGCAAGATAGTCAAAGAGATAGATATCTACACAAAGTAGGTAAGTAATTACAGAAGCATTTTTGTATAACTTTTACAAAAATGCAGCGTATAATTGTAGATATCAAGGTATTTCATAATCTTAATCAGCCTGTTGCAGTCCACTGCTCTGTAGACATAGGCCTCTCCAATTGTTCGCCACTTGGACAAACATCTGGAAGATTATACTCATAATCGCCACGCTGCATGGGCAGGCGGGTCGACGATCGCAAGACGTAGCTTCTCGCTCCGGCGACGCTGCTGCTTATCACCGGTCTATGGTATTTAGCTACGCCTTCAATTGTGATGGTTGTACCGGCACCAGTCGGTTGCCAGCGCCTCGTTTGTTATTCGGCAGGTTGCACCACAGACAGGTGAGGTTGGCTTTTAGCGAAAAGATGATAGGTTACATACTTAGGTTACCCTTGCATCCATCATCATGGTACTCGTACATCTTGCTGTAATTTATTATTCATTATTCTAGCCATTATAAATTGCTGTGTTTATCAGATCTGTAGAATGTAGATTATTTTACTAAAATAGGTAGGTATAACATTACTTTTCATGTAATTGTGACTACCACGACAAACGATTTATTTTGATTTAGGTAGTAGTACCCTATAATCAACACTGAAATCGGTCCCAATACGACAAGTTCTAGCAAAACCAACCCAAATTTGAGGCTATTAATATAAATTACTTAGATTTAGAATCCCTCCGGGGTGTTAAATTACAGTTATTTCCCCCCGCACATTGTATAAAGGCCCTATTCTAATGATTTCTGTAGGCCTAGCGTATTTCAACATCAATTTTGATTATTTATTATAATTAGCAAAGCGTAGTTCAGAACACACAAATATCACTGCACAATAAGATTACAGTCTTGTTCAAAATATTTTTGATTTTGGAATTATGTTGAGAGATAAAATGCTTAATATTGGCAATTTTGTTAGGAGTAACGTTTGATACTTATACGTCTTAAGTTATTTCAGATAAAGCTTATTTGAATATGTTAGACTGAGATAGCATAATAATAATTCCCAAACTGCCAATTGAAGTGACAATTTTGGTTTTGGAGTTCGGCAATATCCATCAAGGGTTCAATTACAAACGACCTATTTAAAGTCAAATGTGAATTTAAATAAGAATAGAAAGGTACTCTGCTGAAATAAGAAAGATTAGTAGCACATTTCCAAGTAGTTTATGTGTATGTCTGTAAGAAAGAAAGCTAAAAAAAGATTTATTTAACAAAAAGGGTCATTGACCTGATAAACCAGCTTTGCAATGCTTGTGGGCTGAAGCCAAAAAATGGGGAGATTTGGATCGAGCAGAAATATGGATATCAGTGTTCTAAAAATAGGAAATGTTATATTGTGGATAATGTAAATAAAATTCTCCATGAAGGTACGGATTCGTCTAAAATAAAGGTTCACTGTTTATTTTTGTGACTTTGAGTTAGGTTAGTATTTTTGCATACATAAAATTTACAAGTAACTGTACCTACACTGATTGAATTTAGACTGGTTCGGTGGATCAATTGATAGTGACTCCTGCTTTCTGAACCAAGGGTCGTGGGTTTGATTCCCACCCGGGACACACATTTGTGTTATGCATATTTGTGTTTGTTCCGTGTC
Source organism: Conogethes punctiferalis (assembly GCA_031163375.1). Lineage (NCBI taxonomy): Eukaryota > Metazoa > Arthropoda > Insecta > Lepidoptera > Crambidae > Conogethes > Conogethes punctiferalis. The sequence goes on along the minus strand of CM062085.1, from coordinate 1,079,978 downwards.
TGGGTGTTTTTGATAATATGTATTTAGGTACCCATAACACAAGTGCTTAAGCTTCTTGTTTTGGGATCAGAGCAATGTATGTGATGTTGTCTGATATTTATATTGTTATTATAATTATATGTCTGTATATGAATACAATTTGGCAGAAAAATTATGTACATAAATATTCGTAGGGTCGTTTGAATAAACGATGCTACTTTATCTTAATGTTCTTTTATAATTTCTTAATAGTTGGCCTAAGAAAAAGCTATTTTCCTTTATTTTTAAGCACACATTGTAACTTATAAAACCGACTAATTTAAACCCTATTTCTTAATTTTCCAAACAAAATTATTCATCAACATCGCGGACTTCTGACAATGTCGACGAGTTTAAAAAAGTCTTGAAGGGGTATATAGGTATAAAGCTATACTAAGCTAAATAACTAAAAATAATTTAAAGGATATCTCGGATGATTAGATTTATATCGCTTTGACATTGCTTGCTGATCTCATAAGTACATTCATCCAATGCCCCTCTGGGATAACTTATTTTTCCTGATTTCGTGTATTAAGCTTTACCTGCCAATGCACTGCATTTTAAACCACAAAATGACTCCAAATTTAAGCACCATTATATGACGAAAATAAAGCAATAAAAATAGACCGACTACGTTCGCGCACTATCCAAATAATCCGTCCTTTTTTAAATAAATGTCAATTATGCACTGTGCCGAGAGCGTCCAAGAACGTCATATTATTATGTATGTTACCTCGATAGAGGTATACTCACGTCCCGGTAACAGCGAGCAGGATGACGAGTGACCCAATTCTGTCACGTACGGTCGGCAAAAGAGTCACTGGACGGCCGTTATTGCAACTTCACGACACAGTTGCGTGAGACAAGGACAAGGAAGTGGCACCGTTTCCAGTGCTGCAGTGGTTTCTTCTAGCATCATTTTATAGGCTGGCATGTATATCTGTTTACATTACAAACTAATGTAGGGCTTATTCGGTTAAAGACTATACTTTTTTTGGACCCGGTCCAATAATTAAGGTAAATTAATTTAAAATTCTAGCTTAGATTGCATCCATTCTTTGATTTACTTATGTTCGTTTATTTTTTTCTTCCCATAATATTGTCACGGCTTGGAATGACATCTGTCAAATTTGTATTTGTAAACTGTAAAATGTTATCTTTTTTTTTTTCTTATTTATTGTTTTGTTAGTTTTCTGTTACCTAAAATATTGTAATTTTGTATAATAATGTCCTTTAATTTTGTGATTTGTGTGCGCCAAATAAACTGATTTTCTTTCTTCTTTCTTTCTTTCTTTATATAAATCGTCCATATTTGACACTCGCGCAAGAGCCTATTAACTCTGAAAAAAAACTTGGATATCAAATTTGCTACGTAGGCATAACAATTTTTTTCGATACGTATTTTTTTAGAACTCTACGATTTTCGATTATTTATAAACTCTTACGGACTAACCCTACTCCGATATCGCGAAGTAGGTATGACAGCCGCTGTAAAATTGCTTTTGACAACAAACTCAACCAAATTTTTTGCACACTTCTTTTACAAACAACAGAAGAGCTGTTTTTACTTTTTAGTATATCGATCTCACTGTGTTGAATGTAAATTGTAAACCTGCTTATACTGATATGTTTTCCAATGAATTTACGAATGAAGAGTTATATTTAATCAATATTACCTACAAAACTATTTTATTCGAGTCAAACAGAGGTACAGAACCACACATAGCTGTATTTCTGAATTAAAAACTCATTACTACCTAATTATTAATGTTTCGTAATGAACAGGATATTTATTTATTCCATATAGCTATTTTTAATTTAATTGCAACACAATTTGGGTGGAATTTTGCGTGTAGTTTGATTTTTTAACATCTAGCGATTTCTTTCTACCTTCCGTTGGCGTTCACAAAAAAGTGTGTTTACCGCTATCATCCATACTACGTCGACATGTATGATGTACCTACCCTGGAGTCGACGACGAGATACAGCGCGGTATCGTTATATTCGGGGTATTACATGAATATGAGAAGGAAGTAGGAAGTAAGGAAGGAAAGAAGACTCTGTGCATTTTTATTTTTTGTGAGTGTCAAAATTTGATAAGTCAAAAACAAGGAACCAGTAATTTCACCTATGAATATTGCCTAAATATTTGTTTTTACCAGCTGGGCACATATCGGCAGAGCAGCGAAGCCAGGTCAGTAGTTGTTAATGCTAGTATAGGTACTAGTTAATAATATAGATTGTGTACAGGTACTACAGGTACAGTATAGGTACTAGTCAATAATACAAATGTTCAACATTTTCTATGAGAGTGTGAATAGGTAAAAAGAAGATTTAAAAAAAGATTGAAATCTATCAATCCCTTTTATTCTTACACTAATAACTTTTTAATCACAATAATCTCGCAGCGATTTCTAAAAACACCTTATAAATGGTTCGATTATCACTATACTAATTCAAATATCAGTAGTTGACTGTGTGTATAATTTAAGCTACTGGAACTCGATCACACCTCAGAGTAGGTATTGTAGTATATTTTCCATTACATTCCTTATATTTTGGTATCTGTACTTTTTCGTTACACAAGCCCACTATGTCAACTCATCTCACCGCAAATATGTGCTTGGACGCCTAAGGACGCCTCAGTCATACGCCTATATAAGAGAGCCCTTCCAAAGGAAATCTACTTGCAAGGTTCTTTACAAAATTGATAAGATACTACATTCGATAATAAAATAAAATTTGGCGGCAATTAAGCAAAAGAGAAATATGTACAAAATAGTATGCAATTTCTTTTCTAAGTTTTACTTTTGTACAGTAGGTAAAACATTATTTTCATGACGTCAATACTGATTGACAACAAAAATGTACTAAGATTATGCTTGTAAATGTAATTTATTATTAGCGTCTACCCATAAAAAGAATTTACGGATTTAAGCTTCTGAACATTGTGATACTTATTATGCCGAAAGTAAAGTTTCGCAATAAACGTGTCTTTGTGCTTAACAAAGTCGTATTTTATTAACTTTGCAAATTAGGCTGACGCTTTGGTGATCCCCGTAAGTATTTTAATTTAGTCCTTCATTGCGTAATTTTGAGATCAATCACGATTGCTTGGGATGTGACGTTGAAAGAATTCATAAACTTCACGCTATATTTGTATCTAGTTTTACGTTAGAATTTAATAAGTAAATGTGTTCGTCAACAATACTATTTTATTTACAAACAATATACATAAGACATAATATGTGTCTTATATGTATTTTTTGTACCCCACTACGATTAATTAATATACTACAATTTTTTCAGCATGTCAAAATGATTGCGTCCGGAAACAAACGACAAAGTTCAAAAAAAATCAATCACACGCATTGCCAGGAGGTACCTAGATATAGAAAACTTATCAAAAGCGCTAGTTTAAAGTCATAAAATGTATTAGCACAACAATTAGGTATGTAGAATTGTAGATCAGTATCTACTATTCTACATGCCTAATGTTTAATTAATATCTATGTTTATCTTTTTCATTTTACATCGCAATATTTATTTTCAGGTTAGTCAAATGTCTGTTGAATACCATCTTGTGAGCTGCATATTTCATCTCGGAGCCTTTACTCGTATAATTAACTTAGTCCCAAATAGAACTTAACGAACCGTACTTGATCTCTGTACGGGATTCCATCAAATCAACCTTCTAGACTAAGTTTGATGTTTATAGCTCAATTTCGCTTGGTTATTGGGTAGGTACGTACCCATTTTATAGTAGCATAGTTCTGTTTACAATGTCGTCATAAATGTTTGGTCCAATTATGCTTCCACAATAATTAGGTATGTTAAAAATCCTCAATTTGAATTAGCCTCTATAAACCTCGAAGAAAAGGAAGGGTGTTACTTGTAAGTTTGAGGATCATTCTAGAACAAATAAATTAACCAAACATTAAAAAAAATAATTCAGTGTTTTATTTGCTAGCTAACAATCTCGAATGGTTATATTATTAGTTAGAACACTGTAAGTATACCTAGGGCAGAACTATTTTAAGACTTATGAACTCGAACGATAGAGCTCGATCTAAACCTAACAATATTGTAGGTAGGTACAGCTAGGTAGTGCACTTTTATAGGGTCATTTTAGTCTTGCGACTGTTCGAGAAATACTCATTTCAACGATTAGGATTACTATCAATACATTTTAAAATTTATGAGTCTTACAGCGGACCCTGTAGGGTCATTTCGCTTGTTACATTAATTTTGCATTTGCATCATTTTTTATTTTCAATAAGTAGCAGTAATGCAGAGAAGGCTTCTGCTTTCTGATGGAACGGTCAACGGACGTTATCAGCGCCATACTGGCCTGTAGGATTATTCTAGCTATACACCAAAATGCGGTCAAAGTCCTGTTACGGTCTGTACCATGTCTTGCCCAGTGAACATAAAGTCCTTCAAGTTCAGAATGTCTAATTCCCAAAATGTCAGCGAGATGGGAAATACCTACCAACACGGCTAGAAACTGAAATGTCAAAAATCATCTAATGGACTAATCAATTCTTACGATACTCACAGGTGACTTGGTTCATCACTGTTTTGATAAACACACTAAACACTGCTTTCGTAATTAAAGTAATGACTCTATTTCAGGAATTTAACCTTACATTCCCAGCGATTGCTAATCAAAAATAATGGGTGTCCCAAAACGCGGCCGTTTACACCGTCACGTAGCGCACCTCGACTCGTGACGAGTTAATTAATATGATTGTTGCTAACTATCATGGACTATTGAGATTCGTAGAACGTCGCATTGTTAGTAAGCACTAATTAAATGGAGTAATGGCAGTTATGACAAATTCATTTACACATATTTTAGTTCCATTTTAACCGTTCCACAATCCGTACAGTAGGAAATAGGCAGATTTAACTAGCACTATTATAGAAGAATTTTGAAATCTTTTCTATAAAATTAATTCTAAATTTTAGTAATTTATTAGACGAAGAGATTCGGTGTCACCGATGACGGTATGTTACATTTGCTCCCGAAAAATCGTGAAGTCGCCACGAAATGTCGTAAAATAGTTCTAAGTTATGCCGGCCATACACGATACAGTCTACCGGACCTACCTGTACGTATAGGTATGCCTGCGCAGGTAAACCGGAACGTGTGTGGGAACAGACCTGCGTAATTTATTTATTTATTTATTTAATCTTTATTGCACATAACAATTTGTACAAAAGGCGGACTTAATGCCGCGTAGGCATTCTCTACCAGTCAACCATTGGGCTAAGCAGAAACAGTAAGAAGGTAGTGTGCTACAAACTAATAGGTACATAATTATAAGAGACTTATAGGAAGACCCAAAACAAAAAAAAAAGAACTAATAAAGAATAAAAATGTTATATGTTGATTCATAGCTAATTACACGTACATAATAACTATTACTATGCTGATACAAATAATATGTATATACGTAATGTTTGTACCTGTGAAGGTGACGATTGACCTACGCAGGCATACCTGCACAGATGGTCTCTAGGCCGAAGCGTGTATGGCCGGCATTATAAGAGACCATCATGCAGCTTATACTTTGCATACATTAAGTAGTTTTGGAACTCTTCCATCCAATTCCAGATATATGTATATATATTTTTTATTGCACATCAAACAGTTGACTTAAAAGACTAGGCAACGATATGGCCGCCTAAATTGTACAATAAGCGATTTCTGCCATACAATCTTAAGATAGAGGATTAAAATAAGGAGTAATAATAAGTCATTAACTTTTAATTGTAAAAACAATCTTTCTCTACAAAATAAAAATTTGAAATTGTATTTCAATTATACTCCATCATTTAAAATTACTTAATATACGTATTTAGATACGTATTTTTCCCAAAAGCCAATTTTCATGAAACAGCCACCCCAACTCATAACACCACGCCTATTAAACATCAAACGAGACTTGCTTTGAAATAAATAAATGAGAGTCACCTTTGAACATTTTATTAAATCGCTTATAAGAGAAAAAATGTGAGTAGCTATAGCTCGTATATTTGCAACTTTACCTTAAAAAATTTACATCATCTCTCTTGCTTGCCCTATCAAAGCTATAAGCTATCAAATTTTCCCCTTCCAAGTGCTCGAGGGTTTCTTGAAGAAGAGGCAATTTCCTTAAGCTGAATTTCATGAGTAGGGCTGCCATTTGCAAAATCGTCAAACCGGGACAAACTGTACCAAACTGTGAAGTTTTGAATTGTAATCTAAACTTCTTGCATTTTTTCTATGTCATTCAGGCATGGGACTTTGAAAGTGATAATGTAACATATTGGCACCAGGTATTAGCCGTCATGATTATACGTTGACTTAAATCTGAAACCATCAGTTTTTTTTTTTATAAGAATAGCTTTCAGGATGACCTCACTCCACCTGATGGTAAGCGGTTTAATATAAATCTATACTAATATTATAAAGAGGAAAGATTTGATTGTTTTTTTTGTTTGACACGAATAGGCTCCGAAACTACTACACCGATTTAAATAATTTTAAAGGTACCCTATCCCCGATGAACATAGGCTATATTATATTTATAAAAACGTAAGGGATCCATGCTAAAAGTTAGTAACCCAAGGTGTGAAAAAGTTACCAAAATGCTTTCTTTCAAACTGACGTGTATTGAAAACGTTACCATAGCAACCTAAACTGTTATGTAAAGAAATAACTACATAACATGAAGACGACTTCATGTTATGTAGTTATTTCTTTAAGTACGAAAATATTTATAAAAGTACGAACTTTTATTGTTACTGAATTATAAATACGTATCAATTGGCGCTTACCTAAAATACCCGAAGCGAAGCGAGGGCGATTTGCTAGTGTGAAATAAAATGTATATTATAATATATTCTACTTATTTGTATTTGTTATAATCAACTTAATCAATCAACAAAGATCTTAGGATTAAGTGCACAACAGTTTTTGGTGGGATTTCACTTCTTTTTGTAAAAACGTGGGCATAGTGATAACTTTTATTTATATATAATTATGTGTATTAAAAAGAAGAAAGAGAGGCATTCCCCCAGCAGAGTAAGCTGGGTTTTTTTCAATAATTGTCGATTTTTTTCCAATAGTGGAAGGGGGTATAACCATAGTTTGGTTAGGATCTTATGTTTTCTAATCAGGGTCAAAAGGTAGGTACTCCAGATTTTCAATAATCCTATTTTTTATGTTCTATGTTTTTGTTTTATTGTGTTTTATGTTTTTTATTGTGAGTATCGTAAATGCGATACTTTGCTTTCACCTAACTTGGAAACTAAATGTTATAATATAATGTAACCTATACTATATGACTTGAAGTTTAGGATTTTAAGTATGTGATTACAGCTTACTAGATTACGAAAATTTCTGCGTTCTGGTCTCATGGAAAATGCGGCGCAATGGTTCTAGTATAGGATGGTACGGCAGTGTTTGCTTCGCATTCGACTTGGCGGGGGCACTCCCGTGCCCCCCAATATGAACTTCTATAACAGATAATCGTATACAGTTTTGTATACTCGTATTTCGCTGTTGATGACCAACATTTCATGTGAGAAAAAACACTAGATTTAGTCAGTACTAAAAGCCCAGTGGCTTTTCCGAGTAAATATTAGTGGTATGTGAAGATAATATCCTTATAAATAATTCCCATCAGGGGTTCTCAAATCGTAAACGAAAATCACTATAACTTACAAACCACAGTTTAATTACAAAACTCGTCGGATGTTAAGTGACGTTAGATCCTACCATTAAGCGCGCTCACCCAACAAAACATGTAAGCCCGAGCCTGTCAGTGCGTCGCGAACGATAAAAGATTGGGAGCCAGTGGTATACACCATTATGTATATTTGAACGTGTTGTCTGAAGGCACGCGTAACTGCCACTTAAATAAATGCGTCATTTCACGTCCCCATATTACTATTGCAGCCGTCACGTCTCTGATGTCCCCTTGAATACTTTATGCTTTAGTTAGTCATCATTATTATACGCTGTAATACCGCTGTTTACCCAAATAAGATAATTTGGAGTTTACGAGTGTTTTATTTTGTTTGCTTAATGAAATAAACGGATAGGTAATTTTGTAATGTTTATAGTTTACGGCTGGGCACGCTGGTGAGGGTGGTTTCCATTTGAATAATTGTGAAGAGTTCTTTAATACCTTAATAATGTAAACAACACAAACATACACCACTAGGAATATACAAAATGCCATTTGTAAGGCGTTAATATATAAGTCGAAGGTTCTCGGTTTTATTTCTGGTTCAATCAATTAGTAATTAGCAACAATGCCCTAAGTATTCCAATAAACGACCCTAAAAACACTAATCTTCGTACAATAATTTGTTGTACATAAATGGACTTGTACATTATTGATCTTAATACAATCGCATCTATTGTATATAACCAGCCCGCCTGTTTTGTCAGACAACGCAAATGGATGCCAATTCAAAGGCTACAATAATTTGCCTTGTTTGTCGGATTATAGAGAGTGCGCTCCGAGCGCTCTAAAAGAATTTTAAATCAAAAGTCGGTAATCTCCAGATTGGTTTTCTGAGAGCCATAATGGATGATCGATAATTACACGACCTACTTCTCGCGAAAGCGTCGGTGCCCAATAGAGCGAAAACTGCCGTCTCGAATTAAGCCTAGTTGACGTACTCGATTAGATGGAATTCGGGGTGAGATAACACCGTCAAAATAACTCCATTTTACCTGCGAAAACAGGATTATGTATCTCCATATAATTCCGATAGGCAAAGTAGCCTTCGCGTTAGGTTGTTATGCTAATAGATTAGTGTTGTTACTTACCTATGTACCGAGGAACATATTGAAATAATAATAACTGAAAGACCTTCAAAACATGTCGACGCATTGTCCTTGAGGGTACTAAACAGTGAAAGAGAAAATGTTTGTTCAGCGTTATTAAATCGATACACATGTGAATATTGTAGTTTGAATATTATGAAAATTATGGGGATAAAACAATAACGGCATCTTTACTATCCGCGTATATGTCTTACAAAATAAATATATTACACCGTATTAGAGAGGATGACCTTACATGCGACGTTGTAGTATTTACCTATTAACATAGGTAGGTAATATAGGTATATAGTAACCTATAATAGTTCCTTTTGGGGAGTTAATTTAAAATTAATCGTTTAATAAGAAAACACTGACTATCTTTCACGTCGTTTTCGTTGAGAGTTCAAAACTGGTCGAAGTTTGCATTTCTTTCAATATCGCAGTGATCGTGATGGATTTAAAAGTTAAATAATAAATTCCAACATTCACTTCACTTTTCATTCCAGTTTCTCTCGACATTCGAAAAAGAAATACTATTCTCGTGAGCTGCCGTTGAATAACTTGTCGTGGCAGAATCATTCGATTGCAAATTGCGTTCTAAAACCATCGCGTAGGTATCGATGCGATGTGAGTACTTTCTAGTTCCGGCACACGAGATTCCATACATCCTTAATGGAATTTTGTCGTAATCTCAATAATCGATTATTACCATAGGGACGATTCATTATTATTTATGGGATAATCGTAGCTAGCAATTGCAATCACTTCCTTCTGAATGGTCATTGAGTGTTTAAAAAAGAATATAAGTATTCTTTCAGGCTATTCGTTTAGTTTGCGTAAGATAGCGTAAAATGTAATTGATAATTAAAATATAGCATATTAAGTATATGTTAAATAAGGCATACATTAATAAAATTAATCGCCTGATTTCAAAGTACACCTAGCAAAATAAAAATGATATGTTTTCACAGTTTCACTGTAAATAACAAATTCGAGATTTGTTTCGATGTTTGATTGAAAACCAAACGGATTGAGATGAAACTTTACTGTACTGAAACTCATATATCAGATTTACACATGTGCCATTATAAGATTTTTATATATAGCTGTAGCTAATACATTGTATATTAAATGTCGCGGTTTTAACTAAAACACATTTGACACCTACCTATTTTAGCAAACGGAGTCTCTATAACCCTTTCCCGCTGGTTAAATCATTCTGGTAAGTGTATTGCGTAGGCGTGTATCTCCCCGCTCGTAACGCGGTAATCAATGATTTCGCCCGGCGCGCCGTGCACTGAGCCGTGCCTGTGGCTCACAGAAATGTACCAAGGATAGAACGGCCTTGTGTGCGCTATGCTACGGTAGAAATGAAGGTACCTAACACGTCATTGCATCTTTCTCGTCATTAGTTTATTAACTAGAACTTTCGAACACTTGAAGAAGTGTCTAGGCGTCATTTTTTTAAATGATGACGATGTCGCCGTTCTACCTAGGTATATGTCTGTGCCATGGCCTCGTCGTGTGCGACGAATTGTCTTCGGTGTTTCGTCATGCTGAAACATTTACGCCGGGAAAGCGACTTTATTAAATGTATTTACTATTTAAAGTTGCCAACCGCTACCCCTTGTCAACATAATTTGCAGAATGTTTCCTTCATTTCATGTGGTATTGAGAGGGATCTACGAGAGTTTCTATTCTCTATATATAAAATATAACTAACAGATCTAAATGTCGTAGCAAAACGTGCATTTTGTTATTTAGAATATTTTTCGCTACGCTATACATTTCTAACATTAAATTTTTAATATCTATTGGACATTTTTCCTATAAATGTAGTTATTCACAAATTTTTGTTATATATATGAATACTCGTAAATATACATTACAATAGAGGTCTAACTGAAAATTTTGGTACATCCGTTATTTTTAAAACCCGTTATCCACGAGTGCGACGCCGCTGGCACAGCTAATCTTTATTAAAGGTGCTTTTGTCACAAAATAAGTATGATTATACATAGTTTGTTTCTATTCACACGTGCTCAAATTGCTTTTTGTAGGTAATTTTTCAACTTCTGTTGGACTTCCATTAGTAAGAATGGTAATACATAGACACAACACATGGTTAACTATCATTAGTGTGACTAATATATCGATCTTGAACCATCCAATCATATAAAACTAACATTAGAAAAAATTATCTACGAATCTAGAAAGTCTGTCCATCACCATTGACAGCTTGTGGCTTCACTAACGTGAGGTCATAGGATTTTTTTAATAATGGAATCGTAAAGAACATCTTTATATTCATCTTTTCAGACCTTATTTTACTGACTCGGTGGCTCAATTGGTAGTGACCCCTGCCTTCTAATCCACGGGTCGTAAGTTCGATCCCCACCCGGGTGGGGGTAGTGGGTGAACAGCACATTACACATACACTTTTCAACTCCAATCGCTTTATCAATCTTATTAAGACAATCTATTCACTTTTCCGCTTATTAAATATTATCATAAATATTAAATATATCATTTGAAGTAGCACTGAAGCCACAAAAGTGTTGTCGCTTAAAATTAAAGGTGTTTTGTTTGTGCAATGGCTGATTTTAAAAGGTTTCCTTACTTGATGTAACTTGGTGAGAATAAAAACTTACTTATATATTGTATTTACATTATGTAGGACAGCTTGATTTACAAAAGTACATAATGTACTAAATATTTAATTTCGCGTGCTCTAAGTTTTACTTATTTTTGAATTTAATGGCTTTTTTTTGTTAGGATTGCAACAAAAAAGGTTAATTTAATTAGTTCTTATTTGATTATGGTAAGTCACAGTCAGTATTTAACCTTGAAGGAGTGAAAAGATCCATACTATACTATACTATATAATATTATAAATGGGAAAGTGTGTCTGTCTGTCTGTATTTTTGTCTTTCTTTCACAGCAAAACGGAGCGACGAAATGACGTGACTTTTTAAGAGGAGATAGTTGAAAGAATGGAGAGTAACATAGGCTACTTTTTGCCCCTTTCTAACCCCCCACTTCCCTAAAATAGGGGGTGGAAGTTTGTATGGAGCATTCACCCCAAATTTAACGTCAGTTGTAAATAAATGTTGGTTTCAGCCAGCGACTACATAAGCAGTGCATGAGGCTTCATTTAAATTAATATTTAAATAGAGAAACTACTAATATGGCATGTCTGAACCCGTAAAACCGTAATGAATACCACACTTCCACTTAAATACCTACTTACACATTTTCAAAAGACAGAAAATACGATGGACAGAAAATACAGTACCTACTTATCGTTAATTACCAGAGAATCATAACCATTTGGTTTCTTAAATTGCAAACAGAAATATATTCTCGCAAGTTTCCTTATGCTGCCACAATAATACAACGTCAAATATTTTCTATTAATAAGTTAACAGAATCAAAATAAGAAAGAATACTTATGTCCCTCAACTTAAACCACTTCAATTTATATTTTAGTTTCATCTCTCTTCCTAACAAAAGTCACAAGCGTAATACAAATATTGTATTTTAAATTGGAGTGAACGTAAAATAAAATAAGTAGTAAAAAACCTTTTTGCACATTGTTCCCTGATGTCATTGGGTTCATTGACGTCGGGAGGGAATGGCCTGCAAAAATTGCTGCCAACATTGCACTCGTTTCATCTCATTACTAAAATAAAATACATAATTCATGCATGTCAAATGGAAGGTAAAATTGTCGCCGCATATTGATACAGCATGTTTCTTTAGCGATTTCTAAATAACATATTATAGGTATATATTCTACAATATGATGACTATATTCAAGAAATTATCGCAATATTTTAAAAGCAGTATAGATCTACCATATGATAGGTACCAATATACGTAGATAGATATTAAATAATAGATGTAATGTACATAGGTCGACTAAAGAGTCGGAATAATTGTAGAAAAACATGTCATGTACTCGTAATATGATCTCGGTGTTGATAAGTTTTATTTATGAGACTAATTTATAATTTTTTTCATTGATCATAATTCAATTCATTTAACTGTAATTCATTTTCTAACTACCCTCAATTTTTCATTTACTAATTAATTAGTTTTTACTGGAAGCCATCTGTGATACTAAAATAAAAAACTATAAATTTTGACATCTTAACCACATCAAAATGAAATCGATTAAGTAGTGCGTAACTTTCTACTTCAATTACTTAAATGCTTTAGCATCGAGTTTATTATATGATACGTCGGAAAGTAGGCATGTTCGGTATAAGTCGTTTTAGAAGATAAATTGTCTAACTTTGGCTGTGGGAGTTAATATCTTGTCGATGATAAGCATCGAAATAGATTGCTTGAGGAAACTTTAAGCGAAAATCAGTAGGTATTGTCTACTTGAAAATATGAGCAAAATTGCGTAGCGATAAAGTACCAAATATTATGGTTAGCTTTTTTACAGCAGCTCAGTTAGCGGCCTCCGATGGGACGCGCAAGAGAAGTGTAAGTGCCACAGCCATGCTAGGTTATACACCGACTTTTTTCGTAACAGTAAGAAGCACGTTAAGGCTGCGTTTACATTGCACTTTAAATAAATTGATTTAAAAATAGTAAAGTATATAAATAAATAGTATAGCGTAAAGTCGAATGTAATTAGAAATTCTTTTTTCATTGCCGCAATGTAAATACCGAACTTACAAAGACTATTTGATGCCAAAAAGTTAATTATGTTAATTTTGCTCGTACATCCTCAATTACTAAAAGATTAAGTTGCAGAAATGGGTCGGCAAAAGAAAATTGCCTTGTGTTTAATTTCGTTTGAGGTTGTTTCTTCAAGATCGTGGGTAGGTATAAAGAACAAAAAGAAGAGCTTTGTCCTTTCAATTCCAGTTAAATATTTCATTTTCAGCGTTACTAAGCCAATTTGGGTAAAACAGAACCTAATTTCATCATCTCTATCTTTATTAGTCGGAAAGTCAAACTTTTGACGGACACCAATTAAATAGTTATAACACTGTTATAAATTTGTTTCGTGCGGTGGTGGAAAATAATACAAATCACGGTCACACTTATTTGTGATGGAAAACATGGATTAGTCCGCTTCTTAACCATTGGTAGTGTTTATCGGCCTGGCTGGCGACTATACACTCTACGATCCGTAAAGTGACTTCGGTGTATAAGACTAGGACTAAGATAGCGGTGGCAACTGATAATTGATTTATTTGGTTAACTGGGCTGTTCCCGCAGCGACCTGGGCATCCATTACACTCTGCTGCCACTATGAAAATCTAACCAGGTATCGCAATTGTATTTATAAAAAACTATATTAAATCAATTCCTGACCATAAATATAATGCTTCATTATTTTTAATTGATTTCTCCAAAAAAAAATCTGTTTCTTCTATATCTTATTAAATTAATAAATTCGGATTCATTATTTAATTCATCAAATTATTCGACGCGATCAAGTCTTAAACTACATTAAATTATCACGTCATCAATTAAGAAGCTTTACTAAAATTTCTACAACCAACTAACAAACAAAAGTTATCAGATCTGTGCTGTAACTTAGCTTCTTGTAATTATTTTCAAGAAGCTTTCTTAAAGTTTGATGAAAATACTTGGCTTTAGTTTGAGAACTGAAACGCTTTTGCTTCTTTGCCGTTAAGTACCTACTTGAAGTAACAAAACTAAGTCTTCTAACATCGACACTTGCAAGGCTAGACATAATATACAAGTGAACATAATAATAATACTATTATGGGTCTCTTGAAATGTACGTGTCGCAGTCATCTGTTTCAATCTCCTATTTATTTGAATGGCTAGCGCGTTCATTGAATGATGACATTTAATTGAATGCCTAAAGGACAACTCGTCAAGTTGCTTAATGTAAGCGTTCAACGTCTTGCCTAAACGTCATTGAGCATAGTCGTTTGCTCGATGGCTCATTTGAATGTGACCTCTGCAATATAATATATTGCTTAGGTTTAAATAAAAAAAAAATTAAGGTACTTATGGTATTTTCGAGAAAAAATCCCATTCGTTATTCATATTACAAACAGATAAATGTTAAATTCAACGTCAGCACATCCAACGCAGGCCACTATTTACCCTCTGCTCGCAAACCCGTTTAACATGGGTCTATCAGGGTTCTGACAGATCCCTTTTTGTTGATAAAGCCCGTAAAAAGAAATTTAATACAATTACTTACTGATTTTGAACTTTTGTTTTAGCAGGTACTAGTTTTGTCTGTAGCTTTGTTCACTTGAGTTAAAGGGTCAGATCAAAGTTTTTGTCATTCCTTATTTTAACACCCTAGAGCTTAAAAAGGGGATCTAAAGATACCTACGAGAGTATATCTGTGTTTGTAGTTTCAAAGGTTTTATAGGGTCAACGATAACATTCGCAAAGCTTTTTTTAAATTCCTGGATTGTTAGATAGTCTTTCGTTTATAACAAGAGTTTTCAGGATCCTCACTACAGCTGACGATAAGATGTCGTTAAGTCCAAAATTAGGTCGATAGAAGAACAAACCCATTGCACCTGTCGCCCTCACCCTGAAGGCTCACTGAGACGCCGTTTCATGCCCAGCTTAAACAACCCAGGATTGTAAGTGGAAGGAAACACATGAGCTGAAAGGGCATTCCATGAGCGACGTGGCAGACCGTATGACAGAAGCTTAGAGAGAAGCGAACGGTGCCAAACACGGTCAAAAGCCTTAGCAATATCTAGGCTAACTGCCATAGATTTATCATGCTTCTCCACCATAAAACCACATTGCCGGTCATGAAGTAGCGAGTGATCCTCTAGGTAGCGGATGTTGTGCGTTAATTATCCACCCAAACACCTTTCCCAGTACTAAGGTTATACTATAGGCCGGTAGTTAGCAGGGTCTGACCTGTCCCCTTTCTTGGGGACAGGTTGAACATTCGCTTTTTTTCAAGTCTAGGGCACAATGCCCGAGGAGAATTATACCTGGCTTGGAAAGAAGCGAATGTTCAACTTGTCCCCAAGAAAGGAGAAGCGGTACAGGCGTGTAAGTACTGGACACAACTCCGCTGCGCATATTTTAAGTACCAGCGCTGGAATACCGGCAGGGCCACTGGTTTTTGTCACATCGAGCGACTGCAACTCAGCACGCACGTCACATTGACTATTTTAAAGTAAATCTAATAACCTGGTTCATTGAATATTACAAGTTTGGCTTGAAACAGTATGCTAGGCTTCTTTAAAATTCAAGACGATCCACTAAGTATGTACTTTCTATAAGACAAAGTATTATATCGTAAAATTTCACAAGGTGTTACGTTAGGTAAGCGAAAACAAAACCGTTTTACAAAACCATTTTAGCTACGAAATGAAACAGAATCTTTATTGTCCATCTAACTGCAGCGCTGTAATTCAAAAGCAAACACATTGCATTTGCACGGTGCACCGAATACGAGAGACGGGAATTTCAGTACGCTCGCGTTAAAAAAAAATTAAAGCCATTGCATCCTAACTTAGTTGGAATAAGGTAAAAACGTAACGTAAGATACGTAACATGAAAAAAAATATATTTAAGTAGTTCCTCTTTCTTGCGTCCTACTCGCATTAATGAGGCGTGACCTCCCCTTCAAAATACTTTTTTACGGGTTCTCTGGAATGCGACGATACATTGAGAAGGATTGATAGGGGTTTGATGTTTGAATGTTCGTTCACTTAAACCTAAAAAATACTTATGTCCCTACTTCAGGTTAACTTTTCGTAACCTATGACTGCTAAAAAGCTGCACTTTTCACTCACTCAAGAATTAGCTTTTACAATAATAAAAAGTGTTATATAAAAAAGTTACAACAAATCCCGGTGGAGTTAAAAATGGCTACGGAATTGTTTGTTTTTATAATTATTTTTAAAGCGATTTTCTATATGCAGACGAGACCTCATAATGAAGCAACGAATGTCTTAGGAGTAGTTTTATAAAATACCTACCTACAGATTGTAATTTACATGATCTATTATATAGATCTCCAATCTATCTCCAATTCAATATCATAAAACGTAAGCTTTTTGTTTGAAAGTTCTTAAATCTGATGGTTTTATTAACGAACAAAAGATTTCGCCGAAGCATTTACAGCAGACTACATTAGACAACACACGCGAAGAGATGTTCCTAATCTTTAAAATGGGTCCACTGTGGATTAGCTGCTACATGCGATGCGTAATGTAGGGACCTTAAGCACCTATGTTGTGACATTAACAAGTTTAGGTAAATCTTACTTCTAATCCACCCATTAATTTATATATGAATTTGGACAGCTGCCTTTAAACATTATTATAATATTCTGAGCTGCGTAAAAATTTTCCTTAAAATTGGTCGATCACCTATCAGCCGTAAATATTAGACTCAAACGCAATATAGTTTATAATAATATGTTAGGAACACATTTATGTAGACTATTGAAGAATGAAGAAGATTACAAAATTGTAAGTAATTGTTATTAACGCTTTTACTGTCGAATATCTAGAAAGAACAGAACAATTAATTGAATCGGTCACCAGTGTGCTATGGCGCTATAGCCCTGAAGGAGTACATGCTTCTATAGTAAAACTGTTCTGCTTAACTTTTCTCATCCACTAATATTACTTATATAGCTATTTGTCTTAAATCAAAGCCTTATATCTCATATGCCAATAATTTATAAGGGATAAATAAAATTCATTGAAGGAAACGTTCTACAATAGTGACACATGTTAACTTTTGATGTAAATTTTCGTTAAATAATTCATAGCACTTGCTTACATCGCGCACACGTCACGCGTCTATAACACGACAATCTATAAAACGAAATTTTCATGTTAATAACCTACTTTTTATTTACTGGCATTTCGGTCCAGATAATAATAATCAGGTAGGTTGTACGTAATGTCATTCTGAAATAAATAATTTTGAGTTTGAATGAAAATCAAACACAGTTCTATTCGAAATCTCTAAAAGAGGTTACATATTTCTCTCGTAAAACTTTTCAGTATTAGTTTTTTTAGACTTTTCAGGAAGTCTAGTTTAAAATAACTCCTTTAAAATCGAGTATTTTTGTTAAAAAATGCAGTTATTTATAGGTATATTATAAAAATAAAATGCTCATACATACCAACACAAATGCAGTCCACAAAAACTGTATCACAGTTTGGTTCATGCTGTGCCGCAGGGAAATATCAAAATCATAAGAAAAAAAATTAATATTTTCAGTTACAAAAAGGAACATGAAGTTCGAGAAATATAAAAGCATATTGCATAAATTGGTTTTCTTTATACTGATACTTTTCCAACGGGAAAACACAACATGGCAAGTGCAAATGGTGAACAAAGAAATCAATGTGCTTGCCCCTAATTACGTCACCGTAATTCCTTCCACCGAACACACGTTCAACGTTGTCTCCGATACCTACGAATCCAATTTGTTGTTATATTAGAATTCTCCTCGTGGCATTGGGGTCCGTTGGCGGGTAGTAGACAGAAAATATCAAGGATAGAACGGCTAACATGTTTTCTTTTTCAAGCAACTACCTACTGCGTAATACTTTTCAGTAGTAGGAAATTTAACAAACTCCATTTAGAATGGGTAGTCTCTTTGAAACGAGCGCTAGAAAATACATTTAGAACACGTATTAGACATGAACATTGAACAGCTCCAATATATTTAAAGCTATGTTTGATTTTGTATATTTCTATATGGTTATTAGAAAAATTTAATGAAATAAAACTTATTTAAGAAATCACAACTGTTATTTGTTTTAATAAGAAATCCACTATTAATATGCTTTGATTATATATGATTAGATATGAAATCGATCGACGTAGTTCATTTCTGTTCGCCGTGGAAGCCTATTTTTTCCATCGCTAGGACCTGCAGCGTCGGATATGGGTTCGTCCGTCGCCCGGCATGGGGTTCGAGTGTAGGAGCGTGTTTCCTGACCAAGCACGCCCTGAGCGCGGGCTATAGCGTGGGCTAGAGGTGAGCGCGGTAATGTGGGAGTACCCTGGGATTTGCGGCGATGGTGAGTCATCGGGTTGTACGGGTGAGGTCTTTTTGGACCTTCAGACACTGAAGGTCCGAAGAGATTCCTCACGAAAAAAAGGAATTCCATTTCCAAGAACCTAATCGAGTTATTTTCACCACTGGTTTACTTATGGGACGATCAATCGATAATTATAATAAGCGAATAAAATGTTTGACATGCCATTCTGTTTCATCCAGCTTTACAAATCATGCCTTATAATGCGATATTGAGTCACAAGGCGGTTCTACCCTTGATACATTTGCGCGGGCAGCGGCTCGGCGTTTGTTTAGCTCGCATTTTCTTTTAATTCACAGCGCGACCGTTGGCTCTAATAAATCTCCCACAGCGGCATACAATGGCGGCGTCGCTATTCATTGGGCACTTTATGCGTGCGTTGGAAATTTTAAAGTGTAGGCAGAGCGATTCCTTTTTTGAATGTCGGACCGTTTTTTATGGGCTTTGGGTAGAAACTATTTCCATGTTATGTAGTGGATGATTGAAGGTAACAATTTATTCACACTGTATAAGTAGGCGCCCAATATGAAGTGAAGTTTTGCTCAATACGGATTAAGCATGTATTTTTTTATGGATTTATCAAAATCGCCCAGATTATTAAATATCTTACATTACACGAATTATTAAAGCCCTAAAGTATTAATTAGACAGCGTGACGAACGATCTAAAATCTGTTTTGGGGGGAGGGACGGATATATTATGTGCAATAGTAATCGTCAAGTTTACAGCCAATTTTGTATTCACTGGTCATTATTTTTTTTACTATTCTACTATAGACGTAGTCTAAGTAGGTACACGAACATAGGTATTTTTGAAGAATATATATTGTACCATTAATATATTCTCGTATCAAGTTAAGATACCTAATAAAGTGGTGGTGGTCCACAAAAAGTGTAAATTTATATTGCAACATATAGTAATACGCCTATGTTTTAAATCTGGTTTTTTTTTTGTGTATGGACTCTATCACGCGTTTATGTTGACGCGGATAATTCGCCAATGTCAAGTGTTTAGAGAGACACGTCAAAACTCAGTTGGCCGGTAAACTGGGGTTAAACTTTCTTCCCTTGATGCTACTGTTACATAGAAAACATATATACAAATAAAGATAAATAATTAATACAAATACATAACTTAGGAAAATACATAGAAGAAGGACATACTATAGTCTAATGTTAAATATATGAATATACTTGCATACATACTTAATATATTTAAAGTGAAACCTGGTTTACTGTCATCGCCGTTGTGCCACACCACAACTTCTCTAGAAACCGTTTTTAACATACCTGTTTCTGAAAATTCCACATCGTTAATATTTTTTTATCATAAACTGTAAATATTTTCAAATACTTAATAAACCATCAACATCGAATGTTATTTTAAGCAGAATCGATGATCAGGTTAAAAATAATTCTCTCTATGCCGCACGCCACCAGACATTCGCGGTGGCGTGCATTATTTAAATTCTTAATACAGGTCTATAATGCCAATTGAATTATGGCTATTGTTAAACACTCACTCCTGAACTAAAAAGAATATTAAAATATAGCTTATAGTGCTTGCTTGGCTTCCAGATACGATTCCCAGTCGGGTCATAAAAAGCTACTGACTCATTTGTACCTACTACTTTGATCTTCCAAATTGTCTTTGATTAAATGATACAGCTATACAGCAATCTTTCTACATTAAAATATGGAATCTTGAATAAGTACATAACGAAAGAGTTAAATCAGTTGAATGCTCATTTCTATTCCTCGACCCCAAACGTGACAATATTCGTGAATGCCCAAGGATCAAAATCTATTGAATGCTATGTTCTATTTCTGTGTGTTCATCAATAAACTTACCATCTATCCACCCATTTCTGTGGATATGCATTTAAACTTAATTTTAAGTTTAACTTTCAATCAGTCATACATTTTCAATCATACATTAAATTTTGAGGAAAAGAGCGTGTGAGCTGAATCGATTTGAGGAAAAGCTTGATTTTAAATAAATCAAAAGTAGTTACATATATATACTATTTACTTATATTAAAATTCAATGTAAGATATTTGGTGGTTTAAAGTTTGAGAACATGATAACAGTACCTTTGATCATTCCACCTTCCTCCATTGGCATTTTCTTAGCTCAAAATCACATTAATTATCATGATTTCGTAATTTTTAAAACAAAAGCTTCTATTATACTTGTATAATGAATGGCTAACATTGTGCATTCTCATCAGAGCATAATCACTTCGATTGGGCACACTGAATATTCTGCCTTCAATACGTGCTATCAGAGATGAACTGAATAAGGTAACCTGCATCCAGCGCGTTAAGATTATGATGGAGATATCACAGATAAGGATATAGATCCTTTCACTGTGAAGCAGACGTCTCTATCGGAATGGAACTGTATAATAGTGAATCTGGAAGGATTGATTACCAAAACATGAATGTGAATTTGAAATACTGACGAATGTGGCAGTGAAATCAACAAGATTAAGTTTCTGACGTTTGTGGACTTAATTTATCAGTTTTAACAATTAAAGTCAGGTAAATTCACTTGGAAAGTGAAACATTCATTAAGCACCTAGCTAAATTTAAGCTAAAACTAATAAAAAGAAATAACCCAAGACAAGCCACGCTGGGCCACACAGAGCCATCTAGCCCCAAACTAAGCCGAAGCTTGTACTATGGGTACCTACTAGACAATTGATAAACTTACTTAAATACTTTTTTTTTTGTAAATAAATACATATTATACATAGAAAACACCCAGACCAATACAAACAGACATGTTCATGCACACCAATGTTTGTAATGTGCGGGAATCGAACCCACGACCCTTGGCTCAGAAGGCAGAGGTCACTACCAATTGAGCCACCGAGACTGTCAAAAGTAAGACAGGATTACTATTTTCTTAGTAAGCGGGTGGTTGGAAGGGTCATCAGAAGGCAAAGAAATCCACATTATCGTTCTCAGCAGATAGGAATGTATAAATCTTTATGTGCGGACAAATGGAATGTCAATTACGTAAGAATGATAAAGCAAATTTATGTGTAGTATCCCAGTTGAGGAAGGGAAATGAAATTGATTTATGCTTCTTTATGTATCAAATAAAATACCGATACAGTTTAATAACCGGGGCGGGCTCTCCTAAGCTAAAAATCCCTTACTTAGCATTTAAGAAATGCTTTGCCATTTTATCAAAAGAATAATTAATGTTATATCGTCTCCTAAATTTACAACTGTTTAGTTTACAGTTTTCTAGACTGAGCATAATATGCTTGTTATTTTTAAAATTGTGTTTTTAAGAATGATATAAATAAGTTACGATTTTACTCGTATGTTCTGAATAGGAGGAAAAATGGTGTGAGGTAACAAGAGTCACTTGTGATTTCACAATACCAGTTAAACTTAAAGGGTAGATCTATAAAACTCTTATTAGGTCTGTTCTCTTATGTGGCTGTATAGTGAAGCAACACGAGTAAGAGCTACCATGGCAAGGTTCCTGATTGGTTCTTCAACGCAATCTCCTCTAGTCTCCGATTCGCTCCACTTTGGTAAGAAAGAAAGAAGAAGAAGGAAAATCAGTTTATTAGGTGCCACACATCACAGATTATGGAACATACCTACATATTAAATTACAGTGACAAAAATGAAAAAAAAACACAAACAAAACAAAAGAAATAAAAAGAAGATCTCAACAAAACGGTTATACATTATGACACGGCAAATACTGGGCCTTTGGATTGTTGTCAGATAAAAACATATTTGCTTCTGATTGGTTTTTGAAATGTGTTGAATAGTAGTTAGTATCGTAGTATCAATACAATGATTGTTCAATTATCCGCAATCGATTAAATGTCATTGCCATCATCAAAAACCTATAGAACATTGTTTTAACTACAAGCAAACAACGTTTAATGGTGCGTTCATGGCAAGTAAATATTGTTGTTCCAGATTGGATATTAACAAGACATATTGGACATAATATATAATACCCATACATAATAGCCATGTCTCCTCCATTATTTTATATGCATAAATATTTAGTGTAAAGTGATTAGCGGAAAATTATCTGCAAATATTTGAACGATGTTTCAGTTGCGTAAAGCAAATTATAATTGTGTGTATTGTGTAGTAATGAGGCTAGTAATGACTAGAGACTAGACTACAGGAAGACATTATCCATTAATAGTTAAAATAAATTATTTAACTGTCTCACAGTTTTATAATTTTGTCTTGAGATTGGTAAATATATGTAGAGACGGGTTTTATTGAACAAAGTTGATTTTAATAGAAGTACTCGTGCTTATAAAATTTATTATGCACTGCTTTATAATGTTGATATTCATTCGACAGATTTCGGTCATTGCGTTCACATCTACTCTAAAGAGTATTTTATTTAAGTTTGCGTTCACACTGAACGCACGTGATTAATTTATTTATCTAATCTTTATTGCACAAATAATGTACAAAAGGCGGATTTAATGCCTCATAGGCATTCTCTACCCGTCTACCAGTTACGTTGTAATTAATTAATAAATAAAATTGCGGTCGTGGAGTAGTGAAAGCCAGGCGGGCTTTCAAATAAAATATCGTGTTTTGCATCAAGCACCGCTTGAAGCTGCTCCTTAAAAACACAAAACTGTCTTACGCTAATCCCACGGTATCCTAGACGTTATGCTGCTGTTGTCTCCCATCTAGAGGACTCTTTATTGCACTTTTTAGATTAGTTTTTTTTATAAATGAGCTGCAAAAACATAAAGATTCTACGTCATCTTCATCATCAGCCTATTACAGTCCACTGCTGGACATAGGCCTCTCCAGTTGTTCGCCACTTAGAGCAAACATCTGGAGGATATACCCATAATCGCCACGCTGGGCAGGCGGGTTGGCGATCGCAGGGCGTAGCTTCTTGCTCCGGTGGGGCTGCTGCCCGTCACCGGTCGCCGGTCGGCCGGTTTAGTCTTTAGCTACGTCTTCAATTGTGATTATTATACCGCCACCAGTCGGTTGCCAGCGCCTCGTTTGTTATTCGGCAGGATGCACCACGGGCAGGTGAGGTTGGCTTGGAGCGAAAAGATGATAGGCCGCTCCCTTACATCCCACTTCACATAAGTCCAAAAGTGCTGGACAAAAATTGTTCGAATAAGAAAACAATTACTATATTTTTCCTGAAAGATCACAAGGAAGTTAATAATAAAAATTCATATAATCCCCGCTATTTAATTAAGACCATAGTTTCACTACTGTAGCAGGTAGGTATTCCTATGGGCGACTTCCGCAAATTTCAGTTTATACAGTGGATTTCAGTAATAAAAACCCCTGAAAGAATACAAAACAGTTTAATTTGTTAAGAGCGATTTCTCGTTTATCTTTTCAGTATCTCGTCATAAAGATGAATACCAACAACTGGGAAACTATTTTTTTTCATACCTATTAACAGATACATACCTATTATGTATAAGCAAATTTTGCTTAGGATTTTCTATTATTCCTGTGAAATTAAGTAAGATAGTTTAAAAGTCAGGAGTACATTCAAACGGCTATGGCTCCGGTACTCTAGTGTTGAATATTTTAACGTCTCGTGCGGGGTCTCTAAATGGAAAACATCTTTTCGGGTGCGGCGCACATTATCTGCATGATTATTTTTGCCTTCATTCACGCATTTCTTTTACACAGGTCCTTATTCTCTTTGAACAATGTTTTGAAACATTTTAGTACAGTGTTTTTTTCTCTTTGCACAAAATATCACTTTCATACGCGTAAAACAATATATACTCACTCCGCCCTCCGCATTAGCCTTGAGATTTTGTTAACTGTTGATTTATTATTATTAGACAGAGAGAAAATGTTTGAAAACCGCTGCGGGCATAAAATATGATTAATTATTATCCATAGTTCGTACAGTCCTCGCTAATCCTTTGACCTTAAACGTACGAAGTACGTCCGTACGTACGTCTTGAAAAACCCCGTGGTTTTGCTAATTTTACCAAATAAAACAGAAAGACTTACCGGCAAGTTTTCCTGTGCACCGCAACCACGGTGTAACTCGACACGAACTCACTTATATAGCAGCACGGAAGCACTTCACAAGTCACGAGTCTCACTATTGGTCATTCCATTGCACGCATGTGCGTTTGGGCACTTGTTCACGTCACTGACACTGTGGTAGGTCACAAGTCCTCCCCTGGGCATCCACGGCCGTGACGCGCGTTCGGGCGCCGGTCGCAGCTTCAACTGGCTGGGGCGACTCCAACGCGCGTGCCCCTAAACCCCCCTCCCGCCCCTCGTTCACCTCGCTATACGGGCAAATAGAAATAAAGTATGCGGTGTAAGGACAGAAAGTGGAAGAAAAAACGAATCTAGATGCCTGCAGGGCGAGTTAGTTAGATACGGATGCCTCGCCGACGTACCTACAACGGTTCTTTTGATGAAGTTACTCAGGCGGCGAGCGTTCAGACAGATTGCCGATACTCTCGCTTGATTGGGCGTACAGCTTTTCACCGGGAATAATACTTACTTACCTACTGCAGTTTTCTTTTCTCTTTCTATGTGTAGGTAGATAAGCTAGAAAAAATACACTTGTGTATCTAAATAGGCACAATAAAAGGTGTTAAGTATACAGAGTTCAATGGATATACCTAGGTATTGATCTTTTAGTTAGAGTTTAAGTTGTAACCTTTTAGAACTTTCATGCCTAGATGAAATGGAATTCTACAGGCATTATTAGTTTAGGTTACATAATATTTTAAAATATTACTTATTACTTACTGGGATAGGCAGACTCTACATTTCGAAATAACATTTTGTTGAATAATGTTAGTGTTCTTCATTTTAGAATAATAGTTCTGTCTGAGACATAAAGATTCGGATTATACTGGCTCTACATTATAGAGACAGGTTGTACTGTAGTGAACCCTTCCAAACCGTGGGTTCGATCCGCACATAATATTTATGTTTATAATGTGGTACTTCATCGTACTAATTTCCATAACGCAAGTGCTTCAAGTTACTTACTTTAGGATTGGATTAGTGTATGTGATGTAATGTAGTACAAAGATCGTATTTACGAGGTTACGATTACGACCGCTTTTGTGAAATCCCTTGTGAACGTTGTAATGAAAAGTAAAGATAATGAAATATTGAGAAGATTATTGTAAGATTTGTAACGACAAAATTTGATCATAGGTATTGTTTTCTGCTGCTCTACGAAATATTTATAATTATCAAATTTTCGTAGTGCCAGTTATAATAATGATTCACCATGAATTTTGAAATCATCCGATTTTCATTTTGGAATCAGTATCGATAACGCATCATACCCTGATGGTTATTTTGTAATTAAATATATTTGATGTACAGAATTGACCTCTCTACAGATTTATTATAAGTAGGTATAGAAGATTATAAAAAACCTGCGAAATACCATGCTAAACAAAAGCTATTTAGTAACCGAAGCGTTACGAATCTGGGGTCGTTACAAGTTCGCCGGTCGACCTTACGCGTCACAATGACACCGCACGTCATTTCGGCTGATACTTGGCACCTCACCGCGGCGACATGTGTCAGGGTGACAAGCTGCTTACCGCGTACGCAGACACTGGGTTTAATTGTAGAGTAGAGCCGTGGTTTTGCGAACGGTTATGAATTAAGCTAAATTAGAAAAAATATTTTATTATTTTTCACTTTTTTAAAATTTCGTTTTATTGTTATTTAATTTCGCTCTTTGCTACTATTTAACTTATTTTTCATAATTATAGAAGAATTTATAGCGGCACCGCTACTTGGTTTCCATCAGACTGTGGTGCCACTATGAAAAAGATTGAAATATCGCCTGATTAAAATAGAAAGATAAATTAGGTTATTGCGGCTATCTTTGCTTTAAACTCCTATTTTTCTTCTTATACATATATTCCATTTATTTAACAATTGTGACAATAAGTATTATGTTTTACTTGACAAGACAAATGTAAAGGATATTTTAGAGGTCCGGTATATCTGAACCTCATAATCAAATTCTAATTCAAATAGTTTATTGAAAATACGTGGTTAAACATAAAATGGTATTATTTCTATCATCAGCTTATATCGTGTGGATTTTGGTTTAGTTTTGTTATACGACGTACAGTATAGGATAGGTAGACTTAATTTAATAATATTAATATAAAGTATATTATTTTCTTTCGAAACTGACGAGCTACAAGTAGAAATGCTATAAATAGCTATGAAATATCTCCGTGAACTCCATATCTCACAAGATAGGTACGGAGTTCACCGAGTTATCTCATAGGGTATATTAAAACATTTACGTGAGACGTCATGTACACATTTATCTCTTTTATAATAGCAAGATAGATAGATATTCATTATTGCACCCAACCATGTCTAATAAAGATCTGTTGTACAATTTAGGCAATAAACGCTAAGGGTAAGGGATGTATAAAGATAAGAAGATTGTAAGTTGTGCTGTGTGACGGTTAAGAACGATGGGTAGCGAATTTAAGAAAGAGTAATTTGGATAGCAGTGGCTGCCAGAATTAAAAACGCTCCTAAAAATTGAATATTGTTGAATATACTTAAGGCGCAAAGAATGTGAGAGTCGCGACGAAGGCGAATAGGAAGTCACGTTAACAAGACAAGACACGCTGTAATAACATTTAAGATATGACGCGGCTGTTTCATTAGCTGTCGTGTGGCTATCGATTCGTCAAACGATTACTCAAGCCAGGTACTTTTATTTCAAGATTATGTAATAAACTTGAAACGTTTCGGCTGTGACCTTGGTGGGCGGACGGTTTTAGTCAAAGCTTAGTTGGAACTTTATTATTATTGCTGAGTAATAAGATAGACTTTCTTTAGTTAGTGTAATATTTTTTGATTGCCAGTTTGAACGTATAAGATAACGTTATTAAATTAATTTTACATTTCAACCTTGTAGAATGGGGAACGGGTATCTATATTTTATTATCTTGGTTTATATTGTGACCATGTCTGGTTCAGATTCAACAACCATTAGGTTACGAGTGTTGGAGCCCACACAGTGGTTTAAAATATATTTTGACTTGGCGGAGTGACTATTTTGACCGGGGCTGATTGGAAGATTAATTTGTATAAAGGCCTACCTACCTCCATCTATTATTATTAATACCTAATCTGGTTCTTCATTATACTGCGATAGCATAAAAATATATCTTTTTACTTACAAATAAGATTTAGCTACTTAGCACTTCAAATGTTTTTTAATTTAACCGATATGTACCAGACACCCAAAAAGTTATCATTTAATTGAGAGGTATATCACCTGTTCTTCTTGTTTTTGAGTTGGTGATAAATCCTTAATAATATTAAATTACACAGATCCCGACCAAAACTTAGCAACTAAAATACCGCTGTCAGTCGCGTGGCAGAGATCCTTCACGGTGTAGGTGGTGGGGCATGATGGACAGGTCATATGCGACAGAGTTTGAGAGGTCTTTATATCCAATTGTACTGGATTTTGCCACTAAACAATAGATTTTCTATTGTACTTGAACTAGTTATCCTCAAATAACTTAAAACATAATTAATGGCCTGGAAATAATAAAGATGATGGTTTAAAACTAAATAAATTCGGAAACATCTTCAGAGAACGAGCTAGACCTATATTCATCACCAGCCTATTGCAGTCCACTGCTGGACATTGGCCTCTCCAGTTGCTCGCCACTCAGGGCAAACATCTGGAGGATATGCCCATAATCGCCACGCTGGGCAGGCGGGTTGGCGATCGCAGGACGTAGCTTCTCACTCCGATGACGCTGCTGCCCATCATCGGCCTGTGGTATTTAGCCACGCCTTCAATTATGATGGTTATACCGCCATTAGTCGGTTGCCAGCGCCTCATTTGTTGTTCGGCAGGATGCACCACGGGCAGGTGAGGTTGGCTTGGAGCGAAAAGATGATAGGCCGCTCCCTTACATCCCAGACCTATATTAGGTCTAGTTCATTTTATGACTAGGATACCTCTCTTTGATCACCGCCTGAACTTAATAATTTGATTAACAGGACTTCAGCTGAATTATTCTAGTGATTTGTTAACAGTCGGGTAAAATAGGTCATGTCCAAATTTAGAACCTAGCTATCAAATACGAGGTCAGTACGAGACTAAGTTGATTCAAAATCTTTGAACAAACGATTCACTTAACTGAGTTTACTTAGGAGATAGATCTGGGAAGACTCAGACTCAGAAAAAATTGTATATTCACAATGTTATGGTAGCTCTCTGTTATACTTAAAATGTAAAATAACTACAAAGATGTAAAATATCTATATCAATCGCGCGGGCCACTTAATAATTGTGGCAAGTGAGGTAGGGCATAGCAAATCTTCGCTCGAATTCAGCTGCCCGTCCGGGGAATTACCTCCACCCTATAGAATACCGCAACCAAATGACCTCTGGGTTGTGTTTCTGCCGACGAGTAGGCTTTCCGGAGCTCGTGGGGGGGTTGGGGTTGGGCCGGCATGGCGGTGGCAACTGCTACTTGCCCGTTGTCATAGCGACTTGGGCTTCTCTTTCGCATTCCATTACGCGTAAGGAAGCCATTATGTCGAGCTACTATAAAAAAAGACATAATTATTTCTTTAGTGACTGAATAAACATGAAAACACTATTTGATGCGTACGATGTATAAAAGCTTAAATGTAGCATGTTAATTTATTTTAAGCCGTAGGCGTACTCTATTACGGGATTTTGTGGATGTTGACATTTCACAGTAAAGGTCTAAACGGGATGATGAATACAGGAGGTTCAAGTAATTAAAGTTGACGCAAGCAAATCTGCAAGGGGAAAGCTAGTTACATTTACTCACTGTAAAATTTTCTTTTTTTTTTATTGCTATGGGTGGCAGACGAGCAAGCGGCCCATCTGATGTTAAACGGTTACCGCCGCTCATAGACTCTGCAATCCCAGGGGCACAGCTTAGCCGCTGCCTACCGTGAGGAAAGAATTCTCTTTAGACCACGTTTGAAGAAGGACAAGTCGCAATTATTTATATAATTTCTGATACTAATTAATAGCACACAATTGTAATACTTAATAGCAGACAATGTGTCGCCGTTGTCGATTCGCCGGATTAGTTAGACTATTGTATTGGATTATCTAAGTAATCCGGTCCGGATACAATTAAACTAACAAATAAATCGGATAACATCTATCTACATTGCGGGGCTTCGCGAATATTTTGGTAATGAGATATTTTGTCCACATCAATAAACTAGCCGGGACAATATATAGGGACTAGCCGTGCCCGCGACTTCGTCCACGTGGAATAAAATTTCATCCCTTAAGCTATTCCCTTGGGGGTAAGATTGATCAAAATCCTTTCTCAGCGGATGCCTACGTCATAACATCTACCCGCATGCCAAATTTCAGCCCGATCCGTCTACTGCGTGTCCAATACAATAACGCGTTCAGGAGGCTGCTGGGGCTGTCGTGGCGCTGTAGCGCTTCAGGTATGTTTGCGGAGGCGCACACGGATGACTTTTACGCCATAATGCGAAAAAGGACCGCCTCCATGCTCACTAGGCTCCGCTCCAGCTCCAATAGTCTCTTGAACGTGTTCAAGGACCGGTGGGACTCCCCGCTGCTGCGTCACTGGGCGAAGCTCCACACGGGACATTAATTATATTTAAATTTAATTTTCTGTCATTACTAACCATTATTATTTTTATAAGATGAATGTATACTAACACTATGGAACTTGATTCTGCAATAAATTTATTATTATTATATTATTATTATTGGTTTGGGCTATGCGTTGATAGATCACTATGTCAGTCAGTCAGTCACCTTTGAGTTACCTGATTATATTTTATTTTTCAAAATTAACTATTTTTTTAAAATTGGATTGAGCGATGAAAGTCTTATAATCGTAAATTGACACAATTGGAACGCTAGATCGCACAACTTCAATTTTCATTTAAACTATTGCTCGTACGTTATATCAATGAATTGTGTTTCTGTTTCACGTTTCCTGAGGCGAAAACTCAAGTCAAATTGAGAATCTCCTCCTTTTTTTTAAAGTCAGTTAAAATAAAATTGGTTCACCAAAGTGTTTGACATCGCACCACGCATTAAGTGTGTTACGTAACATTTTTAAATAATTATTAGTACATAGTTAAGTAACATTGGCTCGTAACAATAATGCTACGAATATACTATTAGCTGCCTGTTTAATTTGCTACGAGTTACGATCGTAGTCGCATAAGGTGTGCTACGGCTACGAGCACGTGTTCGTAGCCACTAAACGCGACGTGATGGCAAATAGTAATTTTGCTTAAAAACAAATCAGTAGTTCCTTCAAATTCGGCAACCATAATAGTTTTATGCCACTAGAAAGTGTCATGGATAGAGCGGTATTGAACGCGCTAAAGCGACCGATTGTACAAGGAAGGTAGAAGGAAAGTACAAGGAATAATAATTATAGGATAAGTGTTGTGCTTGTATTGTTTTGTTGTTGATGTATGGAGTATTTATTTAAAATGTATTTATTATAATGGAAAATTGAATTAGTAGAACATTTTTATACTCATTCGTGAATAAAAATAATTACCTTTAACTACCGACGTGGGGCCTGTGAGATGGGGCGGGTAGAGATTTTGTTAGATCAACCCCTTCATCAAGCAGGATAGCCCTGTACCCTTCAGTAGCTGTGAGTTTAGTTGCGTTGACGTCTTTGAGTGTGGTAGTGATACAGGCGAACACGATTTCAGTAAGTTATTTAGATTTGAAACTCAAACGTGGCTTAGGTACTTGTTGTAAATTAACATTTATTTAGGACTTCTTTCTCGCATCGCACACACACACACTCTCGCACGCACACACACAACTTAGATACTATTAATGATTATTACTCTAAATATTTGCATGTAAGTAGTAATTAACAGTGATTAATATTCTCCGGAAACAATAAAATTCTATGTACGCTGTTACCCAAGTATTTTAAAATATAAAGGGCCTGGGGATCTGTGATACCGGCCTCTGCGTAGCTCAGACATCAGTCTCTAAGAATCTACATAGTAATTATAGTACGTTCTGTAAGCTATAAATAGTTAATTTAAAGATTGTGGAGAAAATAAATAAATAATATATTATCTTATCACAGGCCCAAAATCAGTAGGTACGTGACTATTTTGTTTACGCTACGATCAGCACAAAGTGATTTTTTAAAGGAAACTAATTAATAATTAAAAAATAGATGTACCGGGTCTGTCGGACGGTAAACACCTTGTAGCTACAAACAGTTCATGAGACTACGATGTCTTATAAATATTTGGGATCCGAACAATTAAACTTTGATTGAGAGCTTCTTGTAAACAGAAAAAATAAGATCAAGTATCGATCACTAATCACCCCC
Organism: Conogethes punctiferalis; assembly: GCA_031163375.1. NCBI lineage: Eukaryota > Metazoa > Arthropoda > Insecta > Lepidoptera > Crambidae > Conogethes > Conogethes punctiferalis. The sequence continues at coordinate 1,047,697 of CM062085.1, read as the reverse complement.
TGATATTTATTTTGATAGTATATTTCATGTACAGAATTGACCTCTCTACAGATTTATTATAAGTATAGACGAATAGCGGTTGCCTCTAATCAATTAAGAAGAAGAAGTTCTTTATTAGATCTGTCACTTATTAAGCAATGATACGAGTAAATAAACAAATAAATTTAATTCTTTTTTTTTTTTAATTTATTTCATTTATTTGCACACAAAAGTTACATACAATTACAATTACAAATATACGAATATATCACATAAATCAGTTGGATTCCAAATTAGTACCTTAATTACTAGTGTTCTAGAAATCACAAATAATGAAGCATGAACAAACATACTCTTATCGTTTATGCCCATTTGAAATCTCTTGTGATCTCTTATGGATATATTTGTAATAAAACGAAATACGAAAGCCATTACAAGGTAATTTGATTGTTTGTCCAAAGTAAATTTCTGGGGTTGTGATCAATTAACATAGGTGTAATAGTATTAATTATTATGATCTAAAGGGACACTACCTATAGTTGAATATGTTACAAAGTAAATGTATAGATGATTATGCATTTATACCTCAGAAATTTATGTAGTATGACCGGCATGGAAAGACGACAAAACATTTAAAAAAAATGTCAAACTTTAAAATTCGTTCAGCCTTAATTTTTCACTTTAAGGTTTTTTAATCTTAGAATTAAAAGTATTTTTAAGGGTAAAATTAGTATCCTTCCAAATCCTTTTTCGGACTAATACTAGTAAATAAACTCGTGAAAAACAGCTATAAATATACATCAAACAACAACAAATAAATGTAACAAACTAATTAACGAAAACCAATGTGTTAATTTGGTCTAATAATTAATAATTTAGAAATTTACTGAATTTATTTCCAAATGGTAGGTAGTAGGTATTTTGTCGTGGATTCAACGAAATCGTCATCTGTTAAAATTTTAATTACGGTTAATTGTTTTGAAAAGTACTTACCTAGAAGTGAGTACCTTATTGGAATCATAATATTGATTATAAATACGTGTACATATGTTATAATAACTAAACTCGTAGCGAAATAAGTAAATACTTTCATGTTTTATTTATTAATATTGTCTAATAAGACCAAGTTTTCTAGATACAATAGTTTTAACAATTGGAGATTGGCCTCCGACGGGTACATAATATGAATAGACGCTTCAGCCACTACTGTAAAATATTGCGCTATAAAAAAAAACTGCGGATTAAGAACAATCTGTCGTTTGGCAGCTTACAAAACATCTCGATCAAGAACTTTAAAGTCCTCCATAGAAATATCAATCTTGCTTTAAATTCCGTTCGGGATATACACGCAGTCGTATTTATCTTATTCGGGACAATGACAAGTGGTTTGCTCGAGCAGATGCAATTAACTTAACAATAGCCTCTCGTTTAATCAAGGCTATATTCGGATATTCTTGGATAATTGTGCTTTTGTTTTGATTGCGTAATGCCTACTCAGAATGTAATACTTTTAGATATTATTATGTAAGTTATACGATACAATTTTATGGTTTAACTTACTTGGATGAAATTCTACCAAAAGTTGAAATGAGAACGACTGAAGCATTTGCTGATATTTTTAATGAATAGACAATGTAGATGCTCAGAGCTAAAATTGTAGGTTACAGAAAATATTACGTTAAGCTGCAAAGAGGCGAATTTTATGTTATTGTAACATTTTATTATTTTCTTTTGTTTATTGTGTAACTTTTGTACCGTGCCATAATTATGTCTGTGCTTTCTGTGTTTTAGCTTAATTCATTGTATTCCACTTCCGATTTTAATTATTATACCGTCGTAATTTTGTCGTTCTTCAGAATGAAAAATAACCGCAAATAAAAACATTAACCTGATAAATGGTTTTTTCTTAAATTAATACGTGATTCGCATTGAATAGGCATTTTTTAACAAACATCTTCATCATCATCATCATCATCAGCCCGTGTCAGTCCACTGCTGGACATAGGCCTTATTATCTATAATTTATATAGAAGAAGTTATATCATAGTAACTGTGGGTCTAATAGTATATAATATATCATGAATTTTATATTTATTTTGTCAGTACTATCTGTGAGTCAAAGTATTTTTTTTTTATAAGAAGAGCTTTCATGACCTCACTCCTTCAATTTCAAACTGTTATATAATTCATAGTTCTAGGTTTCAGTTGTTTGCGTTGCATGCACTATTTCTTCGTCCACGTTTTTTAATCAAATCAATATGGCTGTAGAAACCAGGCAGCCGAGCAGCACCGGCCGAAATATTGCGCTTCATATCGTAAATCCGTCAAAAGGGATGCCAAACACCACCAACGGTTGTCAAAAATAGAAATAAATCAATCAAACAAGGCACAAAGGCAACTAACTTGTTTCGCAAGCTGCCACAACTGACCTATTCCTCTCGTCATAAGGTTTCAAATCGATTGAGCGCGCTAGCAGCCGTGTGTACGTTTGTGGAGTCGATAAACGACAGTGGAAGAGAAGAGCGTGTTACAATCATGGTTGATCTGAATGAAGGTTGTTTGCATTGTTATGCATTCCTAGTAACTGCCCAGTATGTGAACTAATGTAAGCTGTTTATAAGTAATTTATATCTTGGTTACTATGAGTGAGTACCTACTTAGAATTCGTCCTATTATATTAGTTCCACCATGAAAAATTCCATAGATTACAATAACCATTCCTTACCAGACAATATACTCATATATGTAGCTATTTATGCTGAAATATATTTAATTTAAGTTCAATAACTTACTTTTATAGAGTTCTCAATTTGAAGGTACCTATTCAAAATTGTAAGGCTAACGATGTAATATAATAAAACATTTTAGAACCTTTCTTTTTCATATATCAGCCTTTTTTTATGACAGAGGGGGCAAACGGGCCAGAAGGTCACCTGATGGTAAGTGATAACTTCAGCCTATAGACACCGCAACACCAGGGGAGTCACAGGTGCGTTGCTGGCCCTTGAGAAATCTGTAGGCTCGCTTCTTGAAGGTCCCTAGGTCGTATCCATTCGGGAAAATTGCAGCCGGAAGCTGAATCCAAAGAGCAGCTGCACGAGGCAGAAAATTGCGCGCAAAACGCACTGTGGAAGACTTCTATCTATCAAGATGATAAGGATGAAATCTTGAATTGGTGCGAAATGTACGATGATGAAAATTGGCAGCTAGTACCAGGTCAAACAACCTGCTAAAACTAGCAAACTAAGAAACAATGTGTTGACCATGAAATGTGGTTTTTCACGAAGTACAGGGCTGCCAACGGTGGTTAACGTTATGCAATCGCCAGCGCCCAGGAGAATGTGACGGACGCGACGTTTACTAGACGGACTACAAAAGAAAAAAAAGCAAACTCAGGTACTTACACAGCTAGAACTTAACCTACTTATTTGTAGTTTACTTTGAACTGCAGATGACATTATTAAAATCATCCCTGAAATTCCTGCTCAAAAATTTTCACTCTTACGTGGATGAGGTAAACAAAATCAAGACACATCTTTTTTCATGCTTGGGCGTATTCAAATTGCTTCTCTAAAAGACAGGGCGACTGTTTCCTCTGTGTTGTTTAATATTTCATCCGAGGCCTACGTATGTCAATATCACACGGGCTGGAAGCGAGCGGGCGCTCGGAATTTTCCCCATAAAGCCCAAAAATGTGGATGAATTTTCATATTCACTTCATTTTCAGGAATTTTGGCATTTAAACCATTGGGATGCTTTTCGAGTACAAAATAAAGGCGATGGGCAACCTTGGAGTGTTTTGGTTAAAATGAGAATTATATTATTATCTTTTTTGTGTATAACCTTGAGCATTTTGAAGGAGACATGTGACTGTTTAGGCAAACACTTGCCGCATTCAAGCGACCCGAAAATTTCCACATCTATATACAAATCTTTTAGTATTTAAAAAAATAAACCCTGTCTATTTAGACGAAAGCTAGTCAGCCAAATTCCATAACACTAATATGGATCTTTTGGGAGTATTGAGAATGGAAGGGAAAAGAGAAAAAGGAAAAACCGGGCTCAAAGTAAATTTAGTATCTTAAAAATAATATTAAAGTAAAACAAAACGACACAAAAAAAATAAAGCAACAGCACGCACGAGATCGGAAAAGAACAGCGAATTTTCATTGAAACAAAAGACGAATGTAAACTTAAAAAATTATAAATGCAAAGGAGGTTGGCCGCCATGCGGCCAGTCCTTAACAGGGCGCATGCCCGATATCGAAACTAGCGCCACTCTAATACCAAACGTCGTAATGTTTGTATGCTAACGAATATACCTGATAATTAAATTCGAAACCTCTCAATCATTAGTTAGGAACCTGTGACCACTGGATCAACGAAGCGATTCCTATACATTTCTATAGTTAAAAACTATCCTCTACAGGTATTTATCTACAAAGATAACTATTATTGTTTTTTGCACAAAAACACAAAATACTTCCATAATACAATATCCACTAATACAATCCTTTAAAGAAATTCACATGCATCTTTTGATTCCTTTCATGATCAATGAAAAATCGACATCGAAAGCAATAGTGCAATTGTCTAAATCCAACTATTGGATCTTAAGTATTGCGGCGAGACATCTTACTCGATAAGGACTCAACAATGGTTTACTTTACACAAGCTGAGTTTGTGTTTGAGGGTCTCACGCCCATGACTACATGCTAACGAATTACGGCGACTCGTGACAGCCTCGGCTCACTGAGCCGACCCAAATCGAAGATTTCATGTCACCATTTTAGCCTTCAAGGTGGTTTATTTACGATTTGTAACGGATTTGCCGATACTGTGTTGAGAGCTTAACGTACGTGCAATGAAAATGGGTTTTGAACTTGTCACCAATTGCATTGAGGTACGAGTAATATTTTAGTGCTTTCCTATATTCGTTTATACATTATTACTATAATGTTTGGCGCAATTCAATTAATTACCGCTGGCATGTAGGTTAAGGAAGATTTTTGAAACGCATGTCACAGGCCCCACGGATAAAACCGTTTTTATTAAGTTTAGGCCTCATCTAAGAAGCACCAAGTCTGAGACTTATATTAGGCACATATCCTATCATTACATTTATTTTATATATTATAAGTTAAGTATCTTGTATTTAATACCTTTTACTATCTTAAATATGTGCATTACTTGTACGAGAATATTGGCGGTTATTACTATAGCAGTTGTTAGAATGCATGTTTCCGCACCACATGTAGAATGCATGTTTTCTAGCTCGCCCAATGGTTGACTGGTAGAGAATGCCACGCGGCATTAAATCCGCCAATTGTACTTTCCTTGTGCAATAAAGATTAAATAAATATATTATTGGGCACTCAGTTGAAAATGGCTTAAAAATTTAACAGTACAACAAGATATTAACCGTAGGAAATGTATAATAACAAAATACCTCAATTATTACTTAACCAATGGACGGTATACAAAATAAAACGTTCTACCGTGTCGTGCTAGTGAAAGCCTACAGAAAAGTAAAGCACTCTCGCTCTACAATAATCAACTTTAATCCCATGGCCACAAGGATCATACACTAATTAGAATCGTTATGGGACACACAATAGGATGCCGACAACGAGTCCCTAGTTGATGTAAACACGTAGTTTATGTAATTAAGCGCAGCTTTACTATTGACTATTTGGTAGGTATAATATTACCTATTATTAAATAATCAGCGATGATACACATCCGTGCATCGGAAATCGGAAAGTACGTTAAGCCGTTGGAACTGCCATGTCGAACTATTGCGGTCGTCTCGTCGAAATTATGAGATACACAGAGTGCGCGCCTTTATTTTCATTTTTCTGGGAGATTAGTCGTTGTCTGCGGAATTCTCTCAGGAGAGTATTAAATCTAATTAAATTAATAACCAATAATGACAAACAGCTGTAGCGGGTTCAGTTGAGTAGGCTTGGTTTATTGCTATTGATATTCACCTACAATGAATTACATATGATCCGAGACATCGGTGTCATTTCCTCAATATCCAACCAGTGCGGCCTATGAACGTCAAATAACGGTGAGCACGCCCGATCAAGAGAAGCGGATTACGAAAATTATTTGTAAAATGATCCCCAGGTGGTAATGAAATGACAATCTTCTTTTTTTAATAGCAACCATCTTCATTGAAGGTTATCATCGATTACGAAGCAAGTTATCTACGCGGCAAGTTGCTCGACATCCGAATTGCATGCTCAGAGGCATTTTATTTCATTGATTCTTAAATTTATCACAATACTAGCTGTGCCGGCGGCGTTGTACGCGTGGATATCGGGTTTCAAAAGCAACGGATTTCCATAAAATAGTTTTTCTGAAACCGCACTCAATTCCATACAGTAGTTTTCGCGTGATGCGCATTGAAACATGCAGGTAAAAATTTCTCCCGTTTTCCCAACACTTCCCTTCACTGCTCTGCTCCTATTGGTTGTAGCGTGATGAAAAGTATACTATAACCTGCCCAGGAGTGTGAAGAATAAATTGTGCCAAGTTTCGTTAAAATCCGTCTAGTAGTTTTTGTTTCTATAACGAACATACCTACAGACAGACAAAAATTTTACTGATTGCATTTTTGACATCAGTATCGATCAGTAATTACAAACCCCTGATAGTTATTTTGAAAAAATATTTCATGTACAGAATTGACCTCTCTACAGATTTTATTTTATAATAGCTCGACATAATGGCTTCCCTACGCCTGATGGAAAGCGAAAGAGAAGCCCAAGTCGCTGTGACAACTGGCAAGTAGCTGGTTAGTTAGCTGTCAGTTGCCACTGCCATGCCGGCAAAACCCTAACCCCCCACGAGCTCCGGAGCTACTCAGCAGCAGAAACACGACCCGGAGAGGTCATTTGGCTGCGGTATTCTATAGGGTGGAGGTCCTTCCCCGGACGGGCAGCTCAATTCGAGCGAAGATTCGCTATGCCCTACCTCTCTTTTATTATAAGTATAGATAAATAGAAGAAGAAGATAATAATAATGTTTATTTGGTACCAATTTTACACAAAAACAGAAAAAAAGTTAACGGCCACAGTAGTGGAATACTGTGTCGCAGCCATTAGCGCCTATCTCTTGAGACGGATATTAATTTGGTATACAAAAAAAATAATAATTAAAACTACAACATAACAAATAATATACATACAAAAAATCATTTAACGATAAAAAGAAAGAAATAAAATAGACCATGCTGCCTATTTACCTAACTACTCTTCAAAGAATCCATGAACTCACTTTATCTTCGGCAAAATTTTGATAAAACATGAATTTGGTACATTTTTACCATCTAAACCAATTCCTGATATAAAACTGAATTAGGTACTCTATCTATACTTGATATTATAAAGCTGAAGAGTTTGTTTGTTTGAACGCGCTAATCTCAGGAACTACTGGTCCGAATTGAAAAAATCTTTTTGTGTTGAGTGTTCAGGCTGCAACTATTAGGGGAGAAGAAATAATGGAAAATGTAAAAAAAACGGGGAAAAAATAACTATTCCACGCGGACGAAGTCGCGAGCACAGCTAGTACTTAAATAAAGTTACAACTAAACGGGTCATTGTGATTATGGCTACGTTAAAAATATAAATCTTTTTATATTTACCACGAGACGATACCGACTAATGAAAACTACAAACATTTCAAATAAGCTTTTCAGATTTACGTTCATGTCGCGACGAAAATGGTTACCTACATTTTGATATTAAATCCACTTAAAAGGTAAACAAACTAATTCAATTTTGTACTTTGAGTTAAAATCATTGGTTACTGCGCCGTGGGCTGAGGCTGACCCTTGGGACTTTTGGAATCATACTATTGACTAAAGATTTACTCAACATCCGAAGCGTTGGTAACGGACGCCAAAGTCTAAATAACTTAAAAAGTAACTGGTTTAATACGTACAGTTATACAGGTGGGGTCCATAGTGCATTCGCTATGGACCTCTGAACACCGACCGCGGTGCATCATCATCATCACACCCGCTTTCCTACTTAGCTTCCTTTACTTTTGACGGTCACCGGCATCCCTGGTGGTAAGTCCACTGGCATACATGTCATCCGTAATGACGTCAAGCCAGGCTTGACGTACATGAATGGACATTTGTTTCTGACATAATAAAATAAAATAAAAATAATAAATAAAATAGTTTATTTCAGCAAATAGATTCACTAGTAATACTTTTGCACGTCAAACTTTTTTCCTACCAGCACTTCGACGTGTAGCCTGCTGAGAAGAAGTGCCGCAACAAACTCAACAGTTAGCCTTTTTTAAAATATATAATACAATACAATAATATCGTTTTAAAAGCGCAAGCGAGCAGACTATCATGTCCATGTAATATTGTCATCCATATAATCTTGTACTTTATAATAACCTTTTGACATTAAAATGGACTTAATGCGAGATTTAAATCTATGTATAGGTAGATCAACAATATTTTGCGGTATTTTGTTAAACATTTTTACACTTTGTCCTATGAATGAGTTACCAGTTTTACGAAGCCTGAGATTGGAAACAGCAAGTTTGCTCTTAATTCTAGTGTTGAACTGATGAAGATCTGAGTTTTTACTATATAAATGTATATTCTTACGTACAACCATAATGCAGTCAAATATGTACTGTGATGCCACAGTTAGGATGTTAATTTCTTTAAATAATTCTCTAAGTGATTCGCGAGATTTAAGTCCATATATAGAACGGATCGCCCTCTTCTGTAATACAAAAATAGTTTGTATGTCAGAAGCTGATCCCCATAGGAGCAAACCATATGACATAACACTATGGAAGTAACTAAAATAAACAAGTCTCGCCGTTTCAATATCAGTGAGTTGCCTAATTTTTTTAACTGCATATGCAGCTGAACTGAGTCTTCCTGCCAGGGCTTCTATATGAGGAGCCCACTGTAACTTGGAATCCACAGTAATCCCTAAAAAGGTCGTAGACTCAACAAGCTCAATGTGTTCACCATTCATAATTATATTAGTATTTACTTGCCTCACATTAGGCATCGTGAATTTAATACATTTTGTTTTATTAGAATTTAAAAGTAAATTATTTGTGTTAAACCAATGCAATACCTGCGAGAGAGCATTATTTACTTCGTCAGATACTTGCTTATGTCTGTCAGTTTTAAAAATTAGAGAAGTGTCATCCGCAAACAATACCGTCTCACATAAGCCTTCAGCAAAATAAGGAAGGTCATTTATATATATTAAAAACAGCAATGGTCCCAATATAGAGCCCTGGGGCACTCCCATACGTAGTAAGGCGCCAGAAGAATCAATTCCGTTAATAACAACTTTTTGAATTCTGTCAGTTAGATAGGACTCTAACAAACTTAAAGCAACATTCGAGACGCCATAATGCCGCAACTTCAGAAGTAAGATTTCATGATTAACGCAATCGAATGCCTTAGATAAATCACAGAAAACACCCACTGCATCCTGCTTATTTTCCCAAGCACCAAATATATGTTTCATCAGCGCCACTCCTGCATCAGTAGTGGACTTACCTTTTGTAAAACCAAATTGCTTTTTATGCAATAACTCATTTTCCTTAAAGTGAAATACTAATTGGTTAAAAATTATTTTTTCAAAGATCTTACTAAGCGCTGGTAAAACAGAAATAGGTCTAAAATTGGATGGGTCACTTCTTTCACCAGACTTAAATAAAGGAACAATCTTACTGTATTTCATCAAATTTGGAAACTGACCTATATCTACACACTCATTAAATATGATTGCTAAATGTGAGGCAATGGTGGGTATAATGGTTCTTAATACCACTACTGAAATTCCCCACAAATCCTCTGTCTTTTTTAAGTTAAGTTCGTTAAAAGTTTCTAAAATCGTTATATAATCAATATGGCTAAATTTAAAATTGTTGAAACATTCATCCACATTTGCTTTGAGAAGAGATTCAGCTGCAAGCGGACAAGAATTTATTTTACTTGTTGTTATTAAAGGTATATTGGAAAAATAAGTTTCAAATGCTGCGGCTACCTCTGCGTCAGAACTAAGACAATTGTCACCTATTTTAAGAGAGATCTTGTGATTATGTGATCGAGTTTTACAAGTCTCTTTATTGATTATTTTCCAGGTGGCTTTAACTTTGAATTTTTAATTTTTTCTTTAAGATAATTTGCCTTCGCCATTATACAAACTTTCTTAAAAAGTTTCGAATATTTTCTAACATGTTCTATAATATTCTCATCTTTTGAAGTGGTTTTAAGTTCATAGAGTTCGAATAACTTTCTTCTACTGTTATAAATTCCTGGAGTAGCCCAATCACTAAATTTTGTTTTAGTGTTGTCTACCTTAACCTCTTTCTTAGTAAACACTGTATTAAATTCATTTTTAATTGTGTCAAATAGCTTTGCATACATTTGATCAATATCCCTATTATTCTCAGTGTAAGATATTTGAGAGATTTTATAATCTATGTCTTTTTTATATCTCTCAATGCGATTTACAGTGATAGGTCGATATACGAAGTTAACTGACTTACGGTCATGATGGCGCTCAAATACTGCCATTTGGCCACTGTGGTCCGAATTTATAAAGTTTATTATTGATTTATTGATTGGTTTGGAGTTACAAAAAATATTATCAAGACAAGTAGCTGATGTGGGTGTTATTCGAGTAGGTTCATCAAAGAGCTGAAAAAGATCATAAGATTTAAATAAATTTAGGAACCTGACTGAAGTCTGTGAATTATCTAAAATATTTATATTAAAGTCCCCACATACAACTACTTTTTTATAACCTTTACATACTTTATTTAAGCCCTCCTCCATAGTAGATTCAAATAAATTGAAATCACCAGAAGGGGGCCTATACACACAGACAATGATGTACTGCTCAAGCTCTGCACAGGATAGCTCAATGGTTCGCTCAATGGAGAGTGATGATACATCTTTACGGTCTTTTGACTTTAGACTATTTTCAACTAATATCAGTGACCCACCCCTAATCGCAGCACTCCTAGTGAACGAACTAATGACCTTGTAATTATCAATACTAATTAACAACTCAAATTGTCTTAACCAATGTTCGGTCATACATACAACATGTATATTTTTTTCATTTAAATATAATTCTAATTCAAGTTCTTTGCCAGGAAAGCCTTGTATATTTTGATGAATAATATTTAACTGGTCGGACTTTCCCTTTGTTGACATAATTACATTGCTAGAGTTATCCTCTATTGTCTTGTGGTATAATTTAAATTACATGAAGTAATTTTCAAGTTCTCAATGTCATTTTTCTGCTCAATAAAAGCAAGTTGAGTAGCCAAGTTCTTGGCTGAACACTTAATAAAATATGATAGCGATATTGCTATTTGTCTTTTATATGTATTAGATAAATAAAATATATTATCTTTTGTCAAATACAATTTTTTCGATATGTTAAATGTCATAGAGTTACAGTCAATTACATGGAATTTATAATTATTACATGTCAATTTATTCATTAATAAATTAATTTTATATCTATTTTCATTTTCTGTCTGTGGCAAACACTCACTGAAGGGCAGTGTGAACATAACAATATTTTGAACCTTCAATGAATTTAAAAATTCAAAACATCTCATAAATTCTGTTCTATTTATATTTTCTCTATTGGATGTCATAATTATAAGTGTGGTGTTTTGATCAAAATTGTACATACTTATTTGTTTTATAATTAATCTCAGCGGTAGGTTTGGGAAACAGTGATTCAAAACCGGCTGTCCCATGTAGGTACTTAATAAGAGGCCCATATTTTTACCAAATTCATCACTAAACATAACAATTTTATTTACATTTTGGTGGGTGGGCAAGGAACCGTTGTTTGTAGTTGCACTGGATGGAGGCGTTCGGTCATTACAAACTGAGAGTGACAAGTCACACACTGACCGAGAACCATCATAATTACATTCACTATTGTGGGTATTACACCCTGTTGATGAACTATCCAAAAGGCTCTTCAAAGCCAGTATGTGTTCCTTATTCTCTTTCTTGGAACTTAGGTATTTATTAGTCATAATTTCTAAGGATTTTTTCAATGCAAATATTTCAGATTCGAATTGTTTTATACTATTTTCATAGGATGTCATGTTTTTGTCTAAAGTATGTGTATACAAATCTAATTCATCACCTAATCTCTGTCTATCCTTGATACATTTAACCTGATTATACAAGTTCTTTTTTTGTTTAATTAACTTTTGGGTCTTTCTAATGTACCTATTTATACGAATATATTTTTTAAATTTATTCCTGCTGCATGTAGCAATCCCCCCTGTAGAATGACCACACAAAGTGTCATCATTAGTTAGGTCTATTATCACAGAGGGACCCGTGTCACATGCATCCGGAACAAGGCTGGGCGTACTACCTATCAGTTCATTGAATAAAGATTGGGTTTGGGCTGCAGCGAACTCTTCCTTCTCCGTCTCGAGGTCGCTTATGTGGTGTTGAGCCTCTTGGAGCTCGTGCTCCAATAAGGTGACGCGCCTCAGATTGTGGACGTACTCCTCGCCGCACTCATCAAACCCGTCTACTATGGATTGTAGTTTGTCCCGTTCCTCAGTTACATTAATGTGCTGAGAATGCAATTCAGCCATATCTATCTTTAACCTACGGCTCTTCTCCAGTACATCCAACAGTTCCTTTTCGTTGTCCTCTCTCTCCCTAACCAATTGTGCAATTTCCTCCTTGGCAGCCTTTAATTCTTTCAGTGCCAAGTCTAGTCTAGGGTCTGCCTGACGATTTGAGGAATCCCCAGACCCCCTTTGACGAGCTAAGGCCTTGCTACGCGTCAACATATTTAAATATTTTCGATTTTAAAACGAAATAAAGTAGTAGGTCGGTAGTACCTACTAATAATTACCAAGCAGTTGTTTACACAATTGTGAGGTTATAAATGTAACCTCAGCGCGTATATCGAAAAATATATTACGGATTATTGTAGATGAATCTAAAAACAATAAAATAAGGTTGTATTTTACCTTAATTAGAGAGAAAACAATGATTGAAATACATACGAAATTCAAATTTGAACTGTCATCCGCTTTAAACTTTTTAGGCTCACTATCACTTTGTAATTGCACTAAATACACAAAACTTATATTCACTTACTTAAATAATACATTAATACATTGCTTAGTGATCAATTAATTGGCCATTTACAGAAAAAATATATTAAATTGTGAAATTAAAACCGGGACAACTTTAATCAGCTGTTACCCGTAGTGTTGCCACAGCAAAAATAATGGTGGATAACATAAAACGTGGCCACACTAACACAGGCAACCCTCTTGCAACTTATCTGCATATCACGACGGGCGCCATACAAGCATAGGCGATAAAATTGTGTCGCACCACATCACGACGCACCTGCGTCACTCCTATAAATAATATATAATAAATAAATAATAAATAAATCATTTATTCAGTAAACAGGTATTTTTACATAATAATAGTGGCTGGTGCCCCCTTTTAAGCTTATGAAAGCCTGTGGCAGGGCGCACCGCTCCTCAGTAACACTTACATACACTATGCTGACTTATTATAATAGATAAAAATAGACAGATTCCAATATGACTACTCATATATCTACATATAAATACTAATTTAATTTTTTGTTTTTATTTTTACATTTGCTTTTATATTTTATTTAACTGTTATTAGAAGTTCTTCAATCTCATTGTAGTTTTTTGTTTCTAGCCATACATATATATTTTTCTTACATTCAAAAAAGTGCCTTTTATATATATCTAATTCTTTATTTATGTGATTGTATAAGTGTGCTGATTGTTTATTGTACTGTCGACTAGCAAATACAGTTTTTGTTTTAGGTACCTGTACTACAATATCCCTCCTTCTTCTATTGTTAACACCAGTGTCATAATGCAAGCCTTTATGTCGCTTTAGTATTGCATGAAGTATGTATAGCTTCCTAATTGTGAGTAGTTTTGATACACGATAGAGATTATCAGTAGAATATCTATTTCCTTTAAAATACATTATTTTTATTAAATTACGTTGAGCACGTTCCACATCCAAAAATCGAGTTTTTGCCGCACCCCCCCATATAGTTATGCAATACACCATAATTGACTGTGCCAAGGCCACATATACCTCCCTTAGTAGGTCTCTGGCAGGCGCCCGCGAATGCGAAGCCTCCACCGCTCTCGGCAGCACATATCTTAAATTTTTGAATATCCATGTTAGTTTTCGAATTCTTTGGATGACATGTTCGATGTGCGCATACCAAGACAGCCGTTGATCCACAACAACACCGAGGTACTTAGTCTGGTCGACCTTAAGAATGCTGGGACAACTGCAGTTGCCGCATTTTAGTAAACAGTTACAGCGATGAATTTTAACGTTAAAGTCTGTGGTGGGTTGTGCATCATTATATATGCTATAGCACATATAATTAGTTTTGGTAGTGTTTAGCGTTAAAATATTGTTGCGCAGCCAATTGTCTACCTGCATCAGTGTCGACTCGGCACATTCCCTGACGAATTCCCATGTGTCTCCAGAAATCACAATAGCTGTATCATCAGCGTATGAAATAATTTTAGCATTAGGTATATGCATATTACAAAGATCGTTTATGTATACCAGAAACAATGTAGGGCCTAAGACGCTCCCCTGCGGGACGCCATATGATACCTCAGCACCTACACTCATGTGGTTTCCCAGTTTTACTTCCTGTGTTCTGCCCGTCAAGTAGTCCCTAAATAAACATAACGGGGTACCTCTTATACCGATCTTTTCTAGTTTGTGCAAGAGCGTAGGGAGAGAAACAGTATCAAATGCTTTTTTTAAATCCAAAAACACAGTTAGACATTTATTTCGATTATCAAGATGTTGCGTAACCATGGAACTCAGTGCCGATACTGCATCTTCAGTTGAGATACCTTTTCTGAATCCATATTGAGAAGGAGACAAGATGTTAAATTTTTCTAAATAACTAAGTAGTCTTTTGTTTAGCATTTTTTCCAGTATTTTAGAAATTGCAGGTAAAACAGAGATAGGCCTATAATTATTGATACTGCTTCTATCCCCACCCTTGTGCACAGGTGTTATTATGGACCTTTTAAGAGGGCCTGGGAAAATTCCTTTATCAAAGCAAATGTTAGTTAGATGGGTTATAATTGGTATGACCTCTGACTTAGCCAGCTTCAGAAAACTGATCGGGATTTTGTCCCAACCAGGGGCGCTGTCTGACCTAAGATTCATGAGTATACTATTCACTTCGTCATGATCAGTTTTTAGGAGAACGAAGGAGTGTGGGTGCGATGTTAAGTTTTGTAGGTAAGTACTAGAGTCATTAGTGGTGAAAGTGTTGCCTTGTGCGAGCTCTTTCCCTATGTTAACAAAATAATTATTGATATAGTTTGCCGATTCAGTTGGTGTCGCTTTTAGATTTAGTAATTCTGAATTTGTAGATTTTTTTGTGTTTGTATATGTAATATTCTTAATATTTTTCCAAAGTAGTTTGTTATTCTTAATAGATTTACGTAAAAGTTCTCTTTCATATTTTCTTTTTAATTTTTTAATTAAATTATTACAGTAGTTTCTGTATCTGATGTATGTAATTTTCTTTATTTCATTGTATGGCTGACCACGAACTTCTTTTTGTAATTTATTACGATTATGAATACAGCGTAGGATGCCGGGTGTGATCCAAGGTTTAAGAGTACGGAACTTTTTTGGTATATTAGTGATTACTGTGTTCGATTTTAAAGACTCTGTAATTTTATATATTAGATTTTCGATTATCATGTCCGCGTCCTCACTATACAACAAGTCCGAGAGATTTTTCTTTTTTAGATCCTCAAATGCTTGATCGAAATTTATAGTAGTTTTAGTCCGCTTTATGAATGTATTATACTTCATCTTCGATATACTTAGAAATGTGGTAAAATGGTCTGTGGTAGACGTATGTAAAATTGCTATGGATGCGGCGTATTTTAATTTATTTATTTTTATCATAAAATGGTCTAAACAATTTTTTTCCCTCGTGGGTAAGATATGTCCAGCTAATATACCATGCGAAGATAACATGTTCAAATAATTTATTCGATTCCTGTGTTCATTGGTAGGTTCAGAAGCTTTGGGCCTAATATTTATATTGATGTCCCCCGCTATAATTATACCTTTTTTTGGCGAGCTTAATGCATCCAAATGTGTACCTAAAGAGTCTATAAAACCATCCGCAATAGTATTTGAGGGTGACCTATATACACATAATATAGTGTTATTTAAAATATCTATTTGAAGACAAGAAGCTTGAGAAAGTTGTATCTCCTGTATATTATGTTGTAATTTCTTTTTTACGTAAACCACTACCCCGTCATTTTGGTTCAATTGACACTGCGTGTGATACACATGATAGTTTGACAGCTGTGGTATAGGTTTATTTGAGTTAATTCTACATTCCGTTAATATTATCACATCTGTTTCGAAGTCGAGACCAGACAAAGTTAACAAAAAATCATCAAAATTGCGATAAATGCTCCGTATATTCTGGGAAACTATAGTCAAATCACACTTCTTATACTGTATAAACGTTTTAAGTTCACCCACATCACACTCAAAAGATCGCGCAACCTCCAAACTGTCTATATCATTTACCGTAGTCATTGTGTCACACATATGGAGAAAATTCAAAGAAACACTTCATATCTAGGCTCATATAACACAGGCAGAACAACAAAAAGTAAATGGTTTTATTTATTGATAGACGATTAGAAGTCATTTTAATCGAACATTCGACAAAAATTATATAATAACGAGGGTGGGTAATACGAGTATGTTTTAAAATTAATAGATAGGCTTGCATTATTATGTATGTGAAGATACGTTTTTTTATAACACTTAAGTAATTATCAGTTGGTGGCGAAAGATATGAGTAATACATGCACATATGTGTATAGTTATCAATGCATTTAAAAGCACCGAGAATATAGCGTAGCGTGTACCCTATGAGTGTAGTAATTATTAACAATAGGAATACATACGTTTTTATAGAAACAATCACTGGGGCACTCGTAAAATTAAGCACTAGTAATGCAGAAAAATAGGTCACACACATCGGTAATACTAGTCACTCTTGCAAAAGTAGGTGGTGCACTTGTTCTTCACTCCGAATTACTATAATAGGAGATTGTTCACTTTTCCTCACATAGACCTTACCGTAGTTGGTCCAACAAAAACGATAGGCCTTTGATTTAGCTAAATCCCGAGCCAAGTAATGGAGACGGGAGGCCCTGGCCGTCAGATGTTCAGACAGGAACACTGGAGTATCCTCTTGCACCTTGAATCCGAGATGTTTAGCGCACAGCTTGGTCTTGTTCTGTATGTTGAATATCCTTGCTCTTTTTAGAATATCAGTCTTCAGTAAAGCCGAGGAGGTTTCGACAATAATAGGCGTGTTTTTCTGTTCAGCCTTTTTGCCTCGTATCCTATAGATGTCCTTAATATCTGATTTAGACATCTATACTACCACATACCTATTCTACTACATATCAAGAAGATTTATTCATATCCGCTCGCCTATCCACCGAAGGCAATACTCGAACGTTATGTAACAGGTCGCAAACTGCTGGCGAGGCGCAATAATCCCGCTGCCGCTCCGCTCCGCTCCGCCGATACAAGCCAGCGGAAATTAACAGCTCCTAGCTATGAGCGAGCGGAGCGGAGAGACGAAAGCGGAACTGTAAATCGATTTATCGCTCGCAACCATACGTTTATCGCATTCCACCGCTTAATGAATTTGAAATTCTACCAACCTGGTGTTGGTTTTTACTCTTTTAGCTACATAGGTATGTGATTTAAAATTTACTGCCAACGATTCATTTGATATTCGAATTCATAACTAGAAAACAGTGAATGAATTAAGTAGTGTTGTTACCAATTCGGGCTTATGATAGTAAATGATAATGACTTTCTAAATAAGTTACTGGGCCTGGGTAGGTAGGTAACTTATAATTATTGTAAATGTCGTTAAAACCGTACGTATCTAGATCTAGATGTATTTAGGATGCTTCTTATGGGCTGGCATGTCGGTGGCAACCTGGTTTCTGGGTTAGCTAGGTAGCCATCACAGCGACTTGGGCTCCTTGGGTATCTATTATCGGGTATATATTGGGTATGGTATCTATCAGGCGTACTTTATTCCACTTGTAGCATGTTCGTTTTATCTGTTCTAAAGCTATCTTAAAAAATATCTTCCTAACCCATTCTCTAAATAAACATTAAATTTTGACACAGTCGTATCTAACACAAAGCGATCCTGTCTCTTGGGGTATGTTCGATTCATGCGCGATATTCTGCCATCCCATCTCTCCAGAGACGTTAAACTGTCTTGTTCTAAAGATAACCGTCTAACGCGTCACTTAGCTACAACGAAGAGTTCAACGTTCTACATAAGAGCGTAAAACTCATTTAAAATGAGTAGATGCTGCTGTAATTCTTGCTATTTTGCTACTAATCGGCAAGCAATGTATCAACATTATTTGTTTTGTTGGAAATGGAAATGGAATGTGAGTTACAGGTACAGGATATTTTTATCATTCAGTAAACGTCGTCTTTATTATATTTTATGAGTGTTTTTTTTATAATATTTTATAAATATTTTACAAGAGCTATTTACAAATAATTTACATATTATATATAAAAAATAAATAAATAAAACCTAACCTAACGGGACTGTGGCGGTGAACCCAGGACGCTGGCTGCGTTACCTCGCTGAATTGCTAGCGAGATGCGCTGAGCGAGGTACGAGCCAGCTCTGGGGTTGCCCGAAGCCTTGACCAGTTTAGATGAAATCTCTTTTACAAGAGATTTGGCCTCCGAACCCCACGGTCCCAATGTCTCAACTGCAAACGCCGCAAATTTATTGCTCTCAGGAGAGATGAATATTTGCAGCGCTTGAGCAGTTAAGAGAGGTAGGGCATAGCGAATTTTCGCTCGAATTGAGCCGCCCGTCCGGGGAAGGACCTCCACCCTATAGAATACCGCAGTCAAATAACCTCTGGGTCGTGTTTCTGCCGGTGAGTAGGGTTTCCGGAGCTCGTGGGGGGTTAGGGTTGGGCCGGCATGGCGGTGGCAACTGACAGGTAACTGACCAGTTACTTGCCCGTTGTCACAGCGACTTGGGTTTTTCTTTCGCTTTCCATCAGGCGTAGGGAAGCCATTATGTCGAGCCACTATAAAAAAAAAAGTTGAGCTTGTTCGGCAGCCGAGCCGGCCCTCACCGCAGTGCCCTGGATGTGTGACGCAGCCTTTGTGTTCACACATGTCGCATCTCAAATAAGTTTCCAGGGCACTAGCGTGGCGCCATCAGGTCTCTTGCCATCATCCCTGAAAAGGCCATGAGTTTCTATCATGGCCGAAATAGAGGCAGTGGCAAGAGAACGGCGCAAGATGTCGTTGAGTTTTCATAGCCATTCATAGTGTATGATCCGGAATAACACATAGAGTACTCATCATCATCATCGTACATAGAGTACTATTATTTCCATAATTCCCACCGGGTAGTAATATAAAAAGATATAACAATAAAAATACGTAAAACTGCGATATTATTGAAAAAGAAAGTATTTTCCGAAACATTTATTGATGAAATGCAAACAGACGTTTCCCCTTTGATACTTTTAATCACGTATAAGAATTCGTCCGCGTGTTTAGATTTTTACATTCAAAAGTTTTTTCCCAATAACTCCCGGTCCCGTTGGAATTTTGCAATATCGCGTTGCAAGTAAACTTTACGTTCATTAAGGTACCTTAACGTACCTTGCATGCCAAATTTCAATCATCTATCTTACGCGATTTAGATTATTTCATACAAAAGGTTTTCCCGCTAACTCCTGTTCCCGTGAGAAGTTTGCAATATCCTATTGCAACTGAAGTTCACTAAGGTACTTGCATGCCTAATTTCAAGCGTCTTACTTAAGCGGTTTAGATTTTTCATACAAAAGGATTTTCCCGCTAATAGGGAATATGGATGAATTTTTTTTATGAATTTAAAAGATAAAAGATCTCATCTTTTAAATACATAAATATCGAAGAATTTTTAAACTATCTTTTCTATTATGCGTGTTATAAAGCGTTAAAGTTGTTGCTTAGACAGAGAGACGTGGCGGATGACGTCACGTACCGTGCGCGCCATACAAACTCCATAGAAAAATCTGTTTTCTTGAGAGAGACGGATATATTAACTTTCAACGACTGTATCTCGCCCATTTTCCAGCCAATTTTGATTTTGTTTCTACTGTTCATAGTATATTTTTTATCTATTTGACGATAAATTAGGAAATACGTGAAACTATTTTTCATGCATATTCCCTATTCTCGTTCCCGTGGGAATTTCGGGAATTCCATTCTTAGTGCACCTCTACGGTACCTAAGCTACGTATAAGTTTAGCCGTTTAGGCTGTGCGTTGATATGTCATTCAGTGAGTTTCTTTTCTTCTTTTATATATTTAGATTTAATTTGACCGGTAACGCCATTTATTGAGAGGACTTAGTAGTTTTGGGCTATTTTATTTCTCGGCCTTTCTTTCCCTATTTTATCATGTAAAGGGTTGATTTAAAAATTTGAAATTTTATCCCTTTCGAAGTGGAATTTATCGAAACCCTCTCTTGGCAATATCTACCACGTCATGGTATAGCTTTGTGAATACAAAGTTAAGACTTTGTAAACCGTTCGGGCCTTAGACCGAAAATTGACAAAGTTTCATACAAACTTTCATCCCCTATTATATCCCCTTGGGGGTAGAAATGATCAAAACCCTTTTTTAGCAGATGCATACGTCATAGTAGCTTTACACATGCAAAGTCTTAGCCCAATCGGCATAAAATTTACAAAGTTTTATACAATCTTTCATCCCCTATTTTATCCTCTTGGGGGTGGAATTGATCAAAATCCTTTCTTAGCGGACGTCTACGTCATTACATCTACCTGTATGCCAAATTTCAGCCCGATCGGTCCAGTAGTTTGGGCTGTGCGTTGATAGATCACTATGTCAGTCAGTCAGTCAGTCACCTTTGAGTTTTATATATTTAGATATCGTTAACATACACCACAGTGCACCGGATTCTGATGAAACCCGTTGAACACAACAAAAGACTAACAAGCAGTGACAGAAACACCTGCAGTGGAAGTTAATTTCGCCTATAATTTCCTCGTACTGGGCAGAGACGGACTAAGAAAGTTTGTTCGTTTGGTAATAAGTAGCACAGTTCAACCGTCTCAACTGCGACGTAGCATGGATTATTAAAGACATGGGCAAGTCGAATCCATAAAAATGTATCTAGAAGTAATCACGACTACGATCACATCTGATTTTCGAATAAATACATTGTGTAGGGTTTTATGCAACTGCATAATTCGCAGTTACTGAGCTTAACAACGATGTTACGTATCGCTTAACATCAATTAGATTTTCATATTCACCATACCATACGTCATCTCGTCCGTGAGACGACGGCGATTCAATCACATTGACCATGTTGGCGGCTGAGCAGCTTATTTATTTTGTGAATAATTACGAGTTATTTTGGGTAAAGAAACGTAAATCTTGCGATTTTTTTTATATAGTGGCTCGACATAATGGCTTCCCTACGCCTGATGGAAAGCGAAAGAGAAGCCCAAGTCGCTGTTAAACGGGTAAGTAACTGGTCAGTTACCTGTCAGTTGCCACCGCCATGCCGGCCCAACCCTAACCCCCACGAGCTCCGGAAACCCTACTTACCGGCAGAAACACGACCCAGAGGTCATTTGACTGCGGTATTCTATAGGGTGGAGGTCCTTCCCCGGACGGGCGACTCAATTCGAGCGAAGATTCGCTATGCCCTACCTCTCTTAAACGCATGATAATGCCTCAATTTACTTGTAATTAGTAGGTAAGCGGCGTAGGCAGGCGAAAGTTAATAAGTATCAATCCAGTTTCATTTATTAAAAAAAAAATGAAAAGAAAAATTAAATAATAAAGCTACGACCTGAGTGCATGTCTGGGGAAGTATCACAAGTTGATTATAGCAAGGCAATTACAGAGGCGCGTAATGTACTCACTTGACCGGCTTCGTGCGAGCCGCGAGAAATTGGCATCAGCCGCCAGACCCACGGCTGAGGGGATTTTAATTGCGGAATGTTTTCTGTTTTGCATTTTTTTAATAGTAGATTGGCATAATGTCTTCCCTACGCCAGATGGAAAGTGAAAGAGAAGCCCAAGTTGTTGTGACAATGGACAAGGAACTGGTCAGTCACCTGTCAGTTGCCATCGCTATGCTGGCTCATAAGATGCTTCTTTATGCCCCGCTTAAAGGATCCTATTATCAATGGAGGAAGGAAACACATGTACTGGCAATGAGTAGGTACACATTTCAAGATACTAATTGCCGAACTTTTTAGTATGCGAAGGAATGTTTTATGATAGATAATGGTCCATTATCATCATTCTATTGCAGTCCACTAGTGGCCTCTAGTTTTTTGCCACAAACACTTGGAGGCTTTTCCCATAGTCGCCACGCTAGGCAGACGGGTTAATGATCGCAGGGCGTCACTTCTCGCTCCGGTGACGCTACTGCCCGTCTTCAGCCTGTGCTATGTAGGTACACCTTCAATCGTGATGTTTATATCACCACTTATCGATAGCTAGAGTCAAGGCTCATTTACCGCCGAGTCTGCTAGTTAGCAGAATGTACCACGGGCAGATGAGGGTGGCTTGGAACGAAAAATGATGGGATAGATTATTTTTGTTGATGTTGATGCGGGACTCATTTTGATTACCATCTATGTTCATGATCCTTTGGGGTATTTGCGCGCTTGGAAAGGATAGGCTCCACTCTTCAAACTTTGCCTAGCGATATCCCAGAGTTTCACCATCCGAAACACACACTTCCATATAAAACAAAGCAAATACACCCATTTAATTGTACGGTACTAAATCCATTCCTGGAGCCATTCTGCAAAAGGCGCTTGTGTGAGGCAATTTACAGAAGCGCGTAATGTACACTTGACCGGGTTCACGTGAACCGAGAGGAGTTGGCGCCAAGTGTTTGTAACATGCATATTTGATATTTTAATGACGTTACCCTTCAATTAATGCAGCGTGATAAGCACGTCGTTTTCATTTAATAAAATTTTCGTACACGTGTTTATTTAGTCCAATCATTCAAGTGTTAGGTATACCCGACGTATCATCATTCATCTCTTGGAACTTGGCTGGTACGCGTTAGCGACCACCGTACACTCCGTGGATCATACTCCCGGGATGTAAGGGAGCGACCTATCATCTTTTCGCTCCAAGCCAACCTCACCTGCCCGTGGTACATCCTGCCGAATAACAAACGAGGCGCTGGCAACCGACTGGTGGCGGTACCATCCATCACAATCGAAGGCGTAGCTAAATACCACAGACCGATGACGGGCAGCAGCGTCACCGGAGCGAGAAGCTACGCCCTGCGATCGCCAACCCGCCTGCCCAGCGTGGCGATTATGGGTATATCCTCCAGATGTTTGCTTTAAGTGGCGAACAACTGGAGAGGCCTATGTCCAGCAGTGGACTGCGAAAGGCTGATGATGATGATGATGCTGATGTACACTCCGTGAAACACCCATGAATTGAACCCCAAACAATTTCAGTTGCATTTTGGGATCAGTTGGAATCAGGCCAGCTTGGCGGTGTCATCTTACAAGCGATTGATTTGGCTAATATTGTTTTTTGTTGTAAATTGTAAACACAATGATTAATGACATTTGACATGAAACGGGAAAATTGAAAAAAAAAAAATTATACCACTAAGGTGTCAAATGGCTACCGGCACGCCTAATGGTAAGCAGTTACCGTAGCCCATGGACGCCTGTAACACCAGGGGCATCGCATGCGTTTAGCCGACCCTTTAAGAACCTATTAGACATAAGAGAGGTAGGGCATAACGAATCTTCGCTCGAATTGAGCCGCCCGTCCGGGGAAGGACCTCCACCCTATACAATACCGCATTCAAATGACCTCTGGATCGTGTTTCTGCTGGTGAGTAGGGTTTCCGGAGCTCGTGGAGGGTTAGGGTTGGGCCGGCATGGCAGTGGCAACTGACAGGTAACTGACCAGTTACTTGCCCGTTGTCACAGCGACTTGGGCTTCTCTTTCGCTTTCAATCAGGCGTAGGGAAGCCTTTATGTCGAGCCACTATAAAAAAAAGACAAGGTTCTAAAGTGCAGGTACAAATTTATTGTTTCTAATTGCACATGTACCATTATGTACATGTATGGGTATGTACGAAGCCCGCAATTATATCTCAACATAGGCGTCATTACAATCTACTGTTGGGCTCAAGTGCTACCTTCGCGTAGCAGTTTGTGGTTAGGCCTTATTAACAGCCGCAGACCAAATAATTATCATATATTAAACCAAGGTTAACAATATAACGCACCACTAATTTGGACAATGATTAAATGTAACGACATGACCCAAAGCGGGGTACTTGCATTTAGACGTTCCTGTAAAGGGAATTATAATGTTGATCACAATGCAGTGACAGATTTTTCCCCGAAATGGATTCATGGATGGATCTGTCACTGCACGAATTGTTCTGAGCTTGGTTTAAAAGACATTCTAGTTGCTATTGCATCTATCGTGGGGAATGTTATGAAAAATTGGTCGGTTTACTGGCTACAGCTGAGTTTCTTCACCGCACCACACGTCACCGATTGCAATTCCCATCTTTATCATTTTGATGGTTAGCGATCCTCGATTGTACGCTTTATGAAGAATTCGGATGATTTATGAGGAGCTCCGGAAATCCTACTCTCTGGCAGAAACACGACCCGGAGGTCATTTGAATGCGGTATTCTATAGGGTGGAGGTCCTTCCCCGGACGGGCAGCTCAATTCGAGAGAAGATTCGCTATGCCCTACCTCTCTTATATTTGTTTACATTCGTTGTGCTCGAAACGAGGACCAAGACCGAAGCTCAGCAATTGAAAAATGTTAAACGTATGCGATCGTATACACAAAATCCGAATAAGACTGCGGAGAAACCGTGTTGCAATGTTTCCCAAGCAACTGACACCAAACCGTAAAATGGCTGAAGATTTACTGTCACTCTAAAACAAGCTCAACTGTACAATGAAACTTAAACCCGAGCGATCCGTAGCAACCTGCATAATAGTTTCCTTCATACCACAGCGAGCGCATGCTAATTTTAATTTAACTTCATTTAAATTTATGGACTCTAAAATTAGCGGTAATGGGAATTATGTAGTATAATATCGCATTTCTTGCATTGGGAAAGTATCTTTATTTACACGGTTTAGTTTGAATTGCTAGATTCGTTGGCAGTTGAACGGGCGGCAGAGTGGAACTATTTTATTAGTTCCTTTTTTTATCATGATAAAGGGCTTAGTGTTCAAAATAGGTATTATTTTTTACTACAATGTTCGGCTCTAGAATTAATTAAATGTCTCTGAGTTTGCCTTGAATGTCGAGCGATGATTTTATTTGTACTCGAAGACCTGCTTTAAAAAGCTCAGTCAGCTCAAAATTTAAGGAAATAAAATTATCTCATCATTAAGTATAATACTTGTGTACCTACTCACTGTGAAATATTTTAATTTATTAAACAAACAATAAATTTTTTAACTTCAAAAGATCGAATTTATTTTACAAACTAGCTATGCCCGCGTCTTCGTTCGCGTGGAGTAGAGTTTCATCCCCTATTTTATCCACTTGGGGGAAGAATTGATCAAAATCCTTTCTTAGCAGATGCCTACGTCATGTGCCCCTCTTTTTTACATATTTCACCCATTTTTATACGTGGAAAATTCATATGACTCACTTATTGAATATTATAAACATGCCTAGCCTACCAGTTCTTCTTACTTAATACAGCTATTAGTAAAATCCTACCCATTTCCTAAATTACTCTAGTTATAAATATCACATAATACTTAGAACTATGTTGGAACTATGTCACTTACGAATGAAGTCAATTACTACAATGACTCTGTGGGCAGTAATCGTCCATATAATCCTTAATAGTATCCATATAATTCAGTAGGCATACATAATTAATATCATAATTGGAAAAGTAAAGCTACATACTAAGCTTATATTTTTCTACCACTGTTTCAAAAATACCTACATTAATTGTCAATATTAAAATACTACCGGACAAACAGTATGTTACACACACTAATTAATCATCAAATTTGCCGTGTAAATGATTGTATGATTTAAAATGAAAAATAAATATTCTTCTAACCTATATTACAAACTCAAAGGTCGGCGTGCAATGCTTCTAGAAACTTTCCCCTGAAAATGAGTTACAATGGCTGACCGGGAAGTCTTTAAACAGACTTTGTACTCAGGTTGACCGTAGCAAAGATAAGATCAGGTTAACACCTGGCCTAAATATTTAACATAACAGTAAGTAGAGTTCCTAATTCTGAGTGAGTTCACTTGCAAGACGCTCTATACTTCTCTTGAAGATAATTAAAGGGCAGGCAGGCAACAAAAATACAAGTACGGAAAAGCCTTTTATTCAGTCTAACAAACGACGAAAAGTGAGATGCACTTGGCATCGGACCAAATTCGCTCAATAACAACTGTAGTACCTCGAGTATTTCTAATTGGGCATTGGATTCATTGGGGTCGGCAATGATTGGCACTAAGGATACATTATAATAGTTTAATAATATCTATCTATGCACACTACCCCGGTCTGAAACTAAGATTTTTCTATATTTCTAGGAAGGGAACGTCATGGTTAAAGGAAGGTTACTGTTATAATATAAAATTTTATATAATTAAGTACCTATAAGGTGGCAGCTGGGAGCGTTACAGAATAACCAAGCCCGATACAATTTAGAAAAGAACATATTGACTGCGCTTAAGGCTTAACGCCCTCACCATTGCGCGCCATCAAGGCCGTCAGACACATCAAATTAATAGTAATTTAATAATAGTATAAAGATAATAATTCTTTTAATCTGAACTTTTATTATTTTTACTTCCAGTTTTGTTCAACAAAGGTACCTAGAAATTCAATAAAAGTAAGTCACATCTCATCAGTATGTAGTAATTATCCTTTCGTGGGTACGCAACTGTGTAACAGTAGGAACTAAGCTAGAAAGATGATGCCGAGGCTTCGTAAAGCATTATTCAATTTGGCTCTGTGGGGATACAACCGCCGGGGCTACTAAAATATATCTAGTGTTTTACTGCAGAACTTCGTCAAGGAAAACAAAGGGTTACGGTTAAAAATTATGATATTTTCATAGACAGCATAGTGGCTTCCCCTCTCCTATTAGACAGTGAAGGAGATGCTCAAGGCAATAGTGTCTTGAGCATCTCCTTAGGACATTACTCCATAGGACAATGGACAATTAACCAAATCAATTACCTGTCAGTAGCTACCATGCTGGCCTGTTCGAATGCCAGGTCAGACCAAAATATATATTTGTGTAACAGCCCCAGAGACAAAAAATTGGTCATACATCACAGTGCATCGAAATACACGCTAATTCATTCTGGTGGCTGATCTCTCCCCGGTCGTATTGAACTAACGTTCCGTAGGATTCTAAGAGTAAAAGAATGCAGAGCGTACCTGGGTTTTGTGTAAATTGGTGAATTATGGCCAAACGCAAACCCATAATGAATAAGAAAAACACGTATTTTAGGTCTCTTAGTTAGTAATAGTCCTAGCTTATCTAGGTCTAAGTCTTAGTTGTCCGCTGTCGCTGAATTTGATCAAGAATGTTAATTTTTAAAATTAAATAGAGCAAGCTTGATACTGATTAAAGGACGATAGAAACAGCCACGAGTAACTAAAGTTCATAAGTAGCAAAGGTGTAATAACCACACGAGGTGCCATTTTCCACATTAGCAGACGTGTAAGCAGACGAGATACTTGGAGTTGGTAAGAGCTCAATACAAAATACAAATGTACGTTTAAAATCAAATAAAAAACTTCTAGCTAGCAAGTAAATGCCACGTAATATTTTAATACTAGGAAAATATTAACTTTCAAACGAATAACTGTTCAACTGCCCCCGAAAAGAATGCAGTTTTCTTTGACGCGATACTGTTTCAACACTTTCTACGAGAGTCTTTGTATGCGGCTCTCCGCGCTAAGTACATTATGCAAATGTAATACTGAAGGCAGGACCGTCGGTTCTCATACGTTGTAGATAACTACACCCATGTTATTACACAGATATGACAAAAATGTGGTTCGCGTTCAAATCACTAGGATCACTAAAATTAAACTGTCAAAATATTGTGTCGTATACTTAGTAGGTATAGTTCTAGAAATCGTAAAGTTTAGATTTATTAGGCAAGTGTGAATCGAATTTTTGCTGGGTGAACACGCTTAATCAAAGGCTTTAACATGGCTTAACATTTAGTTTGTCACTATTTGCATTATCCTGTCCTGAAGGATTACGCATATCATTATGTCGAAGCCATGAAGGTGAAAGACTGCAACAAACAGGTACCTGTGCTAAACCCGTGGAGGACGAATCTTGTACGGACAACGAAACAATATCACGTTCATTGTATCCGCAAAGAACTATTGTTTCGTTGATATTGTAAGCAAGTACTAACTAAGGTCAAGCGAAGACTTGCTTGCTTGACAGTAGCAGGATATTGCAGACGAATTATTCTGAAAGCAAACCTAGCACTGCCAAGAAGTAAAGAGAAAAGACGATACAGTAGTTTCTCAATGAAATGTAATGATGTACCTACCTAAGTATGCAGACAGCAGAAATTGTATTTATTTTATAAATATAAACCTCGGAACTTTATTTATATAAGAAATCTTATTATAGTCATTCTTTGCTTAAGAATCTTAAAGGAGGAACTGCTACATAAAGTGTTACTGTAAGTTGTTTTTTGAAAAGTTTTTATTGTTGAGGTAGCGCGTCTCAGTCCAATGTACTGTATAAGAAACATTTGCATACATATCCGCTGAAAGAAGAATAAAACTGAGTTACACAATTTAGAATTTGATTTACGAGTTAGAATGCATCAAACATTGCTGGTGTCATGTAACAGTGAAATTGTGAATTCAGTAATTTGTGATAATTATTTGTAAGTTACGACAATAATTAATATCGTATTTAATGGATACGATATTAATTATAATCGTATCATCCTATTGTTACTTTTCAATTATCAAGTTATTTGTAGGGATTTTTAAAGCATAGAAATAAACAAAATTATTATTTAAACTTAAAGCTAAGTATTTGGATGCATTCAATGAATTGAAAGTTCTTCTAAATAAATAAATAAAAACTGATTAAAATTTAACGTGGTGAGAATGACATTAAATTGTCAAATCGAATTATCAAAAATAAACTATACACGAATGGACAAACTATAACTGAAATACCGGAATCAAAAGCTTCTCTGCTACAAAAGCAAAACATGAAAAGATGGATAACAAAAATCTAACAAAAACATGAGAATAACATCACACAAAATGAGACGTCTAGACTGCGCTAGTTTAAAAATCAATTCCTTTATTTATCTAGACTTCAGATTGTTTCTGCAGGAATATCTCAGCAAATATCTATTGGGATCTGGAGTCTTCGTAATGCAGTCAGTTTTTAATTTAGAGAGGCTTAAGAGGACGATCCCCGTCGGACTGGGGATTAAAGCTTGTGCATGAGACTAATGCAAGATGTACCGTCAGATTATGTTTGTTTGGATTTTTAAAAATACGTTCCTGCAGATACAGGTAATATTTTAAATGATAAAAAACGGATGGATGTTTGTAGCACGTTTGTCATCAAAAACTTTGAACGGATTTCAATTAAACTTGATTATCATATAGCTCATACATAAGATTGACACATAGACTATGATTTATAAGGACTAATCATTAGCAGCAGCTATTAAATAACTATGGTGATTTTGGTTTACACAAAAACGCGAGTGTAGTGTACAAAATCCGTGCAGATCAAACATACAAATCACCGCCATAATCTCTTCCCGAGGGGGTCGCAACAGTCATCTATGTGACTTTTTGAAATTTGAGCTTCTCAGCCGATGGTAGGGTGGTGAAACGCCTGTCTACTAAACCGGCATTTTGATGGCAATTAAAAAGCGATGGATCATTGCCACAGTCATTTGGGCTCTTTCGCTTTCCATCAAGTGAGGGAAAGCCGTGCTGTGCCACTTGATAAAAATCAAATTTTACGGACATTAAAATTTGTACCAATCCACTTACCAGGGTTCCAAAAGAGTTCATAAACTTCACTGAACAAACTTACAGTCACATAGTCATGTGAATTTAGTCAAATTAGATAGATTTTACTATTTTCAACAAATAAAACCCCAAAAGGCGTAGATTTCATCACAGTGTTTTCCACTTTTGCCGAGGGACGAGTAAGTTTTAATAGACTGTACTTAAGTTCTATAAAACTCATTGGCACCAAAGAGCGCTCTGGGATGAAGGCACATTTCTAGCACGTGGTGCAAACGTTACACTAATTGGAGTATCTATAGATGTTTTGTTGACTGACTCGTTGATTTAGTGTTAGCAAGTGCCCCCTAAACACTAAAAATTCCTGGGTTCGAACCTTAGGTCGGGTTAAGTATTATTACCTGGTTTTCTATCAAAAAATTACTTATAAGCAGCCCCCGGACCAAGTTGGCTATTATAAATCTATGTATCTATCTTCTATATACTTATAATAAATCTGTAGAGAGGTCAAATCTGTACATGAAATATTTCTTCAAAATAACTATCAGGGGGTGATTAGTGATCGATACTGATGCCAAAAATGCAATCAGCAAAATTTTTGTCTGTCTGTCTGTCTGTATGTATGTTCGTTATAGAAACAAAAACTACTGAACGGATTTTAACGAAACTTGGTACAATTATTTGTCATACTCCTGGGCAGGTTATAGTATACTTTTCATCACGCTACAATCAATAGGAGGAGAGCAGTGATGGGAAGTGTTGGGAAAACAGAAGAAATTTTTATCTGATTGTTTGATCACGCATCACGCGAATACTACTGCATGGAATTAAATGCGGTTTTCACTAATGTATTGCTAGAAGTCTAACTTAAAATTAAGGTTCCACTTTATGGAAGTCCGTTATTTTTGAAACCCAATATCCACGCGTGCGACGCCGACGCTCGCTTTCAAAAAACCTTAGAATTCATTTACAGGTGTGCAGGTTTCCTCACGAATATAATATCATCGTAAGAGCGTCGAATATACTTTCATATGAATTATTGTGTCTGAAAATTTTGGTCGGGCGAGGTTAAGCCAATACCTACGAATAATAAGGATTAGGTTATAATCGTCGGAATATAATGATATAGTATTAAATGCTAGCAATTAATGAAGTAATTAATTCCACGTTGTTGTCTAGGTACGTTTAATAAATGAGCGGAGTGCCAGACAGTCGAACTTGAAGTATCGTTCAACAAAATTAGATACCTATCTGCTAACTTATGTTTCAAGTTCATAGCATAGAGGTCACTTTGATTTATTATTATTATCTATTGCACAGTCTTTATAAATTAATATAAATTCCAATTTCAATGCTATAATCCCGCTAAAAATGGTAGCCTGCCTATAACATACTGATACATACAGATCCATACTGATATATTGATTAAATCTAGTGTCGACTCGAGACTAATAAATAATTTGACAATCACCAGGTGAATCATAAGTGCAATCAAATAGCACTCTCGTCTGAAAAAAAATAGTACAGTAATACTAAACTCAAAGCGCCAGTGACTTAATTGAGATAAAAGATTTAGCAACGATAGTAACAGTAAATGACTGAACTCATCAGCCAGTGATTTGATTTGACAGTTTTCAGAAAGTCGTAGCGACAGCAGTTCGCTGGTATTGATTACGCAATTAAGGCGGGATTTCTCTAAGTAAGATAAAGTGAAACTGAACAAAAGGTAACTTTAGACGAACGCAATTATGTATTTATGAGGACCCGTGGATCAATACTTTTTCTTTGGCGAAAACTTTGCTATAAATCCTTGGGATCGGATCGTCGACAAGTTTTAATTTAAAACGACTTACCGCTCGATTGCCGATCGTGGCACAGATTAAACTTGCTCAGACGAATGTTCAGAAGCTACCTGGATGCGAAGATCAAAGGGAATGTAAATAAAGAGAAATAAGTGAAAACTTTTCCTTCGTCTACGAAAATTAATCTGGTGTATAAGAGTTTGATTTCATTTTTGCTTCATATAAGCGAAGGGCTCTTAAAATTTCTGTTTGCGCGTTCACGGGGCCTAAGCATATATGTTCAGTAGGTGTCTTTACAACAAATTTTATTTAGATATGAACGCTCTCTGTATTTACAGGTTTTTGGTTAGGCCGGAGGACACGTAAACTGTGAAACAACACCTGTGACGTGTATGTTTGGAAAGGCAGGAAAAACGGGAGGATTCATTAAAGTTTATTTACGAGCTGTAGCAATCACGAACACAATGTTTATTATTGAAGGATTACATCGAGTATAATGACTAGGTATAGCAAGAGTATAGTCATTATTAAGAAGAATTATGAATGAATTAAGAATTATCAAGAAAGTAGAAATTACCTAATTCAATATAATAAAAAAATATCATAACATGATATTACGCTCACTAAACGAAATAAAAAACAAACTAACTTAATCTCGATGGTTGGCGATCCTCTACTGTACGTTTTATGAGGAACTTCTTGCCTCGCGCATCAATTTTGTGGAACCAACTCTCTGCGACGTCTTTTCGAACAGCTCCAACTTGGAAGCCTTCAAGAAACGACCGTACTCCTATTTCAAAGTTGCGGGTGTCCTTGGGCGGTGACAACTGCTTACCATCAGGCATCACATGGGCTCGTCTGCCGCTTCTTGCATAAAAGAATATGCTAACGTGATTTTGAATCCTAGAAAAGCTTGTGTTGTAAACTTGAGTAGGTCAGTTGCCATTTAACCAGTGCTAATAAAATCACGAGTTTAAACAAAAAGTTTCGTAGTCACGACACATTTATGTAAATTCAAATATAATTATACTTTTATACAAACTGTGGGCTGGATAAGACAATAGATAGTCATCTTACAAATCCGTGAGCTTTTACCCAAAGCAAAAAATCTCGGATTAGGCGGGCAAGGAGTTTAATTTTTTACTAAACCATATCTGTGCACCTACCAGAATTTATTATTTAAATTAAGGTGTTCAAACAAAACGGGCCTATTTAAACAACCCGTGGACAGAAAATTATACAAGCCAGCGACGTTATGAAATGACAAGGGGAGGGGAGTTATGTACGCAATTTTGAAGGCGTGTCTTACAAGCTGGGGTATCAGAAAATGTAAACATTGAAACTAATTACGCGATGCTAGATGGAGCTCGAAGGTAAACTTGCCGTGGGCCCGCGGTGTTTATGAAGACTAACTCGCGGTATCTCGATGTTGTGTTGCTGGTTACTTTAAAATTAATCCGGCTGGGTCGTTGAGGACACTTGTGAGGTCATTTAGTAACTATTGTTATTCCAGTAGGTACTGGAAGTAGTAGGTATTAACTACTCCAGTCCAGTAGGTATTAACTAATTTCTAACGAAGTTTACTTTGTAGATTTCTGCTTGTCTGAATACAACACTACTAGTGAAATATTAAACGTTTAAAAAATTATTACAACTATTAATAATTATTTTTTTTTATAGTAGCTCGACATAATGGCTTCCCTACGCCTGATGGAAAGCGAAAGAGAAGCACAAGTCGCTGTGACAACGGGCAAGTAACTGGTGAGTTACCTGTCAGTGCCACCGCCATGCCGGCCCAACCCTAACCCCCACGAGCTCCGTAAACCGTACTCACCGGCAGAAACACGACCCAGAGGTCATTTAGCTGCGGTATTCTATAGGATCTGGAGATCCTTCCCCGGATGGCTTAATTCGAGCGAAGATTCGCTACCTCTCTTAAATTTTCATCTGTTAGATTTATACCGAATCAGAGTTTTTGCATATTTCGTATAATTTAATCCATACGAGTATAATCCACGCGGGCAGAACCGCGGCCAATCGCTAGTTCATAATAAGTCTGTCTAGTTCTGTATAACCGTATGTTCTACATATAAAAGGATTATTACTTTTCAATTACGGAATCTTCTCTTCAACAGGGTCTAAAGAATCAAAATAGCCAAGTCTAACAACTATTTCTCAGCAAGAGCTCCCAAACTATTTCCATCCGAGGCTTGTTCAGAATGTGTGTTTTCTAGCAGTTCATCCCTACAATGCTAATGAAGTGGGTACTGCGACATACTTTGCATTACTTGCTACTTAATTACGTCCCAGTTATTTAACACTAAAATTTGAGATGCCCCAGCGACGTGGCAGACTTTGCAGATTTTGTTGCAAAATTGTGTGGCCCATAAATATGGTAAGCTTATAGCTCCTTTGTTAATAAGGTTACTTCCGTTTTC
Source organism: Conogethes punctiferalis (assembly GCA_031163375.1). Taxonomy (NCBI): domain Eukaryota; kingdom Metazoa; phylum Arthropoda; class Insecta; order Lepidoptera; family Crambidae; genus Conogethes; species Conogethes punctiferalis. The sequence continues at coordinate 1,013,226 of CM062085.1, read as the reverse complement.
AGAGTATTTAAGTATTTATAGTATTTGTTAAGTACTTGGAGTATAATTTATTATCTTAAACTATTGGGAGCAGAAGACGGAAGATGGTGGGACACTTTGTACGCTATGATACAATAATAAAAACAATACTCGAAAGCATATATTATATATTGCTAATGTTAAAGCTGTTGCATACAGCTGTTGAAGGAGAAGACAGACTCGGTGGCTTAATTTGATAAATAAAATAGAAAATAAATAAATAACCTAAGACATGCCACGCTGGGCCACATAGCCCCACCTAGCCCCAAACTAAGCCGTAGCTTGTAGTATGCGTACTAGACAATTGATAAACTTACTTAGATCCATTTTTTTGTAAATAAATACATATTATACATAGAAAACACCCAGACCAATACAAACAGACATGTTCATGAACACAAATGTTTGTAATGTGTGGGGATCGAACCCACGACCCTTAGCTTAGAAGGCAGGGGTCACTACCAATTGAGCCACCGAGCTAGACAAGTATTGCTAGAAGTCTAACTTTAAATAAAGAAGCCATTTTGTGGTAGTCCGTTATTTTTGAAACCCGATATACACGCGTACGACACCGCCGGCACAGCTAGTAATAAATAAAAACTTACACCGTTAGGTATTATTATTATCCACCATTTAAGAAACGGCCTTGAACTGTCTTAACCCATATCTTCCCACCGCCCCATATAAGGTGCACTTGCATTTTACATGACAAAATAAAAAATTTTGAAAGTGTGGGTAGATTTTAAAATTTTATCTTACACTAGACGCCATTGCGGTTAATCTAATAAAATTTGATAGTAATTTCACTCATACGTAAAGTATTTATAAATCTTTGAATTTTGTGAATTTCAACCAAAGTCAATGCCAACAAAAAGTAAGTTGTAACTCCTTCAATAAACATTGATAATTTTAGTGAAGCTATGGTTCTAATAACTTATTAGTTGTACTATTGGGTAACATTATGAATCTGAAGAAAAATTGTTTTTATATATAACTTTTGTCAGGTTATATATAACGCCCCATTTAAGGTGCGCTGGGAACAGGAGGCACCGTGGATGTTGACTACCTTAATTTTATTTGTATGTACCTTTTACATGTTTTATGCAATAATTTATGTTATATTTGTTATTGATTGAAAGTTTATAAAATTATACCAGCCATAATGGACTCTGCCCTGATGAAAAAAGCTTCTTGTATGGGTGGAATCGATAGGCTTGTCCAAAATGTTGGCAATTATAATGAATAAATGGTACTAACAAATCATTTGTTTCCGATAAATGTGTGTGCTAATAACGAGTACCAATTGTATCGACACTCAAAATCACGATACGTAGAAGATTCTCACTATGTTTTATCATTTACCTACAACAGTATAACCTTACTAGAATCTTAGGTTGCTTAGGAAAAACAACATTGTCTCTTTTTAAACGAACGTGTCACTCCAGAAAAAAACTAAAAAACTGACTGAATTGATGAAACCACATGCGTAATGCATAATGCATCTCTACATAATAAGAAACCATGCGGTGACAGATAAACAATACAAATCATCGTCCTATCTCATTCGGTGAGAGTTGTATGAATCGACTAAGGTGTCTTTAGATTCCATCATTCCACCAGTAACAGGGTTTACCCGTCAGGCTGGCGACTACCGAACACTCACTGAAACACTCTTGGAGTTTACTTCGGTCGCATATCAGGATCAGTGGCAAGAGTCTTTTTACAGGCCGGCGAGGCGGTGGCGAATCACAAGTAATTGATTTGGTTAGTTGTCCATTACCGCAGTGACTTGGTCTTCGCTTTGGCATTCCATCAGGCAAAAGAAAGCTACTATGCTGTATCACTATAAAAAGAAACAACCCGAATTCGATCTCATAAAGGCTACAAACATACGAAGTTTCGTTGCAGCAAATTATGTGACGTGGGTTTCCATCACCATTGTCCTGAATTATTCCACTTAGTGTAAGTGGAATAATTCAGGACAATAGTAAAGTATATTTTTCTACACTTTATTTATTACTTTGATCATATATAATTTTTAATTAGTCTAATATCTCTTAATTTTGCAAATAATAGAGGTCCAACATAACATCACGTATATTTTTTCTCCATACAAAATCCATGGGCATATTTTCCCAGCGCCCCATTTAAGGTGCGGTCTTGAAATTCAGGTTCCATAAAAGTCTGAAAAATTTAAGGTAACTTTTTGTCTTATTGAAGAGGTATTTTTTAAATATACGTAATAAAAACCGCGAATATTTTATGATTTCGAGTCTTGGGAAGATATGGGTTAAGCACAGTTTTATAAGTCCGTGTTCTTATTTTGTACTTCAAGGTACGTCGTGTTTTCAGACCATTCGCATTTTGGGAACTGATCTCTATTAGTCCTTTTGGTTAAAGAAACTTCTCTATATTACCTATTAGCCTGTAATATATTGAAGTTTCTTTAACCAAAAGGAAAGCAACATACTACCAGTTAATTATAATTTACTCTGTAAAGCCGCATCAAAGGAACTTTAATGTACATTTATTCACATATATGGGACACTGAAATTAGGTTAGTATCTTTTTCGCGCAACGGAATATCCGCATAAATTCAGATTAAAACTGAACTGTAGTGTAAATTTTGTACGTACTTAGGATATGTTTAATTTATTCACCCTTCTACGGTTACTTTGGCCAATTTAAACATAGTATACACATAAACCTTTCTCTTGAATCCTTCTATCTATAAAAGTTGCGTAGTTTAAAAGTTATTTAAGCATAGGTACATTGGCACAGATAGAAAAAAAACGTCTTTGTTTTGTACTATGTAATGATTAGTTGCCACTAACATGAGCACCGAATATACAAAATCCTTACTATTATACTTGCAATGTACTTGTGGACTATTCAAGATAGAATCCTCATGCAGATAGTCGCAGACGCTTGCTGGATGTAAAAACACCCAAAGCAACTTTTATTAAGTAAGAACAATAAGCATCCCTTATTTGTCATTGGCCTAAAATTAAGATGAAACTGATGCAAATTAGTTATATTGTACATCTAGATCTAAGAAAGTCAATAAAAAAAATACTGCTTTTGAGATAGCCGCATCATCAGATTTTGTATTTCACTACCTATCGGCCAAAATAACTATTCTATATTATTTTTAATAGATAACATCTCTTGTATTTAGGTTCCAATCCGAATACATAATTTAAGTACAATATTAAAAGCGTTAAGTATTATTGACGCATTATTCAGTTTTTCGCCTTTTCCGTAAAAAGTGCTTTTTGATTTTACTTTTATTTCATTTTATTTATTTGTTGAAATACGCTGTTAACAAAAACAAATACATATAGAACGACATCTAATACTTACAGTTAAAGTCCAGTGTTGCTTTTTGAGTAAAATCTCTTAAGATAGGTGTGCAAAAATGATGAATTATGCTATTTGTATCTAAGCACAAACACAATATTAGTAAGGAAAAAAAACATACCGATGCTCGAACCAAAACAGAATGAAAGAGAACACGTCAACGCGATAGCACTCACAAACACACAGAGATTCCCTTTTGATGCTCGGATTCGATCATCAAAACACAACAACAACAAAAACAACAACATGAATGCAATGAAAAAGCGTCTATTTTAAATACGAGTAAATCCCTTTGATATGCAATGTTTTTCTACATGCGAGGATATGTTACCTAAAATATCTAATTATTTTGGACAAGCGTGTGGTCGCTTTGTTGTAAAGCAGGCGGTTTCGATTTCAAAATGATTCGTTGGTTTTGAATTATAAGCAGTAAATATTTAACAATACTTTTAATGTGATTATTTTTTCCATTTAATGCCTTTTTTTTGTTCCATATTGATAAAATTTAATGACTCATCAGAATTTAAGAACGGAGTTACTACTATCATATTGCGGCAAAGAGCTCAACCAATATCTAAACCCTAACATTTAATGGGTGCTGGAGTAATAATTATAAAAATAATAATTATTAAATAAAAATATTGGTACCTACTTTAGATTTATAAGCTGCTAAATGATGTATACTTACAATTTTCCTATTCTGTGAGTACCAAATAAATTCATTCTATTCTATTCTATTCAATAATTTGTCTGACCTGCTTCCCGCACAGAACAAACATTTGTGTGTATGAACATGTATGCGTGTATTGCTCTGGGTGTCTACTACCTATGTATAAATAAATATATTTATTTACAAAGGAAAATATCTAAGAAAGTTTATCAGTGGTCTAGTACCCGTAGTACAAGCTTGGCTAGATGGCGATGTGGCTCAGCGTGGCATGTCGTGGGTTATCTATATCTATCTTCTTGGGTGAGGCCTATGTCCAGCAGTGGACTGATGTGGGCTGATGATGATGATGATGATGATCTTCTATGCGTATAATAAATTTGTAGAGAGGTCAATTCTGTACATCCCACTAATATTATAAACGCGAAAGTTTGTTTGGATGGATAGATAGATGGATGGATAGATGGATGGATAGATGGATGGATGTTTGTTCCCTTTTCACGCAAAAACTACTGAACAGATTTTAGTGAAACTTTACACGAATATTGTTTATGCATCAGATTAACATATAGGCTATAAATTACAACGATTCATCAATTTTTTCATTTAGAATTTCGGGAAAATATGTTACGGAATGATTAAAATCTTTTTGAATACACCATAGATACTGTCATTTCTTGACTTTGTCAGCGAAATTATCAATTTGACATGACAGGTACTGCTATCGAGGTAGGCAAATACGGAAATTCGCCACCAATAAGTACAAATAATTGTGAATTAAAATTGTGCGGCTTATTTTCGGAATGAAATTCTTCGGAAAATACTATATGCAAACTGCTATAACTGAAAAGACGACCAACGTAAAGGGATAACCACCGGCGTTGTCTACTAGAATATTGCTCAGTTTCAGAGGCACCTCATTCAGCAATAAATTGAAACAAACTTTAGGAATAAAATTGTGTACAGTCAGATCTAGCATAACCCGTAAACAAGGCGGCCTGCATCTGATAATGAATCACAGTGACCAAGAACCAAAAACCTTGCTGCAATCTCAGAAGGCTCACAACGGGCCACATGTCTAGCTCGGATGCGACGAAACTGCGATCAGTGTATGCTTAATAAATATTTTTCTAATCCAAATTGTAATTTCTGTCCTCAATATACTAATATTATAACATTTCAGCCTAATAAAATCGTTTTAATTACGCATGTCGGAAGAAAATAACGCTTTGAAGTAAGTTAAGATTCATACACCGGCCAAGTGGTCGCTTTCTGTGTACTAACATGTACAATTATAAAATCTTAATTTTATCGGTAAATTTTCACATTATATTCTTAGGGATGCTCAGTATGACATAAAGAAAAATCGAAATAAAAGATACTTAGTATTTTTAGCGTGGCTTCTCAAAATATGTTCATACACAGATGAGATTCTGTTTTATTTGTATAGATATAAGATTATTAAACGCACTTTTTTCCAAAAAGTACAAAATAAGTATCCGTATTTCTCTATTGTATGGGAGTGACCTATCACCTTTTCACTCCAAGCCTTCCTCACCTGCCCGTGGTGCATCCTGCCGACCAACAAACGAGGCTCTGGCAAACCGACTGGTGGTGGTAAAACCATACCGATGGAAGGCGTAGCTAGATATCACAGGCCTATGACGGGCAGCAGCGTGACCGGAGCGAGAAGCTACGCCCTGCGATCGCCAACCCGCCTGCCCAGGTGACGCTTATACCCATAATATCCTCCAGATGTTTGCCCTAGGTGGCGAGCAACTGAAGAGGCCTGTGTCCAGCAGTGAACTGTAATAGGCTGATGATGATGATTCCTATATTAATCAATTTTAAATGTATCGCCCGACGTCAGCCCTCTCCTAGCCGAAAATCGGCCACAATGACCATTCTCCAAGCAGACCGGGCAAGTATGCACGAGATATTGAAGTGTACATGTTTATGCCCATACACAAGTGCATTACGTTCGGTTGCTCTGTTTGAAATAATGAGAATTCATAGTAGTAACTAGGTACGTAGGTAAGCACCATTTTTGATACCGTAAAAAGACTAATTGACTCAAAAAAACACGCGGACGCGACATAACAATCTGATGACTACTGACCCCAGTGGCGCATTATATCGGTTCCCGGTATGATTCAATGTAGAAAACGAACTTTTTTAGATAACTCGAATAATTCAGGAAGACGTCGCTCTGGATAAGAAGTCATCACCGGAACTTACAGTTAAGAGAACCATAGCTTAAGACCAGGTGATTCCTGAACAATGGGCCGCGGCTTCCAATGGCCAACCAGAGGCCAACATGATGTACCTACACTGTGTTTGTCCTTTTTTTTTTTCTAGAGGGGAATGCATTAGGCACCTTCATGCCACCTCCGGGGGGAGGCGGCATGGTGTGTGGGACTCACACCTCCCAAAATGGGAGGGCATACCCACTAAACCCCCCTGTGTCGCCAGTGGGCAGCAAGTTGCAGGGACACGGGTAGCGCCGAAGCATACGGCCACATCCCTGCCTGCCCTGGCCAGCCGCAGATCTGGTCTGGTCCGGGGAGGGCAAATACCCCTACCCCCGGATCCGGGGAGCAATAGAGTGCCCCCCGGGCGGACCTCGTGCAACGGTGTGGCTGCACCCACCACACCGTTACGCCCCTATGAGTGGATCGCGCCCCCGCACTCACCACTCGGGGCACGAAGGAGAGGCTCAGAGGGCATACGATGCACACTGTGTTTGTCCTGTGTCAACCTATGTTCAGATTTCTCAGCACTCAAATCGAATACCTATTATCTTCATCATCTTTTGAGCATCCATTCGTAAGCGCGTGTGATAAAATAAGAGACAAAGACGCGTACGTACATGATATAATGACAGAGTAAGCTCTTCATGACAAACCGATGTTCACGCAGGCAAAGCCGCGGGCAGCAGCTAGTGAAATATATTTTCAAAAAAACTATCAGGGGGTTATCACTTATCAGTGATCGATACTGATGCCATAAATGCAATCAGTAAAATTTTTGTCTGTCTGTCTGTATGTTCGCTATAGAAAAAAAATACTGGACGGATTTTAACGGAACTTAGTACGATTATTCTTTATACTCCTGGGCAAGGTATAGTATACTTTCATTACGCTACAATCAATAGGAGCAGAGCAGTGACGGGAAGCGTTGAGAAAACGGGAGAAATTTTTATCTGCATGGTTTGATCGCGCATCAAGCAAAAACTACTGCATGGAATCAAATGAATGCGGTTTTCACCGATGTATTGTTAGAGGTCTAACTTAAAATTGAGGTACCATTTTATGAATGTCCGTTATTTTTGAAACCCGATATCCACGCGTGCGACGCCGCCGGCACAGCTAGTAGATAATATAGAAGAAGATAACACTTTCGAAAATACGGAAGAGTTGCTTAAGAATACCTACCACTATTTTGTGGTGTCACTAGGTTTTTAGGAACTAAATAAATAGCAGTTAGGTAGATGTGTATGTTACTTAAGGCACTTACAGTTTTATTAGCTATTCTATGCATTACCAAATTATCTCTAATCAGCAAACTGATATAGCCAGAACTTTCCACGGAATGGAACAGGTACAATGCAAGTCTGCCATTCGTTTTGAAATACAATAGTTAAAGTTCACGCCATTTAAACTTAGTAAAATACCTTTCTAGTTAATCGTAGCCATTTGGGGGCGCACCTCAACGGAGCCAGCTCTGATGATATTTTAGCAAAGTCCTTACAAAGCTATGCTACACGTTTATAAATAGTTGAGATCTTAATAAACGAAGTTTTAGCACTATTACGGTTTCAACACTTTGAACTAGTAATTATCCAACTAGGTATTTCATTTCAATTATTAGTTATAGTTTTAAGCACAATTAATAACCTCGTGTCAGCGCTGTTCCAGTTGCGTCTTCAGCTTGCGTCAAACCATTACCATCATCATCATTATTACCTATTGCAGTCCACCGCTGGACATAGGCCTCTCCAGTTGTTTGCCATTATGGGCAAACATCTGGAGGATATACCCATAATCGCCGCACTGGGCAGGCGTAGCTTCTTGCTCCAGTGACGCTGCTGCCTGTCATCTGTCTGGTATTTAGCTACGCCTTCATTGCGATGGTTATACCGCCACCAGTCGGTTGCCAGCACCTCGTTTGTTATTTGATAGGATGCACCACGGGCAGGTGAGGTTGGCTTGGAGCGAAAAGATGATAGGCCGCTCCCTTACATCCCAATCACTAGCAATGAAACGGTAAAATATTTCCACACTTTTTTATTACACTGCGTAATGGTAATATAATATTATCTCAATTTGATGAAAGTAATAAAAACGTGTTAACATTATTGTGGTTACTATTAACACCACAAATAAAAACAATCTACTGCAATAATCAGGTACAGTGCCTACTACAATAAAATGCTATTTCAAATTCATTTATTTAGATAGGCTAGTTCGAATTAATAAATAATTAACCTGCATGATATTGGAGTCACGTTTGTGTAAGCTCTCAATATTATTTTACTGTTAGGTATAATATTGAAGTTATATTTCCCCCTTGATGTAATAAAGCAATGTCATGCCTGAACTAACACAGCCCAATAACGTTATTTTGTTGGATAATAGTCGCATTAGACCGCTAATCTAATTATTATACTCCGCATTGTGTTTTAGTGTAGGTACATCTTTTATGGTGACACTAGTTATACTTACTAAATTATTGACTTACTACAACAGTTTGCACCATTAGATAGATAGATATTATTTATTGCGCACCATACAAATTAACTTAGAACTAGGTACGAGTACCAGACACTCGTTTTTTTTTTAATATTTTAAACAGAAAATATAACATTGCACAAGGTGGCCTTGTCGCTATAAGCCATCTCTTCTAGACATGTTTAGGGTAGATGATAGTCGAATAATTATTTTAAAAAAAAAATTAAACCGACTTCAAAAAAAACACAACCGACTAAAACTAAAAAGCGATAAATAACGTAAGTAATTCTATCCTTAATACATAATTATTTAAATATTAGAATTATCACTTATTTTTGAAGTCGGTGCCAGCCTCTCGGTACCTAACGTAGACTGTTGTTGTATTACGCGCGCGGCCGGCAAATCCGCACGACAATATACATTTATTTGTTTGGCTGGCACCGACTTCAAAAATAAGTGATAATTCTAATATTTAAATAATTATGTATTAAGGATAGAATTACTTACGTTATTTATCGCTTTTTAGTTTTAGTCGGTTGTGTTTTTTTTGAAGTCGGTTTAATTTTTTAAAAAAATAATTTTATTTCTCTATTTTAGTTGCGTTAATGTGCTGTGACCTTGAATAAAGGCTAATTAATGTCCTTAAGAGTTTTACTTAGGAATGAAAAATTTTGCTTAAAGTCAAGTGAAGACTTTACGATCTAGAATCAAGCATATCACTTACCAAATCACCTTCCCTATTAGCCCTGCATAAGTACATACTACTAGCTAGTTTAATATCGACCAATATCAGTACTGTCCCCTAACTCCTAACCGTTAAGGAGTTCTGTGGCTTCATTATCAGCACCAGATGTTGACGCCCGGAAGCATATACTTGAGTAAAATATGATTACGTAACAAAAACACCATATGGGCATACAATTTTCGGTTGTTGCCCTCAATTTCTCCAGGATCCCATCATCAGATCCTGACTTGGTTATAATGGGACCACCTCGGAAGTGTCCTCTGTCGAACTGTCGAAAAATTTTTGAAATCCATCCATAATTGACGGAAATATCGGTGAACAAACATAAAAAAAAAAAAAAAATATTATACATACAGACGAATTGAGAACCTCCTCCTTTTTTCGAAGTCGGTTAATAAAGGGTGAGGTGAGCTATCAACTGAATCCGAATTGACGCTAGATAATAAATATGAATAATAATACATACATAATACGGTCATTATCATCACTATTTATTATCGAATGGATAATAATCTAAAAACTACACGGTGAAAAGTTCATCTCTCGGAATATGGAAGTATATAATTATCTAATCTCATATTAGTTCTGTGAAATTATATATCCTAGATCCTGATCCCATCTTTTTTATCCTTCACACTCAAACTTAGTAGTTAGTTCAATAATATCCAGTTCGGGTATAGTATTAGATATTGAAATTCATACCTCTATACCCTCCTTACACGTGAACACGAGTAAGTAAAATGCGGAAAGCGTCAAAATAACTAATGTTTGACTGACAACTTTGATTAAATCTATCTCAAAGAGATTTATCACGATTCGCATGTTTCGGTAAATATAAGTGTAATCAAAAAAATTCATTAAGGTCTTTGGGAGTCAGCACAGTCGGAATTGAACGCTTGCTTATATTATAGCGATAAAGCCAAATACTTTGTTATGCACGCATGGGCGGCGCAAAGGTAAGCTTCTGGCTAGAAGTTTTTTTTTATAGTAGCTCGACGCCCTTCCCTACGCCTGATGGTAAGCGAAAGAGAAGCCCAAGTCGCTGTGACAACTGACAAGTAACTGTTCAGTTACCTGTCTGTTGCCACTGCCATGCCGGCCCAACTCTAACCCCCCACGAGCTCCTGAGCCCCTCACCAGCAGAAACACGACCCGGAGGTCGTTTGGCTGCGGTATTCGGTCTTTCCCCGGACGGGCTGCTCAATTCGAGCGAACCCGCCTGTCCAGTGTGGCGATTATGGGTAAATCTTCCAGATGTTTGCCCTAAGTGGCGTATTAGTAGCGAGTAGGTAGGATAAAGTTAGTAAGATAAATATAAAGTACATTTCCAGATTTTCATCAATGTGAAATGTAGGTACATTTAAAGCTAAAACAGTGAAAGAGTACAGGTTTTAAACAAAGCTTGTTCTCTGAAATGCAATTATTATAATCCCTGATTTCATTTTAAATTTATATCTGAATCAAGCTTTTATTATCATGTATTAAAGGCAAGTCACGTAACATTCAAGCAAATATTATTTTTAACATCAAGCAAACGGTACCTATTTCAACGCAATTTTATCAACATAAATAATGCAGCAAAACGTCAATAGGTACCTTTCACTTCCTAGATTATACTACTATGTATACTTATATTTATTCTGGCTTAAATTATGTATACCTACCTAGCTTCTATTTATTATATTAAAAGCATTTTCGGGAGAAGAAACGTCGCTTCTGTTCTCATAAACTGATATAAGACGGTAACTTGACAGAACTTTGTTCAAAGACTGGCAAAAGTGTTGGTTTAATTTGATTGCTCTAACACGAGTTTGAAAATTATATATATAATTATAAACGTAACAAACACAATAATGCGTAAACCCATCCGAATCAAAATTCACCAGTAACTTACCACCACACGTCACCGTAGAGGAGTCTGTTCTGTTTCTAATTTGCATAACACGCTCGCTGGATTTCCTTTTCAAAGGTGCGTCTTTTGTCAAAAGGAAAACAAAGGCAGCGGAATATAGGGGGCCGGAACAAAAAGGTCGAATTGTACTAAGTTAGGAGTAACGAGTTGCCGTCGGGAGTCAGATGCGACGGCCGTGCGTGGGCCTGTAGCGAGGTACAAGTAACAGCTGTATTGTGTGACTTTTAGATAAATTCGGTTGATGTAGCGAGATTCGCTAATTACTCATAATAATGTAACTTGCTCATTGATTGTTCATTTTATGAGGAAAATTAATTTAAGCTAAAAAAGTTTTCTTCAAAAGTCAACCTATAACTTATAATTTAGAGAAGGAAACTATAAACTCTAAGGACGTGACGCTGCATGCTAACACACCTACACATGGACTTTTCTATTCGTATGTAATTGAAATTGATACAATTTCAGAAACTAAAACTGAGATAACATAACATAAAATAAACTACATTACTTATAAATTATTAAATTACCTATTTCCATCACAATAACATTAGTACAATAAAAAAAATGTTATGAATTAATGCATCTTCCTAACCTTATTACAGAAAGTGTGCAACTTTGTCCAATGTTCCATGAAGATAAACTTACCGTTAACTAGGTATAAATAATAAAAGAAAAAAGAATTAAAATATGTAGAACTATAGAGAGTGTCTTAATATCATAATATCAGCTGTTTTTTTACCTTTATGAGAGTGAATAAATTTCGAACATGAAAATCTAAAAGCGAGTTCATTAATTATTATGAGCTAGAGTTTAATCTAAGAACAGCTAATTAGAAGTTGGCTAACTTAAATCATAACACCTTACTCAGTTTCATTGTTCGGTCGGCCATTTTGTCAGACAATAACTCGCCACTATCTGCGAACGTTGAATATATTATAAAATATAGCAAAGATAAAGTCAAAGCGGCTTACCGCTAATGCTCCACCTAACCCTCTTCACCCTTGTTTCAGATCATAAATACCGTTGAATCCTGATAAGCTCTGCTAAAAGAAAAAAAAACACAAGTTTCCAGCTAAAAAGGAAAGTTGCAGGGTAGTTGTTTCCGTGAATTTCACCTTGGTTTTTGTTCGCAATTTCATCGGGCCTAATTTTCTTGGGTCCAAGTTGAAAATTAATGTACGAGTATACTACAACTATGACCGAATTCACCGCATTCGTACCTATTACTGTTCAAGATCCCACAAATGCCAAAAATGAATAGTCAGCCAGTACACGCATAGTCGTGTAAGCACAAGCTCTTAAATAAAAGAAAAGCGTACAGAATTAAGACATACATCAAACAGGTTGCATGTTCCGACGTCATATGTGACGTAAATATAACGTTTATTTCCTTTTGTAGACTTTCTTATTCCGTTGTTACATCGGATTGAGTTCGCAACACAGTTTATTGAAATGGGAACTTGATGCTTTTAAAATGTAGTTTGAAAGTTAAGTAGTTTGAATTAGCTTTCATTGGCTGGATTTTGATTTATCACTGAATGCTTTTATCGTGCTCTTCGGAAACATTCAATTTGCTGAATTTAAAATTCTACATTACTATTGGTTTCCTACCTATTTCAAGCGCTTTTTTAAAAGTAACATACTCGTAATATGGACTTGTATTATGGAAATCGGGACAATTAAAGTGTCCTAGTACTAATCCTTCGGGCTTGTGCTTTGGCATTGTAAATGATGGCCAATGTTTCAGTGTAATAAGTAAAGACAGTCATTATTTTATGAGCGAAATAAATATGTACTATATTTCAAATTTTTAAGGAATGTTATACATATTATATCAGTTTACAAAAACATTATTTTAAACATAAACAATATTTTTCCTGTAACTATTGTGCGTGATTTGCTACATGCTACCGCAATGCACTTGCTTCAAAATTATTAAGTTTCTTTTTTTCGTAACATCTTATTTAATTTTAATGAAGCTGCTTTATTTTTATTATAATGACTACTGGTGATTTGGAAATATGCCGCTTTTCTGAATGGTAGCAATTACACTTACTTTGTGCTATTTTTGGTAATTAATTTGTGATCAGGCATGATTTGATAGACGCTTGTTTGATCAAAAATTAATTAAAACTCTAGGGTTTCTCGATTTAACTTTACGAGCTTGAACACAATTTAACTAGACACCTCATAAATACTCGTATCTATTTCTGTTCATGCCATGAGGAAGAGTGATATTACAACTAAGGTATATAGATAGATAATTATATTCTGTTATTAAGGTTTCCATGGACGCTTCTCTTTCCGTAAGCAGGTTTATTGGTTACCAAGAAAGTTGTCCACGTTATAATCACGCGACTCTCGATGCGCGGATAACATTTACTTATTTCTTTATAACTCTACTGAATAATGTCAAATGTATTTATATCCTACAAAAGCTCATTGTATTATACATACATTGAAGAATAGACCGACCATATGAATTACGCGTATCACGAATCATCTAATTTTACTAAAGTTTTTCTTTATTCAATCATAATTATGAAATTATAATTTCATTACCGTCATCATTAGCCATGACCTACATTTGGATCGCTTCAGAGCGGTCAACGTCCAAAGGATCACCGTTGTCCCAATTAGGTCGTCAGTTCATCTCGCTGGGGGTCGTCCCCTGTTGTACGAATATCTAGAAATATTTTAAATCTATTTATCTAATTATAGGATTTAAGAGACTGATTAAAAGTAGCTTCTGACATGGCCGTCGCTTGGTGCTACTAAACTGATTTCTTCTAATATGATTTTTTTAATTGGTTCAGTATAGTGGCCACCATTCGTCTGATGGGATGCTGGAAATTAAGTCTAAGTCGCTCTGACAATGGGTGGGGAACCCCAGCTTCCACACTATCATTCTGGCCCGCAAGATTCTTCTTCGCGCTTCGTTTAAAGGATACTACAGGTAGGGTAGGCTAGAACTTTTACAATCAGTCGTATTATGTTAAATTTCATGCATTCATTGAGTAATCAGGGCTTTATATAGCTAGTAGTAAGTATAAAGAGATTAACCATTAATAACTTAACCATTAATAACTTCAATAATGTGCTTACTATATTAGTGCTTGTATAGGTCACACTTACTCCAACTATGTAATGGTCGTGTTAACACAAGTTTTGACACCTAATCAACGGTTGAAGCGATCGACCCCGTTAGCAGGAACAGGATTGAATTAGTGTTATAATGCAGGTATCCCTTTCATTCTTACATCTACGTTCTACGTTAGATTATTATATTCTAACTATAATTCAAGTTCTAATTAATTAAGTACACAATCTTTCTTGATAATGTCAATGTTAACTCAGAGTAGTTACTTTTTTTAAAGTAGCTCGACATAATGGCTTCTCTACGCCTGATGGAAAGCGAAAGAGAAGCCCAAGTCGCTGTGACAACAGGCAAATAACTAGTCAGTTATCTGTCAGCTTCCACCGCCCTGCCGGCCCAACCCTATCCCACCACGAGCTCCAGAAATCCTACTCACCGACAGAAAGACGACCCGGGGGTCATTTGGCTGCGGTATTCTTTATCTTAACGTCTCATTACCAGCCTATTGGACATGTGCCCCTCTAATTGATTGCCACTTTAATCGATCTTCTACTTCCTGAGATAAATACCCAGCTTCTGTCAGTCACCTTGCGGAAATCAACACTCCACCAACCCACCTTTACGGTTGTGGGTTCTAGCTAAGCCGATTACCTATTTCTATGACTTTCGATGTCGATGATTTTGGATTCGACCCTGCCGATAAACTCCGAACATATTTATAACGTGCTGAGCGATTTTTATTTTCAAACTTTGATAACCAACTTGCCTCAGTACCTACCTACATGAAAAATAAGTAATACAAGTTCAAAATCTATCGACACTTAGGGGAACAAGGGGGAATGACGCTCACTGGGTAATGGCGCTCACCTCTGTATCTCTGTCAAAATTCAACGTAGCAACACGAAACACCGCATGAGACACGAAGGGACAGGGCCTACAACAGACAGCGATGAGACCCGCAAGTCAGTGCGCGTCGTACGACTTTAAAGTGCATTTCTTTGTTTGAGGCCGCACTGATCTAATTTTGGTGACTTGTTTATTGAAGGTAAGTTAAGAATTTTGATTGTTATTTAGTTTTTAGTTTTACTTTTCTTACAAATGACTATTCAATTTTATGATAATGAAGTCAATTTTCAAAAAGCGTGCACGATTTTTTTTAAAATTTCTAGTTATTACAACCCGGCAGTTTGGGGTAATACCGCTCATCTATCATACCATACCATATTACCATCGAACGTGTCATATTACCCCTTCCGAGAGTGAAGTCGAAGAGCACCTATGCGATGATGACAGTGATGACGAAATGAATGTGGATGATGACAGTTATTATAACAGGTGAACATAATTTTAGTCGATTTGATATGTAAGACTTAATTATGTGCGAATTTGTGATTGTACACTTTACTGCTATTGTTTAAGATAGATCTCATTAATATTTTAAATAAAATGTACAATAAATTGTTTTATTCCAATAAAAATATGATACTCTATTACTTGATACTTTTTTTTAAATGCTTTTTTCTACGAATTGGTTAAAGATATTATGTGTTTGTTGTTAAATAGTTAATTACTCGATAGTTAAAGAGTTTGTAACTTTTCTTTGTTTTGATTTTTAATAAATATTTTGAAAGATACAGCATGTTTTCCTTAAGTGAACGCCATTCCCCCTCGTTACCCTACCAATTAATAAAAGTTAAGACGTATTTATAGGTTTCATTTTATACTTTTGTTTACTGTTTGTAAATAAATAGATATTGATTAAATTTGTATCATTATAGGTATCTGCTAACTGTGATGGATACGAGGGGCTAAACTGGACTTTAATGAGTAGATTGAGCGGATTGCGGATCGCCGCTGCCGAGTCGGTGTTTTAACATACGACAACATAAGTTGTATAAATTTAGTTATGTATGTTGCAAATGTCATTCGTTTAGCAATTTATATTCGCTCGTCCGTTTGGGCTATTGTTTTTACACGCTTTGTTTTTACGCCGAAGTTTTTATGTGGGTGACCCAATTACAGCCGGCAACTTGCCGTATAAAATGACAGTTACGGTAGGATTTGAATTTATTCACTCCACAATGCAAACTCAAAATAAATGACAGTATTGTTCGTGAACAATACTTCCATTTATTTTTGACTAGCAACTCGGTCTTGCTACGCTTCGGGTATTTCAGATAAACGCCAATTAATATGCATTTATAATTCAGTAACAATAAAAGTACGATTTCATATTAGAGTTATTAGTTGACATGGCATAACAGTTTAGGTTGCTATAGTAACGTTATCAGGTAATTTTTTCACACCTTGGGTTACATTATTAGAGTTTTAGCAAGGATCCCTAACTCTTTTTAAAATATAATAATAGTCTACGTTCATCGGAGATAGTGTAGCTTTCCGACAGTAAAATTATTATTCAAAAAGTTCCAGTAGTTTCGGGGCCTATTCAATTCAAACAATTTAAAATCTTTCCTCTTTATATTATTAGTGTAGATTACAATAAAATGTCACTAAAGGACATTTCAGTGCTATTTTGTACCTAGAACGAAGCGAATTTCTTCGACATTAATTAAGAATGATGCCTATCTAGGGTTTCTCAAATTACAGTTCCATGTTTTAAAGCACTGAGTTTCGTTTAAAATGGTATTAATATTACTAGTGAAAATCTGTACGAATGAATTGGTTTTTATTACATATTGGTTTTTAGTACTGTTTTTATAATAAATTTATGTAATAAAATATGTATATTTGCATATTAATATAATCGGTAAATGTGTGTTCCGACAGACATGTATGTATGTAAATTAAGACCAATTTTACCATATTTAATTGAGGAAAAATAAAAATGGATGTAGTTTTATTATTATGTAATACATTTCTACAATTAACTTCTAAAATTAGGGTAAAACGGGGTAATGGGAGTCACTTAAGCGAGAACTCAAATAAAATTGTATTTATAAACTAAATATTTATTGCAACCGCCTTTAAACATAATTTAGTTATTAAAATATCATTAGATATCAGTTTCAGTCACTTTGGCAAGCTACTTTGGAAATTGTAAGTGTTTAAAAAAAAAACAGATTTGACTCCTATTACACCAATATGCGGGTAATGGTGATCATCACATTTCTTCAGTAAAATCTACCAGCATATTATATTTTTTTCCCAGTTTACTAGCTTGGTTTTTGCCTCAGGCCATAGTGAATCGTCCTAGATGTAGTCCCAAGGTAGAACCTTTTTTATCCTTTTCTGGAGAATGGAATAAAGGATTCGTATGACTTTTTTTTATAGAACATCTATGGTCAAGCTGAATAAGCTTTATCCAGGCATCAACAGCCTTTTCAGTTTTCCTCGTACTTTTGGCATTTAGAAAGTAATAATAATAACGTAATTTCACAAATATAGTGCCTGACTCCCATTTCCCACAATTACACTAATGAGTAAAAAATTTAAACAAAAAAAAACCTTAACAGACTGATATAATCTGAACTGAATGTTGAAATTTGGAAGGTCTTAGTAAGTATATAATATATGTCTTAATCACATACTGTAACGATTTCGACACTTAGCTTCTAATTTGCATTTACGTAAAATTATATCAGCGGTGCACAAAAACAAAACACAATCGTTTCTCATTGGGGCATATGCTGAGAGGCGCGACCCGCTCGGGGCTGCGCGGGAGCACATAGCGGGTGCTGAGGACGCTGTTTCGGCGTCGCTCTCATGTAGGATTTCGTGGATAGGAGGGTGACTCCCATTGCCCGCTGACTCCCATTACCCTGTTCTCCCCTACATTATAAATAAATATCAGACAACATCACATAAGTATATTGCTCTAATCTCAAAGTAAGTAGCTTAACACAAGTGTGTTATGGGTATCAGAACAACGAAGGTACCACAAATATAAACTTAAATACAAATTATAAACACCCAGACACGGAACAATCACAAGTATTCATCACACGAATGTTTGTCCCGGGTGGGAATACTACACTACCAATTGAGCCACCGAGCCAGTCAAAGCCAAATTACGTAATATATATATATAATTTAATTGTGAAAGTTGTGGTTAAACAAGGGTTTAGTTGATCTTTTTTGAAAGAGAAGCGTGATAAAGCGTGTTCTCGTCCTTTTATTCGGTATAATAGCTCAATTAGTCATTCAATTAAAGCGTTCACTCATAATTAGAGTTTCGGTGGTCCAGTGGCTAGGGTTGTGGACTTCCATGAGAGACTTACTGAATCAAAGCAGTAGTAAAAACATTCGCCTTTTTGTAAGACGAGTTATCAGAGTCTCACAGAGAGAATTGATCAGCCTTAAAGGATCTAGACTCATGCATCAAGTCTGACTCTCCTTATCTTCAGACCTCTTTCTCAATGGGCACTTTGGGCGTGTGCCTGGGGCCCCGTGACCTATAGGGCTCCCTCTCAGATCAAATACAAAGTCCCTAGTTCCTGTCAGATCTAACAAAGTAGTGTTCTATCAAAGTCATAGGGCACCATTATCCCAATATGCCCAGGGCGCTCAATAGGTTAATGGCCCTGCTTATCTTATCTAGTACTTAATCATAACGTGACGTACAAAATATAGCATAGACATACCTATAGCCTACTGTGACTTATCTTTGTAGATAATTTATTGTTGATGTGGTACTAACCACTATTCCTATTTCTTTTGCACCAGATACAATGCGAGGACCAGTCCTCCAGAGCCCAAGTCGCTGAAGCAGTGGACTGGACAGTAATGTAAGTAAAGATAGTTAAATAATTATTTAAATTTCTTTTTATTTATTTACTCTTTATTGCACAGTAAAGTGTATAAAAGGCGGACTTACCACACTACACGGCTATACACTACATCTCTACGTACGCCCTAATACGGCTCTGCATTGTTTTTAATTTCTATTTATTATTAAAGTACCGATCATATTTAACTGACGGGCCGTTAATACCAATTTAATATTAATTCATCTGAAGTCTTAAACTATTTACTTTTCTACTGTCCTTTTAGAATATTGTGATAGTATTTGAGAAAGATAATATTAGAGTATGGTGCAATGTCTGCTGAGTTTTCTTAAACGTTGCCAGCTGTAGAGTTCGATTGCCGGTGTGATCTTTTTCAAACTTTTCTACATTATATCAGACTAGCCACTGCCCGCGGCTCTGCCCGCGTGAATATTCGTATAAACATAGCCTATGTGTTTCCAATGTATAAGCTATATGTATTACTGTGAAGTTTCATTAAAATCTGTTTAGTAATTTTTGCGTTAAAACGTAACAAACATCCACCCATCCATCTATCTATCCAAACAAACTTTCGCATTTATTTATAATATTAGTAGGATAGGATAGGATTTATAATATTAGTAGGATTAGTAGGATAGGAAGTAGGATGGGATATTTCTGTCAGTGTTACTAGTTACATACTTTCTCTCGGTATCTATTTACCAACTCAATAATGTACTGTACGTACATGCATTCATACAAAATTATAAATTGCACGTCAACGACAATATTGAAACGGACACTGCTTACTATTTTTGGCGTACAATAACAAAAACGTAAACCAGTTCACTTTGATCCGATGCCGTCTTTTATAGCTTTACGTCGGCGGCCTAGAGGGTACCTTTTCTCAAACGTGACGCGTAGGATGCGAAACAGAACCACTGTCCTACGGCTGAAAGATCAAAGGGGCTTAAATATTGTTAACTGAGCAATGTTTCATACAGAGGTTAGATTATACTCGCCGATGAAGAGTCAGTATGTAGAGAACCGTCAACTTTACGACTCGTGAATTTTCTGTTTTATGAATAAACTAAAAGTTAAATAAAATTCTAGACTCGTACAGATAGATATAGATAATAATTTATTTATGTATATATTTATATGTATATAATGTATGTCTATGGAATATGTATTACTTGTTACATTTATGTAGACTTATTTTACGTGTTTAATATGAAATAGATAGTTTTGCACTAGGTTACCATCTCTGTTGAAGAGGCAAACCTCTATCTGAAGGTTGTCTTGAAGAGATCGCTATTAGCCTAAAACCCTAGAACACATTAGCATATGAAGGGATTATAACCGTTGCGTTAAAATGAAGTAGCCTATTGAATAGGGAAACATTAAAAAGAAAGTACCTACTCAATTTATCCAAACAAATTGAAACCGTTAAAACGGATTCCTGTTGATACTCAAAGTTTCGTTCCGATCAACAGAAGACTGTGCGTTCTCGCCATTTATATTTCAAAGCTGTTTATTTCTGCATTCCCATATTCCCTAAGCAATGCATTGGTAACAAGTTGCAAATCTAAAGGAAGTGATTGGATTAACTGCAAAGCTTGTGGGAGTTTGTGACGAACGTACATTTTAAATTACACAGTATTTAATTTTTGCTTAAAAAAGATGACCATGATTCTTGGCCTGATTGTCAAATAAAACAACCTATACAGATTTAGGGTCTAAGATGGGTTTAGTTTGAATAGGGTCTTCGCAATTAGGCAACTGTCGACTCGATAACAATCTAAGACCCCTTCGATTCGAATTACAGACTTATGATCAAAATGTCCATTATTTAAAAAAAAAATAACAAACTATGCACACAAGACTTTGAAAATACAACCTTTTTTATTCTGAAAAAAAAATTCAGGCTACGCATCACGTATCGCAAACGCATCGTGGGGGAGTAGTGGAATATGATGGAACTTACGCCGCCCTCAGTAACAGGAGGTTTTTAAGTCTATTAGCTCGTGAGACTCAAGAGCCTTAAAATGAGATAAATATTCAGAAACCCACAAATTAATGAAGTTTTAATAGAATTCTCCTTACAACCCTTCCTTTATGATATGTATCTTTATCTTAGATTTGACTTTGATACTTTAAAGTCTAGAATTCGAGTGAAAGTAAATTTATTAGGTACTATCCTTCTTTGACCTTCCTAATAACTTCAATTAAATTAGCACTTTTAGGTTGCTGTTATTGTTTCACGATTAAACTTGGATGAGCTCATCGAGCCATTTTGCAAATAAATTCTAGCACAGACAATCAGATCAACCTGAGGTAGTTTTGTCGGTTGACCTATTGACACGTCTTTCCTCAAAAAAAAATTACTGTTCCATGTATAGGTAGAGACCATCTAGATTTTTTTATGAAAATTTGATAATAGACTAGTGTCAAAACCTACCACACCTTATATGGAACTCACAAATGATTACGATGTCCTTCTTAAAGAATATAACCACACATTCCAGACAATGATTTTTTATTTGTTTCATCGCCTAAAAGGTCACTTAGGACATTGCGTATCCAAAACTTGAAGTCGTTTTGATAATGCACTCCCTTGTTGGTTTAGTGATAGCAAGTCTATGTCACGTCTATGTACCAAAAGACCAAGGCCTGAGCCTTCACACTACATAGACGCCCAATAAACTGTTACTGGGTAGACAGACATTTATCAGCCTATCGCAATCCACTGCTGGACATAGGCCTCTCCATTTGTTCGCCACTTTGGTCAAACATTTGGAGGATAACCTCCAGCGAGTGGCTAGCGTGGCAATTATGGGTATAAACCCATAATCGCCACGCTAGCCACTCGCTGGCTTCTCGCTCCGATGCAGCTGCTGCCCGTCATCGACCTGTAGTATTAAGCTGCGCCTTCAATCGTAATGGTTTTACCGCCACCAGTCGGTTGCCAGCGCCTCGTTCATTATTCAGCAGGATGCACCACGGGCAAGTGAGGGTGGGTTGGAACAAAAAGATATTAGGTCGCTCCCTTACATACTGGGTAGTGCTTACAAGAAATAAAAAGCGCGCTCCAACTCTTAGACACTTAACGTCGCTTCACATCAGACGAGTTGGAGTCAAGCGCTACCAATTTAACTATAAAAAAATTGCCATGAATAAAAATCAGGCCCTGTAAGATCACCGTTAATACAAATAGTTAATTAACTTTGAGTTATAATAAAACGTACACCAGTTGTTATTATCTTTGATGTTGTACCTGATTTATAGATTTCACCTTGTACATGTAAAATACTCGTAAATATTAGTCCGGCACATTGCTGTAAGTCAATAGATTACGAAAACCTCTCGTATTAACGAAGGAGGTTAATAATTAAAATTGAAAACGTAGATTAAAGAGCCAAAGCAATTAACCAGTTGAAAGAACACCACGGCAGTATTATGCGTTCATCCTGATCGGATCGTTAGCGAGCTCACATTTACGCTGAAATTAATGAAAAGATTATCTGAATTGACTGGCGATTTGAAATTTACTTGAATTTCAACAAACAATAGTTATAAATAACGTTTTCATACATGACTTAATTATAGTGATCGAAATTCCACAACGATCAATTTCCACTAAGTACGCAAGAAATATGCGAAATATTATGGAAATAGGTTAATGTATGGTTTAATTTCTGGGAGTATTGACATTTTTATATCTAGTTCTTGTCTTCAGGGTTGCTTGTAATTTTTTGGTAGAAAGACTAAGTAGATAACTATTTATTAAACGAATGTAAATTAAATAATTTAACAAGTTAAAATCGATATCGGAAAACTGGCAGTGTGGCTGTTCATTCTCAAAACAGATGGCATTAGACGAAAACGCGCGTTTATTGACACTAAATGGTGCCAGTGTGGTCGATCTCTTAACGAATTTTAAACGCGGCTATATTCTTCGATATTATCAAGCGCCTTATAAGGTTTCTATTCTTTTAATAACAAAACATGGTACCCTTAAATCGGTACACATTAGGTATTGATTAAACACATGATTAATTTTAAGCCAGCTTTATATTGCTAATGCTGTAATTTTTAGTATGCACATAGGTTACCATAATTTAATTTTACATTTATTATTATTTCAGATCATTGGGTCATTATACTTTTATAGTTCTCATTAGAACATGATAAGTGCCATAAAACCGAATATGAAGTTTATTAATTGGCATCATTATTGGCGTCGCGTGGCCCACTAGTGAACGTCGCGCGGTCCTCGGGTGGTCGTCGCTTGGCCCACTAGTGAACGTCGCTCGGGCCTCGGGTGGTCGTCGCTTGGCCCACTAGTGAACGTCGCGCGGGCCTCGGGTAGTCGTTGCGTGGCCCACTAGTTAACGTCGCGCGGTCCTCAGGTGGTCATCGCTTGGCCCCCTAGTGAACGTCGCGCGGTCCTCGGGTGGTCGTCGCGTGGCCCACTAGTGAACGTCGCGCGGGCCTCGGGTGGTCGTCGAGTGGCCCACTAGTGAACGTCGCGCGGGCCTCGGGTGGTTGTCGCGTGGCCCACTAGTGAACGTCGCGCGGTCCTCGGGTGTTACCCATTAACAGCCTGCAGCGATCAACGAAAATAGTTTACCGTAAGTGGGTGATTCGTTTGTCAAGCGTAGTGACTACACCGAATTCCCCAAAATCACAATTGTGCTACCTAAAATTGTTATTCAGACAAAACAATTTTTCCCACGAAAATACATAACTATAAACATCGAAGAAACACTATATTTTAAGCGTAAATCGTTACGCTGGTGGAAGGAGATAAGATTTCAAATCGTTCGTTGCTCTTTTTTCACATACAGCAATAAATTGTAAGGAATCGGTGTAATATATCGTCTGGTTTGCTTACTACGTGTGGTACCTTCTAAAATATGTGCAAAGTAAATTCACCCTTAGATATGGCATATTCACAAAAAATGGCAAGAATAAATGACGAGGACTTCGGTTCTTATGGATATGATTTTTTTAAAGAAGTTTCCTTTGTTTCAATATTTGGTTTGGATTTCATAATGTCACCATACTGTTTTTTTAACAACAACAGGCATTTTCACTCTACTCGAAATAAGAATAATAAATAATGTATAACTTAACTATTTAGGATTTTTACCTCCAGATAAAGTTAACCAGAATGATAAAATGTAAGATAGCTTTGACAGGTCGTCGTGATAGTATTATCCCTTACCTTTCATTTGTTTCTTAAACTATCTCCATCAATTAAAAAATCCCACTTTATTTACCTATGCCTACAGAAAGTCATATTAAATTAATATTAGGTAGCGAAATTATGATTTCTTAATCTTTACGTTCATAATATCGAACTGTTATCAAAACTCTAAATAAAAAGAAAACACGTCGGATCAAAACTAGGTTAGTTCATTCACGTACCACTTCTTAACGATGTTGAAGTAATTTAAAACAAATTAGATGAGTTTGCACGCTTGCGCGCTATGTTTTCTATAGATTGTGCTCTTAACATCGAGTTACTAGATTGCATGTTTATTACTATCCTCCTTGGAGCGAGAAAACGAACGTACTCCCGCCCGTATAGACTCCACAGAGAAGAGTAAATCGGTAAGTGAACTTTGAGTACCTATCACCGACCTCCTTATGCATGGGATTGATATGGGATCCTTTAACGTGGGCGTGACGAAGCCCGTTGTCATAGCGACTTGGATTTCTCTTTCGCTTGTTACTACAAAAAAAACTATATTCATTTCTTTTCAGACTAATGTTAAAGTAAACTATAATCATCATCATCACCAGCCTATTGCAGTCCACAGCTGGACATAGGCCTCTCCAGTTGCTCGCCACTCAGGGCAAACATCTGGAGGATATGCCCATAATCACCACGCTGGGCAGGCGGGTTGGCGATCGCAGGACGTAGCTTCTCGCTCCGATGTGCTGCTGCCCGTCATCAGCCTGTGGTATTTAGCTACGCCTTCAATTATGATGGTTATATCGCCATCAGTCGGTTGCTAGCGCCTCGTTTGTTGTTCGGCAGGATGCACCACGGGCAGGTGAGGTTGGCTTGGAGCGAAAAGATGATACGCCGCTCCCTTACATACCTAAACTATAATACTGGCAGGTATTTATCTACCTACGTAATAACACATATTTCATCAGGTTTGATGTAGTTTGTAGTGCAGCTTTTCTTTTTAACCCACTTCAAAAATAGGTGATTTTCAATTCGAATGACTTTTTGATTGTTGTATGTTAGTTACCACATATCTCCGAGAATTGTAAACCGATTAGAAAAAATCTTTTTTTTTTCGAAGCGGTATACTTCCTAGTTGATCCCATTGTCATCATAAAAAATATTGAAGTTGAATTTTTTTTGCTAAAAAATTATGTTATTTATTAATGTTGGCTTATTACAAAAATCCAGTTCTACCTTTTTCATAAATCGTTTATTCTTTTAAGCTATCTGTCATTGATTTGTCAATAACTTGCTTTACATCAATACAAACTCTCTCATCTAAAACGAACATGCTTTTTATTTTCCTTGTCTTGCGCCCTATACCAATAATTAAATACATGTATTCCAGTTAATTTATATTGTTTTGCATCCGAATTGAGAGCAAAATCTAATTCTTAGCGCCCAACTACCACATTGAGCGCCATCCATAGAGCAGAAAAACTGTTTGCAAACAATTTTTCTGCTTTCTCGACAGGTAAAGTCTTAACGCGATCAAGACATTGGCGCGCATCATGCAATGTAGCCCGTGAATGCGTGTTCTAATATTACTTGTAAGAGTACGAGTAAGTATCTCCATTTGTATAGAAAACACGCACAGTCCAACACACAGAAAATGTAAAGTAATAAATATAGGTGCGTATAATAATAGGCAACATGCAGCGTGGAGCATGGTAGTGTGTAATCGCCTTATGTAATAAGTCGTAGGTACGGTGTATAATTTAGGTACTTGTTAAATCCTATACTGTAATCTGATCTTGTAACAAAGTTTGTTTGCAACATCATAATATCTCGTTCGTTCATGGTCGTGGTTGCTTTTATTGCTGGCCGTTAACTCCGTTAGTGGGAATCTCTTCATTGTGTGCAAAATGAGGTAAACGGGTATCATACATCTGTTTCAGACGATCTGTATTAGTAGTAGCATTAGCTATACTGATAATTTACACTTGCCGGAATTCCAAGAACTGAACCTGAGACGGGTTCGTTTTCTGAAAACTTACTAGTCGACCCTTGTTAAATTGACTGTGATCTCGTTATAATTTACTTTATCAGTAAGTATCAGTTTTAATGTAGCGATTTTTATGATAAATGTGTTGTTCCTTTTTTCAATGTACCAACCTACCTATCCCAAATGCATGCGTGATTGATTGTATTTTGATTTGTAACGAAATCCAATCCAATGAAAAACATGGTAGATTATCGTCATCTCAGTCCAGTAGTGGACATAGGCTGATCCAGTTCCTCGCCACTTCAATCACATGAAGGCATTGCTCATAATCGCCACGCTGTAAAGGTTGCCGATGGCAGGGCTTAGTTTCTCGATTCGGTGACGCTGCTGCTTATCATCAGCGTCTAAGATATTTATACTATAGTTGCGAGAGCCTGATTTGTCAGTCGGCAGAATGTATCACGGGCAGGTGAGGGTAGCTTGGAGCGAAAATATGATGGATCGCTCGTAGGTATATATCGAACATCCTAACATTGCCAGCGGTCTTATATTGTATCGTGCATCAATGCCCTACGCTTGTAGGTACTCATGAAAAGTATTACAGCAAACAGCACTATGTTGATTGAGATTACCCTATTAATTAATGTTCCTAGATCATAATTTTCCTGATTAACATATTATACTCATATAATAGGATTTGCATTAACAACCGCAGACTAATTATGTCACACGCTGTAATCAACAGATATACCAATCACTCCTATTTAGACTGAAAGTTATTATTTATTTGGCGAATTAGATAACCTAACTAATGAATGAGAATGCCTACGCGGTGCAATAAAGATTGAATAAATAAATAGATAAATATTTATGTAATATAGTGATAGTTCTGTTGTTTTTACAATAACAACAGTTCATACCTATTGTTACCCGCAATTAGTAAAATAGAGAACCATGTCGAGATCTGAAACATGCTTTGTAGGTAACCGACCTCGAATTTTCGAAAAAGACGAAGTTCTGTATTCTTCTGCATGTATTAACAAAAAAGAACAGACATATTTCATCATCAAAATATTTAATTTACCTTCCCAACTTTTCCTCAACTTACAGTCCCAACATTGTCATAATAATTACGCTGGCATATTGTTGATGGTATTTAAATCATGCACGGTGCGTTACATTCACAAAACGACTATAAACATTAACGTACGGGACCACTGGACGTTTGCGGTACCAAATGGTCCCAGCGAGATATATTGCTGGTTGTCTATGAAGCAAGAGTCCACTGCCGATCAGATAGATGTGCCGGTAAGGACGACTGACAGCTTCCTATGAGCGGTAAATTCCCATCCATCCGAGAAGTCGTGGCTTGATCCTAGTTTGTTGCGTTCAAAGTTCCATGTGTATAGGAAGGTGTAGATATGTGTCTAGGCGTTGGTGTAGATCGACATCGATGCCTGAGGCCGGTACTATTCTAACCGAATACATATTAACAAAATGTTTTACCTGTATCAAATTACTTGTTCGTCTAGAATACTCTCCTTTCTTGGCCTTTCAAGTACAGGAGCCAAGTAAGCAGAAGATATTAACTTTAATACTACACACTTGTACACTGCATAAGTAGCTTAGCTTACCTAGGGGTGAGAGCCTTCCGCTCCCCCAACATGATGTCCGGTGTCCGGTGATGATGACAAGGCCGGCCTGGCCATCATCGTAGTCATATAGGAAAAAAAACTGCATAAGTAGGTATTTTTTTATGATTTTACTTTCATAACCGGGGATGTAATCTCATCTTTTCCCTATAATCCAACCTCACCTGCCCGTGGTGCAACCTTCCGAATAACAAACGAGGCGCTGGCTATCAACTGATGGCGGTATAACCATCACAATTAAGGGCTTGATGACGGGCCACAGACCGATGACGGGCAGTAGCGTCACCGGACCGAGAAGCTGCACCCTGCGATCGCCAACCAACTGGAATGCAGTGAACTACAATAGGCTGATGATGATGATGATCTCATAACCCTATGGGACGATACTCGTACGTTTGACACTACCGGAAATGGCATTTCAGTTTCTAAGCCGAGAAAGTTATGTGTGCTTTCTAGTCAAAACGGATGTGGTCCATATGACTTAAAGTCGCTAATTTATTTACGAGAATATTATTTGTTTAGTCTAATGGTAGAGCCGATTGCAAGTAAATTTATAGACACTTGGGTTACCTAAACTCGACTGCTTTCTTTAGTTCTGGATAACATAAAGTAATAACACTATTCAACCAAATTTCGGCAAGAGTAGCCAATATTCAAGGAGACCAAATACATCGGAGAGATTAAAATACACACATGTGTTGAATTAATGGAATAAATTTTTAAACGATTGAGGCTTTAATGTCATAATTACTCGTACAATTAACCCATTACTGTCTCATCAATCATTTAAAAGAAAGCTGTGTACTTTTCGTTTAAATCATTTAACTCTAGTTAAGGTAGCCCTCCACTATTTCGAAACAATGTGAACAAACTCCCGGTAATCTAATTCTGTTAGCCGTTCGAAACGAGTGGAGTTCGTAATAACATTTTGGAGCCTGAATTTGTACAGTAAAAAGCGGACAGAATAGTTTTTGTCACTAAATAAACTGTGAATGCTCTGTATATTATGTGGTCCGTCCAGTGTTTAAATGGAGTTTGAACGAGATATGAAGTTTTTGAAAAATTAAATAGGTGATTCGTTGTGTACTATTTCATTCCAAAGTATACGTCATTAATGTAAAATTTAGTATTCGATTGTACACGTTGGCTTACGCATGATTAAAGCACTTCATAACAAACAAACATTCATGATGGACCTATTTATTTATATCAGTGCTTACTACATGTGATAATGCACTTTTGTCCCTTTTCTTCTTTGAGCCATTTATAGCAAATTTTTCACAATATCTTTTTTAGCGTGTTTATAATTTCTAATGCCATTTCTGTGTAATTAATGTGTCTCCTTTCTTTATTTCTATATAAGTATGTAAATGCTAAGGTAGAGTACTAATTGTAGAAGAGATGACCTCAAAAGTGGTAGTTGAAATCGAAGAGTAGAAATTATGTAATAATATATCTTAACTAATAGCAATGTAATATATGTATATTTAAATAATAAAGCTGAAGAGTTTGTTTGTTTGTTTGTTTGAACGCGCTAATCTCAGGAACTACTGGTCCGAATTGAAAAATTCTTTTGTGTTGAATAGACCATTTATTGAGGAAGGCTTTAGGCTATATAACATCACGTTGCAACTATTAGGAGCGAAGAAATAATGGAAAATGTAAAAAAATAACAGGGAAAAAATAACTATTCCACGCGGACGAAGTCGCGAGCACAGCTAGTTTTAGATAAAAATAGAAATACCTAGATCTTGTTGTCCCTGGCAGTATCAAGCCGATTACTTTAAAAATAATTAAATTGCTACTCATTAAGTTGGCATTTTATTTCAGTTCATCTCGTTTATTGATAATGTTTCGCAGTCTATAGCAGTAACCATGTAGATTTCCCCAAGGGTATATTCTGGAGCCTATCTAATTAGTTTG
The DNA here is from genome assembly GCA_031163375.1 of Conogethes punctiferalis. Taxonomy (NCBI): domain Eukaryota; kingdom Metazoa; phylum Arthropoda; class Insecta; order Lepidoptera; family Crambidae; genus Conogethes; species Conogethes punctiferalis. The sequence continues at coordinate 983,208 of CM062085.1, read as the reverse complement.
ACTTATCCATGAATACTTATAATAATACGAGATTTGAGTCATTTGAGTATGATGCTCAATAAAGATTTTCTGCCAGTATCTTTGACCAAAAAGTAGAGGTATGTTATCGTTTATCATAATTTGTGGTCAAAAATACTGAAGCAGTTCAGGCAGACACCTATATTTTGTAAAATTTACATTTTATTTATTTAAATTATTCACGTTGAAAGGATGAGTAATTAGATTTTTTTTCTAATTGCTAAGTAAAAAAATAAGTATGCTGTTATTACCTACTCTCAGAAGGTGTGAAAAATGTGATCAAGGCCGTAACTATTCGCTCGTCTCTTCACAGCGTTGGTAGTCTCGTCCTTCCAGCAACGCCTTAAGCCGAGGGTCGAGCTTCACTAGGGGGCTTTTAGATGTGTGTGTTGTTGCTTAACCAAAAGCGCTCACTCCTAGAGAGGAGTGAGCGCTTTCCGCTGCTCGCCGGTGACGACGACAAGGCCATACATAGTTATTTAAAAATATCACGAGGTTCTTACCACGTGAAAAATAGTAAGTGTGTATGAAATATTTTCTTAATATCTTAATATAAGAGATAAGCAGTTATGTATTTGTTTTTTTTTTAAAGAAAAAAAATGCTATAGGGTACCTAAGTTTTCAAATTTGGAAATGTATGAGCATAACGGCCAATTTCATGCATCGATAAGAGTTAAAATTGCCATAATGGCATTATAGCTTTTGTAACTCGTTTTTAAGAGCTCAGCATCTCCGGAGCGAGCTTTTTGTCACCATTATGTGGCTTAAGCAAACACATTGAAATCCAGAGTACGTAAGATAACATTTTACGCACACGTTAGTATATCTACGTGCTTATTTATAGCCCTTACATGACTGTATAGTACATGATAAAGAGTCCTCAATAAAAAAAAATGGTATCATTTATTGAACTTCATTGCAAAAATGGAAATCAAATCATAATTATCTTAAGCTATTGAAAAACAGGCCTATAAATCCACCATAAACTTATGAAACCATTTTTTCTTGAATTTAAAACTGTTTTATTAAAAGCAGAGTACATACATGATCCCTCACAACTCTGTTTAATTAGTTTGGCGCTACATTACTCCGCGTAATTACTTTGATTACAAGTCTACGCTCTAATTATGAAAGTACAATTCAGAATACAATGGAAGAGTACAGCAACCTAATGCATGGGGTACAGTTGAAAGTGTTAATTTAAAACTACTGAATTAATTAATGGGTATTTGTTTCATATACCAATTTTGAACCTACACGAATCAAGATTATATTGATCTTGATTTTGACTTCTTATATTCTATAGTCTAATTTCATGCAAATCGGATCACAGTAAAAAAATTCGGAGGTTAGCCCGTATTTTTCGCTTCATTGACTGCACTATTAGGTTCTATAGTCTATTTAATTTAATGTCGGGTAGTAAGGGGCACCTAAAAGAATGATAAATTATAAAATAAAAGTGATTATAATAATCATCAAATAGAATAACTGGAAAACAGTTTCTTTAGACTAAATATTTAGTTCTATTAGGTAAGTTGCAAAACAATATATGTATTTCTCATAAACATCGATTAAAAATGTTGATCATTATGCTTTGGTAACTATATAAAGTAACATCGTTCTTTTGAAAATAATAATTTATTACCATTTTAAAATGAAATAAATAAATAATTTGTTCTTAATTTGGTATGAAAATATGTCTACAAGAAAGTTTTTATAGAGCATCTTCAAATTACTAAAGTTTATAATTGTTTGAAAGTCACTTAAAATGTTGAATTAAGTTTTATACAGCAGTCGAAATTATGAAATATATCGTATTTAATATTTTTTCTTGTAATTAATTTAGTTTCAGTTGCTTTAATTTATATTACCGTTATATGAATAATGATGGCTGCTACGAGTAAATATTTGAACTCTTACTTAGTTTGTTACTATGTAGGACCTCACCCTGGACAGATGAGGATGGCTTAGACCAAAAGGTCGCTCCTTTACATCCCTGATCAGATGCGTAATTTTTTTTAAAGAAAATCTAGTAAACATTTTCTATCCAGATCCTCTTTAAGTCGACCTCTAGACATCTTCAATCAGTACTGGACTTGCAAACTATTGGAATAATAGGTTAGTTACCTAGTTGGACATAGATCAGTGACTGGAAAAAGTTTGGATTTAAATTCAATAATGGACGAAAGTAAATAGATATTGATAAGTTGATAGTGAAAAGCTCAACAACTCATTAAAGTTTTCTCTTTAAAATATAACATGAACAAATAGTTCAGCGCCCGTGTAATTTCAGATTAATTAAATTAAGTGTGCACAACAATACTTATCTATGAAATTTAGCAACATTAAACAAAAGTAAGGCAATTTCAAAATCACTCGTAATATTTACCACTAGCTGTGCCGGTGGCGTCGATATCGGGTATAAAAAATAACGGACTTCCATAAAATGGTGCTTAAATTTTAAGTTAGATCTCTAGCAATACAGTGGTGAAAACCGCATTCAAATCCATGCAGTAGTTTTTGCGTGAGGCGCTTTCAAACATACAGATAAAAATTTCTCCCGTTTTCCCAACATTTCCCTTCACTCCTCTGCTCCTATCGATCGTAGCGTGATCAAAACCATACTATAACCTGCCCAGGAGTATGATGAATAATTGTACCAAGTTTTGTTGAAATCCGTCTAGTAGTTTTTGTTTCTATAACGAACATACAGACAGACAGACAGACCGACAGACAGACATATAAATTTTTTACTTCATCCCCTGATAGTTATTTTGAAAATATATTTAATGTACAGAATTGACCTCTTTATTATAAGTATATAGATAGATGGCGACCGACAAGTAAATGCCTTACTTCAAGTATTATCTATAAATAGGATTTTGGGTACCTACCTGTGCGTCCGTCGTCGCATAGTAACGTTTGTGAATACGGGTGTTATAAACTAGGCAGTCTTGAGGTAAATATTTCATTATAAATTTACCTTTTTTACATCATGTTGTAATTGTTCTAACTGAAACGCAACCTTTACTGCAATTTTTACAGAAAGAATGGGGGATGTTGTACTATATGGGCCAATTATCGCTCGCTTCTAGACTTCCTTCCCCCATAAGGGGGTTATCGGCCATTATGTCACAATATTGGTTTAAACTAAGCATCATACGAGCCGGTATGGTGGTGGCATTTATCAGCAACCCATGGGTTCCTATTCTTAGCTATTATATGTACTTAGATGTTACAACGATGTAATGAACATTTTAAATACCCACGTTTATTGTAGAGCTTTGGTTCGTGCCACAGCTTATTCACGTGCATAACAATCAATCGTTGATACTAAGTTGGGATGTAAGGGAGCGGCCTATCATATTTTCGCTCCAAGCCATCCTCACCTGCCCGTGGTGCATCCTGCCGATTAGGCGCTGGTGACCGACTGGTAGCGGTCCATCACAACTGAAGACGTAGCTAAATACCACAGGACAGGAAGCAGCGCTCTGCGATCGCCAAAACCCGCCTACCCAGCGTAAGGATTATGGGTATATCCTCTAGATGTTTGCCCTAAGTGGCGAACAACTGGAAATATCCAGCAGTGGACTGCAATAGGCTGATGATGATACTAAGTTAATGTAACTGACACAGTAACTTTTGGAAACATTATTAATCATGAAAATCAGAACAATATCGAATGTTTATCTTTGTTTTCCATTTTATTACGGCTCATTTCGCGTCCGAACGTAGCGGGGCGACAGACCGTGAGAGAGATATGGCCCGGCTAGATACCGTAAACAATGATTTGTAATAATATTAAATAATGATTCAGACGTTTGTTTCTCCAAATGGAAATGGGAATAAATAAATTTATTCATGACAAAGTAACTGCGGTTTTTAACTTTATATAATAAAAAGTAGAAAGTGAATGTAAATGTACTTGAATTAAAGTATCAATTAATTTAGAATGAAGAAGATATAAATTAACTTCTCATTCTTTCGGGTTTGGATGTTTTCGGAGCCGGCGCCAGTCATTTTTAACCGACTTCGAAAAAAGGAGGAGGTTCTCAATTCGTCTGTATGTATAATATTTTTTTTTTTTTTTATGTTTGTTCACCGATTATTCCGTCAATTATGGATGAATTTCAAAAATTTTTTTTTTGTTCGACAGAGGACACTTCCGAGGTGGTCCCATTATCACCATGTCAGGATCTGATGATGGGATCCTGGAGAAATTGAGGGCAACAACCGAAAATTGTATGCTCATATGGTGTTTTTGTTACGTTATCATATTCTACTCAGCTATATGCTTCCGGGCGTCAACATCTGGTGCTGATGATGAAGCCACAGAACTCCTTAACGGTTAGGAGTTAGGGAACAGTACTGACATTGGTCGATAGAAACTAGGTAGTAGTATGTACTTATGCAGGGCTAATAGGGCAGGTGATTTGGTAAGTGATTTGCTTGATTCTAGATCGCAAAGTCTTCACTTGACTTAAAGCAAAATTTTTCATTCCTAAGTAAAACTCTTAAGGACATTAATTAGCCCTTATTCAAGGTCACAGCACATTAACGCAACTAAAAATAGAGAAATAAAAATTATTTTTTAAAAAAAAATTAAACCGACTTCAAAAAAAAAACACAAACGACCAAAACTAAAAAGCGATAAATAACGTAAGTAATTCTATCCTTAATACATAATTATTTAAATATTACAATTATCACTTATTTTTGAAGTCGGTGCCAGCCAAACAAATAAATGTATCTATATTGTCGTGGGGATTTGCGCGCGTCATACAACAACAGTCTACGTTAGTTACCTAGAGGCTGGCACCGACTTCAAAAATAAGTGATAATTGTAATATTTAAATAATTATGTATTAAGGATAGAATTACTTACGTTATTTATCGCTTTTTAGTTTTGGTCGTTTGTGTTTTTTTTTGAAGTCGGTTTAATTTTTTTTGGTACACATGTTACAAAGGAAAACTTTATTTTGAGACCAAGTGGTTTGTGTAAACTCCTGGTTTAGATTCTAATTCTCAAACAGAGGTATTGGGATTTTACATATATTTAATTTTTATTTTATTTATTGTATACCAAGCAAAACTATTTTATAGACTTAAACATGGTAAAGTATATTATGATTATTCGAACCAAACAGTAGTACAAAATACTCGTTTAAGCGTCATAAAAACAGCGAAATTAACAAAGCATTTTATAAAAACATAAAACATTTCCTTGTTTTTCATTTACCGCACAAGCGGATTATGATGGTTGTTACACATTCTGCCACGAGACAGACGCGCCAATACTGTTCATAAATGTTTGCTGGCATCGAAAACATTTTTTATCCAGTGCTATACTTATTTACTCTATTGTCATTTGTTTAAACGGAGAAGTTCTCGTATGTAATTCTGAGTAGTTCAATTTTGAAATACGAACTCGATTCGAATACGAAGACGATAACCAGTTCATTATACAATGCTACTTCTCTCTGTTGATCTAATGTTGTCACATTAGCCAATACCTAAGAAACGCAAAATTAATCTTTTAGCCCTGTGCCTGATCTTTATCAGTTCGTATCTAACTATCGTCCCTTCACATTAAAGAAATAAAGAGTGCACCTTAAATCTTCTGTGTAGGTACTTGGCTAGTCTTCTCAGGGATTGGCCGCTGAAGTGGAAAAACAGTTACGACAGTAGTATTATTATTATTACATGTACGTTCAAATTAAGTTTCGGTAGCCATCATGACCAATAAAACAGTATTCAACATATCTACTAACTATGGTACTCGTATTAAATCCGGGCGAAGAGACAAAAATCTCGTCTCTTCCCCAACGTATATTGTTAATCAAGTTATTTTCCCATCACTCTCCTAGCTCGGCAATTAATTGCCCTAGCGACAAATTATCGTTGCTCGTCAAGTAATTTTTTGACAAGGGTCGAAAAATATTACGAACACAATTGGATTGGCGCGAGTGTTCCTTGAAAAAGTCGCAAATAATTTCCGTTTTTCTTTTGTTCCCGCCTGCAGTGACACAGGCAACAATAAATTGGGTACCAAATAGGTAGTATCTTATAAGCTATATTTTAATTTGAAGGCAAATTATAACAGGGTGTACCAATGTATATGATAATAATATAAAAAATAGGGCTAGGTATAGTAAAGTTTTAGAACTACTACTCTCAATCTATATCAATATAAACATGTAATCAATATACCTATGCTATACTGTATTATAAAATAATCTCTTTTTGTGGGTTAAGTAATCTATAGAAAATCGTTGATTGTGAGACATTGTATATCTATCTACCTATGATTATAATGTATGTATAGTTATTTTTATTATATTCATATGCGTTTATCAAAATTGTGACCGGCGTGGTAGGTCAGGTGTTGTTACGTAACATTTTGCGAGGTCGCAGGCATTTTATCAGCAGTTGGTTTTGCATGAACAGACAGGATTTTATTTCAAAATCACTCGAAAATTACCTTGCTTCATATTCGTTTTTAATCTAATAGTAAAACATGGAAGTTGTTATAGAGCGTTTTTTGTATTTTAATAAAATCGTAATAGTCACAGGGCACAGCTAGTCATGTATTATAGTAGTTGTTCGCCACTTTAGGCAAACACCTGGAGGATTTACCCATAATCGCCATGCTGGGCAGGTGGGTTGGCGATCGCAGGGCGCATAGCTTCTAGCACCAGTGACGATGCTGCCCGCTTTCGGCCTTGGGTCCTAGCTACGCCTTCAATCATACTGGTTAAACTGCAACCAATCGGTTGCCAGTACCTCGTCCAAAACTCAGCAGGATGCACCAGGGGTAGGTGAGGGTGGCTTAGAGCGAAAAGATGATATGCCGCTCCCTTACATCCCTAGATATAGATAGAAGATAATATATTAAAAACTAAGAACTGGGAAAGTTAAAATTAGTACGCGCGTACCCTTAAACTTCATAACGTAAATGCGAACGACAGCAGGATGCGACCCCGACCGCACTGGTTCCACGATGCCCCCACGATATGGCCGGCCATTTTTGGGCAATGGCCCACGCAGTCAATATCACCGGATAATGCACTTTACGACAGCATTCATTCATTTTCTTTCCCATTATGCTGTTTAGTTGGCGGCGAATATTTACAATGACGCTAGAGTAACGCAATGTATTGTGAACTTTGAATTTATTATTGTTACAGTATTAAAATACCTATTTCACTTGAATTTTGGATTCCCGGTAAGGTAGGTAATATAAAAGAAAACCATACTGGTAATATCGAATAGGCGAGCCTTTACGTACTGCATATACTGAAACTAAACATTTAGAGGAAAGAGTACACTCTTTATTTATTTAAACTTTATTGCACAAAATGGTACAAAAGGCGAATTTAAGGCTAGGAGCATTCTCTACCAGTCAACTTTTCATACAGATAACATAAATTATGTACGGTGAATGTACAAAGAGAAAACAAACCTTACAAAAACTTAATTTATATAATAATGTAAAATTATACAACATAGGTCTACTATACAACTATAGAGACTTATTTGTAGTAGTTACAATGTAGGCGGTCTTATCGCTGGCAGCGATATCTTCCAGACAACCATTAGGTAAAAGACAAGTGTCATCATCATCATTATCAGCCTTTTGCAGTCCCCTGCTGGACGTAGGCCTCACCAGTTGTTCGCCACATAGGGCAAACGTCTGGAGGATATAGGTACCCATAATCGCCACACTGGGCAGGCGGGTTGATGATCGCAGGGCGCAGCTTCTCGCTCCGCTGACGCTGCTGCTCGTCATCTGTTTGTGGTATTTAGCTACGCCTTCAACTGTGATAGTTATACGCCACCAGTCGTTTGCCAGCGCCTCGTTTCTCATTCGGCAGGATGCACCACAGGCAGGTGAGGGCATGGCTTGGAGCGGAAAGATGATAGGCCGCTCCCTTACATCCCTGTAAAGTTTCATTAAAATCTGTTCAGTAGTTTTTGCGTGAAAGTGGAACAAACATCCATCTATCTATCTAAACAAACTTTCAAGATTATAATATTATTGGGATAGTGGAATTATACTGAAAGTTCCGTAAAAGTAAAGTGCTTTTGAAAAAAAAATGTGTGTGATATTTTCAGATAGCAAAATATACTTATACGTAGTCATGAAACAAACGGACATCATATCATATTTGTTTACGCAGTACAAATAGGCATATACAAAGTACAAGATTAAAAATGGAAAAATACAAAAGAGAAATTTCAGCAAACAACGTAGGTAGAAAGGTATTTTTAACGTGAACATGATACTCGTACCAAAAAAATTTAATATTTTTATATTCATCGTGAAAGATTTTATTTAACTATCTTCTTTTACGAGGGCAAATGCTATGAAAACGGGTTAATAAAAAAAAATGCTGCATCCATTTTGCAATGTAGGTACAGAACTAAGTAAGTGAGTCTGCACCTCCGGGTGCTATAAAACTGGTAGTTTCTAAATGCTCCTAAATGGAGTAACACTGCAAGGAAAATACTTAGCTAGATAATAATGAATTTGCCCCGTTTGTCACTCAAACGATCCCAAATTTTAAGTGCAGATTGAAGTCGTAGCTTTTTTTTATGGAATAGGGGGCAGACGAGCAAGCGGTTCACCTGATGGTAAGTGATAACCGCCGCCCATGTACGTACATCCGCAACATCAGGAGTTACAGCTGCGCTGCCGGCCTTTAAGGAAGAGGTATGCTCCTTTCTTGAAGATTTTGGGGTCGTAACGGTCCGGAAATACCGCTGGCGACAAAGCATTCCATAGCTTAGTTGTGCGCGGCAGAAAGTTGCGACAGAAGCGCACAGTTGAGGACTGCCAAGTGTCGAGATGGTATGGATGGAGAGTTTGGCGCGAAGAACGATGTCGGAAGGCAGCGGCAGGAATCATTTCGAACAATTCCTCGGAACACTCCCCGTGGTATATGCGATAGAAGATGCAGAGTGAAGCTACATCTCTACGCAGCGCCAAGGGATCAAGCCGCTCAGTAAGTTCTTGGTTATTGACGATTCGAGTCGCTCTACGTTGCATGCGGTCAAGAGGGAGAAGCTCTGTTTAAAGGGACACTGTTGTTATGACCTTTTTGTTTCTGTTTATGTGTCTTCATCTTAAAGTGTTTCGGCAATCACTGAAGGTCGGCAGTCATCTTCGCATATCTGGCCTTGTCCTTCGCGAGTCGGGACAGTTGAGCAACCGTAGCTCGTCTCGTCGCTTCTTCGTCGTCCTGGATGTCTTTTTCCCGTTATGAGCAAGGGCATCATGGTGATTTCGAGAATTTCATATCTATCGCGTCGCTTAACGTGTCGTGTCGTGTAGCAATAACGTTTTCGGGTTCTAAAATTTGCATTTTGCTTTTCAGTCTTATGTGACAGAAATGTTATGTGTCTGTGTTCATCAAATATTTAATACTTCATAACACGTATTTATCTTTGCAAACTGACGACGCCGTTTGTATACGCGCGAATTATAGAATTTGCCTGCTACAAATAGAATACATAAATTGCTTTCAGTTGCTTTCAATATTCGTACTTTCAAAATAAAACTTTAAGTTTCTTAAAGGTACGAACATTATAAATGCCTTTTTATTATTAGCCATAGCGCCACTAAAGTTGTTAAATTGGTCGTAATTGAATGTAATCAAGACCAGTTTTACTGAAAAACATTAATACAAGAAACAGCTACCCGAGATTAAGTTTCCAAACCGACATACACTTAATTGTTTTATCAGGTCTAATTAAAAAGCAGCTAAAGTCGTGACCTTCAGCGTAGTGGCTTGTAATTGGCCAAACGTACAACTCCCATTTCAGTCCCAATGTCTTCGTTAGTCGTTAAGATGGCGAATTCGATTTGAATAAGCTGACGACGGTCATTACATCGGTTCCGAAATATAATGAAAACAAATCGACGATGTAATGCTTTTAATTTAGGGAACAGGACTGACTCGATGGCTCATTTGGTAGTGACCTCTGCCAAGAGTCGCAGATACGATTCTCGCACAGTATAAACATTTGTGTTCATGAACATGTCTGTGTGTATAAGTCTGGGTGTTTACTATGTATAATGTGTGAATTTTAAAAAAAGTATCTAAGTAAGTTCATCAGTTGTCTAGTACAATAGTACAAGCTTCGGCTTAGTTTGGGGCTAGATGGCGATGTGTGGCCCAGCGAGTTATTTATTTGCATGATCTTGTAAACCATATTTTATATTGTACGTACTATCGAAGGCACGCAGAAGGCTAGCCGTCACCTTTTAACGTTGAGTGTAGTTAAAAGGCATTGACATTGTCTAGTTTTTTATTGTTGTTTATGGCAGACGAGAAATCGGTCTGTCTGATGTTAAACAGTAACTGCCAGCCATGGACATCAGCAATGGCAGCAGCGCAGCAATGCCGCTACTTACCGTCCTTATGTAAGATCCCTGAGAAGACCTTACTACCTAGCAGTTTTAACGTTACAGCTGTAATGCGCACCTAAGTCCCCCGAACCTTATAAATTCAAAGTAATTCACAGATAGACGGCTAACGGCGAAGTGATACAACTTTTACGAGGCAGAAAATCAAGTCATTAGCGGATATACTAAGCCCTTGAGTACTTACTCTCAGATAAGAGTCCTCTACTTAATGACAATTCTGTTTAACAGATTTTCCTGAAACTGTTTCTAGGTAAAACATTATACGACAAAGACGGTCGATTTGTTTTCGTTGAACTACTCTTGAGAGGGTAGTAGTAGAATACTACTCTTAGAATGTCAGAAGATAGACTTCAAAAGTTAAAAACTTTCATATAAAGTTCCTCCTCACCTTTTTCCCTCGTAGAGGGCGAATTTTAAGGATCCTTTCCCATAGCTTAGATACATCTGCAGTCATGAACGCGATGAGTGTGGTCGGGTACATCGTTGCAACACGAAGTATTCGGGCAAAATGATATGATGTCGAATCTGGGCCTTGTCTTGACATATTCGGGTGACTACACTTTAGGTGCTCAACCTACATTCTTAAATGAATCTCCTTATAAAATTTAAACTTCTGCCATTTGAAGTTTTTGATATATCCCCAGTTGTGTGGAATGAGTTTAACCCATATCTCCCCACTGCCCCAATCATGTTTTATTCAAGACTACTAAGTAAGGTTAGCCTACGTAGGCCACATCATCCACGTGATTTTTAATACAAAAATAAACATACCATAAAATGTAAAGTTCAAGTTGTGCATAAATAGATTTAGTTTAAATAGCTCCAACTATTTATAGTTTCAGATAAGGCGGGACATCTCTTGTTTATTGCGCACGGGAAGTGTTTAGCGTGTGGAGTGGGGCATGGCCGGCGAATTACGTCGTTATGTGACGCTTAACATTTGATACAGATGGTTATCCTGTTTATAGAACAACAGTAGAACATTCTGTAGAGAGGTCAATTCGATACATCTTCTATCTTACTCGTACTTACTTATAATAAATCTGTAGAGAAGTCAATTCTGTACATGAAATATATTTTCAAAATAACTATCAGGGGGTGATTAGTGATCGATACTGATGCCAAAAATGCAATCAGTAAAATATTTGTCTGTCTGTATGTTCGTTATAGAAAAAAAAACTACTGGATGGATTTTGACGAAACTTGGTACAATTATTTTTCATACTGTAGCAGTGTCACCTGAGCAAGAAGCTACGTCTTGCGATGACCAACCCGCCTGCGCAGTATGGCGATCATGATTAATTACTCCAGGTGTTTGTCTAAAGTGGCGAACAACTGGTGAGGCTATGTCCAGCATTGGACTACGATAGGCTAGATAGATGATGATGAGTCTAAGTGATTAATTTTTTTTTATAGTGGCTCGACATAATGGCTTCCCTACGCCTGATGGAAAGCGAAAGAGAAGCCCAAGTCGCTGTGACAACGGGCAAGTAACTGGTCAGTTACCTGTCAGTTGCCACCGCCATGCCGGCCCAACCCTAACCCCCCACGAGCTCCGGAAACCCTACTCACCGGCAGAAACACGACCCAGAGGTCATTTGACTGCGGTATTCTATAGGGTGGAGGTCCTTCCCGGACGGGCGGCTCAATTCGAGCGAAGATTCGCTATGCCCTACCTCTCTTAAATAGATTATTAGATAGAAAACCGTTATAACTAGGTTCGTGCGCCCCAACAGCTGTGTGTACATCCGAACAGCAGTTGACGGTCGAAGGAAGTGCGCCGATAAGGTACTCGCTGCATGATAACGTTGTTGTCGCCGACTATAACGTGTTACTTAGCGCGTTATCACCTCTGCGCAATGGACTTTGTGCTTCATTAGCGATCTATTGTGTAACGACGCTGTCGCCGCCGCTATCAAAGGGAGTAATGAAAGTGAATGTCTTGTCCGACGGAGGCTTTCTGTTAGTTCGGTAGTTGGGAGCTCCTTTGTTGTAATTAACAGAATGCTGCATTCAGTAAGTTTGTTACATACCTACATTATACTTACACTGTCACGATGCTTGCATATTGATGCTTAATTTTCTTGATGTTTTTACTTACCTACCTATTACTTTTATAGTTAGTGCTTATGTATGTAGATATTAGATACTTATATGTATATTAGGCACAGCTAGTACCAAATAATGTTTTAAATAACGAAAACAATCCTGTAGGCTTACACGCTACACAATAATCACTTATGCAAAAACAGACGGCTGTAAAACTATTGATCAATATTTAATTTCAATTGTACACGTACATTTGCATTACAAACGTTACGATATTTTATTAACATTGACAAATATCAAAATTGACTGAACATTTCAAATTAGCTGAATATCGTATGCATAAAAATGCAAATATGAAGCTCATTACCGGATTTGCATACTATGTAGTATTATGCAATAAAAAATCCACTAGGTAATTTAATTATTATTTATACATTAGTATTAGGGATGTAAGGGAGCGACCTATCACCTTTTCGCTCCAAGCCATCCTCACCTGCCCGTGGTGCATCCTGCCGAACAACAAACGAGGCTCTGACCGAAACCGAATGGTGGCGGTAAAACCATCACGATAGAAGGCGTAGCATAGCTAAATACCACAGGCCGAAGACGGGCAGCAGCGTCATCGGAGCGAGAAGCTACGCCCTGCGATCGCCAACCCGCCTGCCCAGCGTGGCGATTATGGGTATATCCTCCAGATGTTTGCCCTAGGCAGCAAACAACTGGAGAGGCCTATGTCCAGCAGTAGACTGCAATAGGCTGATGATGATGATGATACATTAGTGGCGTTTTATTTTGATGTCCGTTTTTTTATGTTGTACAATACAGCTTCTTTTCAACTATGATACATATTTATTAGGTACCTTATATTTATTCTATTGGATAAGAACTCACTTATTGATTATTTTTATAATGAAACTGAATTAAATTTAACAGCATAAATTGATTTAAAAACTTCTTCGAAAGAACGAAACTGGGCGTATTTAATAGACAGTATTACCGTTATACACCGACCCAGCGTTTACAACTATGTAAGCCAAGACATAATAATAAATAACCCAAGACATGCCACGCTGGGCCACACAGCGCCACCTAGCCCCAAACTAAGCCGAAGCTTGTACTATGGGTACTAGACAACTGATAAACTTACTTACTTAATACATATTGTACATAGTATATAAATCACAGGGCCGACTACATATGGAATACTGTTCCCACCTCTGGGCTGGACACTTCAGTATCAACTATTTCCATTTGACCGAATATAGGTATTGTCGATGACTTGACCCTGCCTAGTCGACTCAACACACTGGCATTGCGAAGAGACGTCGCATCTAGCGCATCTATCACGGGGCGAATGTTCTAAAGAATTGTTTGGTTTACTGGCCTGCAGCTGAGTTTTTTCACCGCACCACACGTAACCGATTGCAATTTCATCCTCATCATCTCTAAGGTTGGCGATCCTCCACTATTTATGACGAACTTCTTGCCTCGCGCATCGGTTTTGTGGAACCAACTTTTTGCGACAGTATTTCCGAACAGCTACGAATTGGGAGCCTTTAAGAAACGAGCGTACTCTTATTTAAAAGGCCAGCAGCGACCCCAGACTCGGACGAGACGAACAGATGGGCACCCGCAGTCCATGGGCGGTGTCGACTGCTTACTACCGGCATCACATTTCCTTGTCTACCGCCTCTTGCATAAAAAAATACAAAAAACATCGCTTACCATTACATTTTTAACCGACTTCGAAAAAAGGAGGAGGTTCTCAATTCGTCTGTATGTATAATATTTTTTTTTTTTTTTTTTTTATGTTTGTTCACCGATATTTCCGTCAATTATGGATGGATTTCAAAAATTTTTCGACAGTTCGACAGGGGACACTTCCGAGGTGGTCCCATTATCACCAAGTCAGGATCTGATGATGGGATCCTGGAGAAATTGAGGGCAACAACCGAAAATTGTATGCTCATATGGTGTTTTTGTTACGTAATCATATTTTACTCAGGTATATGCTTCCGGGCGTTAACATCTGGTGCTGATGATGAAGCCACAGAACTCCTTAACGGTTAGGAGTTAGGGGACAGTACTGACTTTGGTCGATATTAAACTAGGTAGTAAGTATGTACTTTTGCAGGGCTAATAGGGCAGGTGATTTGGTAAGTGATATGCTTGATTCTAGATCGCAAAGTCTTCACTTGACTTAAAGCAAAATTTTTCATTCCTAAGTAAAACTCTTAAGGATATTAATTAGCCTTTATTCAACGTCACAGCACATTAACGCAACTAAAAATAGAGAAATAAAATTATTTTTAAGAAAAAAATTAAACCGACTTCAAAAAAAACACAAACGACCAAACTAAAAAGCGATAAATAACGTAAGTAATTCTATCCTTAATACATAATTATTTAAATATTACAATTATCACTTATTTTTGAAGTCGGTGCCAGCCAAACAAGAAAATGTATATTGTCGTGTGGATTTGCCGGCCGCGCGCGTCATACAACAACAGTCTACGTTAGGTACCGAGAGGCTGGCACCGGCTTCAAAAATAAGTGATAATTGTAATATTTAAATAATTATGTATTAAGGATAGAATTACTTACGTTATTTATCGCTTTTTAGTTTGGTCGTTTGTGTTTTTTTTGAAGTCGGTTTATTACTGTAGCGTTGTTATCTCCTCAAAATTCCGTACCACATATTCCACACAATTAATAAATACTGCAACAAACTCCACAAGTATTCTGTAAAGTCATAACGGAGACGTTACTCGGTGATAAATTAAATGCGAAATTCCCGACATGTGAAAACACGAAACGGGAAGTGTCGATGTGCGTGATACCAGCCAGACTCATACTTAATATTGTCATAAATATTTTGATATAATTTTTTTTAACGAATTTAAACATGATTCATCATCATCATTATTAGCTTTTATAAATCCACTTCTGGACATATGCAGGGGATCAAAGTGGCGAACATCGGCCAAGGTGATGATCAATCCAGGGCTTCTCGCAGCCAGCAAGTGCTGGCAAGTGCTTGCAAGTGCAAGCTGTGGAAATCGTCACTTCACCTTGGCTGAGGGCGTCCTAAACTACGTTTGCCGAGACGCGCTCTCCACTTCAGAACTCGTTTACCCCAACGGTTATCGGTTCTGCGGCTGATGTGGCCAGCCCAATCATGCCCAAACATGATTATGATGCTTAAATTAGATTTAATTTTTGGATTACAAAGGTTTGAGTACATATCGATTGAAGATAATAATATTAATAAAGTGTGAACATAGATTTGTACCTAGTATTTTTAAGTGATATCCTTCTTCATCGGAAGACAAAGAAAGACATTATAGGGAACCTGTAGCACATCCTGTGAAGATATTCTAAGGTTTAAAGTCTACCAACTATAATTTGACCAGTGTGTTTGCCCAAGGTTTTATCATCCTGACGTGCAGTAGCGCAGTGCAGCTACACCGTTACACCGAGGTCCGCCCGTACATTTCATCGCTCGTGACCACGATCCCTACCCCTGACTTCTGTCGCACTCGTGAGTGGCGGCCACTTATTATTTGCAGCTGAGCTGTGAGACAAATGAACTAATGTATTAATGCTGTTAACATTTTCTATACTTCCATCAAAGACTGTCTTGATAGTAGAATGTAGCCTCATTAAAATTTTCAAAATATCTAAATTTAACATAATATAAAAACTTTTACAATATATTGTAATTCCACGTTTTATTATTTTCACGAGACATGCTGACAGCATGCACACAAACCTGAAATGAAACCAGGAAGTGTTGGAATCATTGCGTAATTTCCCCACATTAAAATAGATAAGACCTATTTCCTAGCAATTATGTCAGCTGCTACAGAAGTGACTGCGTAAAGTATCTATAACAACAAAAGTAAAAAAAAATATGGCAGAGACCGCGTATGGCAAAAGTAATTTAGGACGCACTCCAGGTGGAGTGACGACTTGCGCAGGACGGCTGGCAAGTACTCGATGCGAGAAGCCCAAGATCGATGAAAGTTGCGAACAATGGGAGAGGCCTATGTCCAACAGTGGACTGATACGGGCTGATGATGATAATGATGAAACAAAGTAATTCAAACTCGTAGTATAGGTTAAAACTAGACTAGACTGAACTATAACGTAGCTCACGTTGTAAGTATTAAAATAAATAATAAATTGTCTCGCTAAGCACGTACGCGGCGCTTAAAAACACCCGCGCGACCTGTCTTACAAGCTAGGTGCTTGCAAACTTATGCAACTTTATGCATACAAAATGAATTTACTCTCTTGAAAATATGACCCTTGAGTGTGCCGCTTCAGATAATTGCTGTTAAACTTGTCTCCTAATGAGGAGGAACGAGAACGGTGAATTTAGCCGGCTGCGCGGAGATTAGGCAAATTTCACCCGACTTGAGAGTTACTGCGGAGAGTTGGTCAGACTACAACGCGTAATTAACGGAGATAAAACGATGAGCTTTTTAACTGGTCCCCAAGAGAGCGGGGGGACAACGTTACCCGCGTGTAAACAAATAAATGCCCCTAGTTTTGTATTCACATTCGGATATAATGTCGGAATAACCTCTTCGTTCATAAGTAATTACCGGCGACTAATGACAATATAGTCAATAGACTCCACATGCATAGTATATCTCATTCTATTCACTAATGTATCGAAATATCGCACCTTATGCAAAAGTAATCATCATAATTTTGTGCCGCCTCGCAAGGAAATTTCTACCTACAAACACCGCCGTTATGCTTGGTTACGGCCTGATCTACTATTCATTACAACACATTACACATAGATTACCTAATCTTATCTCGACTTTACTTTAGGTACCTACCTATTAAAAAAATAACTTAAATATCAATCAGTATATCAATATAATAACTGATACATTTACAATGCCAAAGATCCGTGGTTCAATATAGACAATTCTCGTATTATTTTAATAGAAATGTACCTATCCGAGATAGGTGGTGTGAACTGTACGTACGAACAACTCTTGTTCATTTGTTTATTTACTTGATCTTAATTAACATGTTAGTCTATTTACCCTTCTATAGACGCTTGTGCAGTCTGGGTTAAATGTTGAAATTTAACTTTGCAGCTACCAGGCTTATTCAGCACACCGCATTGGATAAATACAGTGAAGTTTGGCGTATATTATTGTTGTGTCTTTTGTGAATATAACAAACTAAATATGTTTAAATTTGCTTTGAATTGTATGTTGAGTTGATGTACGAGCTACAGTTATTTTCTGACTTTTATTCATGACTTAACATTAGTTGTAGTAGCCATACATTTAATCAACATGTATTAGGAGTACGTCAATATAACTCTTTGATTTCAAAGAATTTAAAGTTGTAGAGCACAAGCCAAACTGGCTTCCATGAAACTGGGTGTGCTTAATATAGCGGGACAGTATTTCAGGCCGACCCAGCGCTTACAACTTTATAAAGCACAGGTCCGGCATCATATGGAATACTGTTCCCACCTCTGGGCTGGATCAACTTCTTTCATTTGACCGAATCCAACGTAGAGCTGCTCGTATTGTCGATGACCTGACCCTGTCTAGTCGACTCGACTCACTGGAATTGCGAAGAGACGTTCCATCCATGTGCGTTCTCTACCGCATCATGGCGAATGTTCTGAAGAATTGTTTGGTTTACTGCCTGCAGCGGAGTTTCTTCACCGCACCACACGTAACCGACTGAAATTCCATCCTCATCATCTCGATGGCTGGCGATCCTCGACTGTACGTTTTATGAGGAACTTCTTGCCTCGCGCCTCGGTTTTGTAGAACCAACTTCCTGCGACAGTCTTTCCGAACAGCTATGACTTGGGAACCTTCAAGAAACGAGCGTATTCATTTAAAAGGCCGGCAGCGACCCTAAACTCGGTTAGAGCTGCGAGTGTCCATGGGCGGTGTCGACTGCTTACCATCAGGCATCACACTTGCTCGTCTGCCGCCTCTCCCATAAAAAAAAATAAAAAACATGCCAAATCAGCTAGGTTCCAACTCTGTCATTAAATTGTACTCGTAATAATTAAGTTGATTACCTAAAATTTTTTTAATAGGACTGATTACTGATAATCTGTTACTTTACTCGTATTACTTTTTGAAGAAACAGTGCACTTTCAAAAGCAATAACAATGCAATTACCCGTATAATAACCGTACACCGCGAAAAACTTTCTAATAGAACAATTTTCCCTGTCACAAACATTACGAACTTTCACAAACTTGTCAGTTCCACAACAGAGAACATTATAAAGATACTGTTCGCGAGAGTCGCGAATAATTAATCATTTTAAGTGGCCATCGACATCGTTGTAGGCGGACTGAACGGAGCAGGCTTTCTTGGTGAATGGTAAATATTGGAGATCGGCAAATGGAATTCGGATGAGCTCTCTATGTCTGGGCAGAGTGACTCGTACTATCGGTAACGGCTAATTGTAAAGGACTTGAGTTTTTTAAAGTGTTCAAAGCTGGATTTAGTTACCACTACCGGTTGAGAGGACTCTTATTACTACTAACTAAAATAACTCCCCTCGAGTCTTTAGGGCAAAGCTTAATTTTTTATAGTTAGTCAATTCCCGATCAATAGTTAATTATTTTAACTTTCAAAGAAAATGTACTTTTTAACCGACTTCGAAAAAAGGAGGAGGTTCTCAATTCGTCTGTATGTATAATATTTTTTTTTTTTTTTTTTTATGTATGTTCACCGATTATTCCGTCAATTATGGATGGATTTCAAAAGTTTTTTTTTTGTTCGACAGAGGACACTTCCGAGGTGGTCCCATTATCACCAAGTCAGGATCTGATGATGGGATCCTGGAGAAATTGAGGGCAACAACCGAAAATTGTATGCTCATATGGTGTTTTTGTTACGTTATCATATTCTACTCAGGTATATGCTTCCGGGTGTCAACATCTGGTGCTGATGATGAAGCCACAGAACTCCTTAACGGTTAGGAGTTAGGAAACAGTACTGACATTGGTCGATAGCAACTAGGTAGTAGTATGTACTTATGCAGGGCTAATAGGGCAGGTGATTTGGTACGTGATTTGCTTGATTCTAGATCGCAAAGTCTTCCCTTAACTTAAAGCAAAATTTTTCATTCCTTAGTAAAACTCTTAAGGACATTAATTAACCCTTATTCAAGGTCACAGCACATTAACGCAACTAAAAATAGAGAAAAAAAATTATTTTTTAAAAAAAATTAAACCGACTTCAAAAAAAAAACACAAACGACCAAAACTAAAAAGCGATAAATAACGTAGGTAAGCAATTCTATCCTTAATACATAATTATTTAAATATTACAATTATCACTTATTTTTGAAGTCGGTGCCAGCCAAACAAATAAATGTATCTATATTGTCGTGGGGATTTGCCGGCCGCGCGCGTCATACAACAACAGTCTACGTTAGGTACCTAGAGGCTGGCACCGACTTCAAAAATAAGTGATAATTGTAATATTTAAATAATTATGTATTAAGGATAGAATTGCTTACCTACGTTACCTATTTATCGCTTTTTAGTTTTGGTCGTTTGTGTTTTTTTTTGAAGTCGGTTTAATTTTTTAAGTTCAATATTCAACATTTCCATAACTTTTTTGGTAGGCATAATCCGCAATCTCACCTTATTGAGCTAAGAAATGCAATAAAACATTAACTATTCAACTTTTATTTTAATCTCAATATTTATGCGTTTCGTAATAGGCTGATGATGATGATGATGATTCGTTTCGCATAGCAATCCATTAAAATTATTTAATCACTATCACTATTTCATTGTGTTTCATTGCGATTAACTACCGCTTTACACGTCATTATTGTCAAACACAGATGTGTGGAATGGTGGATACTGGTTTCAAACTGGAAGTAAGTTAATTTTGTCAATTTAATCAAAGAAAGTACCAAAGGCACCGGAGGTTTTCCCCAACTCGTTAATTATACGCAACCCTTATTTGTGTAGCGCCTCTTTTAATATAATTCTAAGATATATATAATTCTGAAATTCTAAGATAGATGTCTAATATCGTATTTACACATCCTATTTTATATCAGTTACTCGAAATGGATTTATAATGAATTTTCTAATATAGTTATTATCTGTATTCTTTGTTATTACGGGAAATATTCTCTATCATATTATACTATTCCTATTACTCATTAATAATATCATTTAGAACGCTAGAATTAGCTTACGCAACCATTACTGAGGCGAAGCGCTAGCTTACATTATTATGGGTTGTTAAACAATTGAATCACAAAAATCAATTGTTTGACACAAAATGTACAATTTTGCAAGTTTTTTTTAAAAAGGGTACTTATTATTTACATTTCCATATCACATAAGAGAATTATTAGCAAGCTTTCTTCAAATTATTATGCATAACTTACCACTGAAATAAAACTAGAATCCAAACAAAGTTAAAACGATCCTTTTAAATCCTATAATATTTAATTAATGGCATACGCCTAATAAAGCACTCAATCGTATTTCAAATCAATAACTTCACAAATCAAAATTCCTAAGGGGAAAAGTTCCAATGTTTGATCTGAGGGTTAATTTTCAATAATTTTAACCACGGCTCCGAGGGTGGGTATACGCTGGGTAGCTTTTAGTTTGACTAAAGTTCAAATCGAGCGGGCAGAAGTCAGGTAGGAAAATATAAACCACTCTTATATCTCTGTGGTTGAAACTGAAACTGTAAGTAATATTTAGAACACTAAAAAGCATGAGCCACAAAACAACATTTGAAAAGTTTGTAAAACCACGCTTCAGCATCCCTTTGTAATATAATTCGCGATTTTGTAACCGAATAACAATTTGGAAGGCCCGGCAGGGTTGTCAGACGTCTGCTTGTAATTTGACTACTCCAGCGAGTTTCGGACAAGCGTTTGTTCTTGTGGATAACTTTGCACGGTTGGGAATTAACTAGTTCGTTTTATGTAAATAAAATTAACAAAAACGATTTGCAGTATGTAACTTTAAACTTTTATAATACTCTCCGAATCCTTCAAACTTCAGCTACAGCGGCCAGTCTCGAAGTAAGTAGACAGGGGATATTAAGGTGCACGTCTTTTAGATGCACGAACTAACAACCAAGTGGTTCCAGGATCTCATTCCATCGATTCTTAAGCGTTGCCTTGACGCTTGTGCGTTAGAAGATTTGTAGTGCTTTGCTATGTAGGTTATACAAGTCTATTTTCTGCTACAAAGCTCAATACAAATTACATTGAAGGCACATACTTAAGTGCAGCATTTACATACTCTCAAATTGAGCCGCCCGTCCCGGGAATGACCTCCACCCTATAGAATACCGCAGCCAAATGACCTCTGGGTCGTGTTTCTGCCGGTGAGTAGGCGGTGGTAACTGACAGGTAACTGACCAGTTACTTGCCCGTTGTCACAGCGACTTGGGCTTCTCTTTCGCTTTCCATCAGGCGTAGGGAAGCCAATAGGACGAGCTTACAACTAGTACAAAACCTGGCGACCTTTACGCCGCTGCCGGTCGACTGAAACTTGAAAAGTCACCCACCGTGCATGTAATAGAACAGCTGGTAGTAGACAAATGTGCCATGGTCTGCAATGATGCACCATGTAGTCTCCAATGGTTCCACTTCATTCATAGACAAATAGACACAACAGTTCAAGCAGCACAAACAACCCTACGCCCCATGGATACAATACGTACATTTTTATTTTGGCTGTTGCGGGAACAAATTAATGTTCCGATTTACAATTTCCATTTCTATGGGAATTGAACAGTCGCCGTTTGTTATTGTGGGTGATTGGGCAGAGCGTCGGTGTTGCTATGGAATAAGTACAGTTTCGATAAAAAGGTGAAACTTTACGTTTGACATTTTTATTTTAACTACGAGTAGGTACTTTATCATTAAAGTTGAATTACCAATAATTCAATTTACCATACAAAATGACATATTATTTATTTATTTTTGGCCGGGTAAGTGTGTGTACGGCTGTGTAACTAAGGATTAGACTAAGGGTTAGATTACTTGAACTGGTAATTCAGTAACAAAAAATCAAATATATACCACGTTTTATTTTCAGTGAACCGTTCAAGTTTGACAAATATACACACGTATCGCTTATCTTAAAGTACATTGCTCGTTCTCATTAAAACGAGGGCTATAAAATAAATTCAGATCACTTCCGATATTTTCATTTCTCGTGCCCGCTGTCTGGACCGCCATTTCACAAATTATGCTCAATGGTGCAAAATTGAGTCACACACACCCTTAGGCGCAGCGCAGACGACAGACTATCCGTGACGCACTTTTTTGCAATAATATATGCAGTAACGCACACGACGGGCAAAAATCTGTCGCGGATATTTCACAGACTCAACGCACACGACGCACATCTTCGATCATTCTGGCAGCAGACCTCGACGCTCTTTTTAAATGTCTCAGACACAGACTCTATCGCACAAAAAGTGTGCCGTCTGCGCTGCACCTTAACGGACGTGCACCTTGCTATATTTATTATAAATTTTTACCTTTACACACGAAAGTTTGTTTGGATAGATGGATGGATAGATGGATGGATGTTTGTTCCACTTTCACGCAAAAACTACTGAACGGATTTTAATGAAACTTTACAGGAATATAGTTTGTACATCAGGTTAACACATAGGCTATGTTTTATACGAATATTCACGCGGACAGAGCCGCGGGCAGCAGCTAGTAAGAAATATAAAAGTTAGTTAGTTAGTTTTATCGGGCCGTTTTCCGCAACTTGACGACTGTGCGCCTATTTTGCGTGGGGAAGAAATATAAAAGTCAAGCGCATCATATGACGCGCTGACCATAATAATATCACCTGACAGCAGCCATCCACTGTTGGATATGGGCCTCGCCCAATGGCTATTGTCATTTTGTCACCACGTTTGGCAGGTGGATCGGTGAGTAGGTTTTATTTGTACCAGGTAAACCCTATTCCTGATATTCCTTTCGTTGTTTTCCACGATACCCACGGTACAAGATGGGGCCATCTCATAATACTAACATTATGAAAATATCTGCTTGTCAAAATAAAAACCAGAATTACGTCACTAAAACGCCATTTGCTTGTTTCTATTTGTTAGAGAAAATATATATTTTTTGCGGGGTTAGGCCATTACAACGAAAAAATGGGTTTAGAACCCTTGGGAAGTTTAACTTATAGAATTTGTCTCACTCAGTCGACTCCAGGCGGGCCCTTACGTCATCGCCTGACACACGTTCATTTGATTTATTACTTCATATGTTAAATAAAAGTAGCAGAAAATAATAAAGAACGAGACACTTATTAATTTTTTTATAGTAGCACTATGGCATCATATCGCCCGAAGGAAAACGAAATCCCCAAGTGGCTAGGGTATCGTCGTGCGCACTGATTGCACTATGAAGTTTTACCATGCGTAAAGCATATAGATACAAGGTCGCTATTTAATTAAAACTTTAAATACAGGCTATTCTAGACAAATAACTGTTGCTGACTACAAGTAAAAACATTATATTTTTTGTAAAAAGAAAAACCATTTTATTCATTATATATAAAATCATTGTCTAACTTTGCACGGTATAGTCTTGCACGCTGTATGTATATTGTTAAAACATTAGCGTTGATAAAGAATAATAATTGTCGAGTTTCTTGATAACATAAACCACTTTTCAATCCCGGCGGTTGTCATTTTCATTTGTACTAAACGATTCATTTTATACTTAGTTAAGAGTTAATTGATTTGCGCACAGATATACACATTTTTCTAGTAATAATACTACTGAATTACGCACCTACTACAACACACCTACGTAGTTCCAAATACGTAAATAAACACATATTTTCAAGTTAGAATACTACTTACTGAATTTAGTAATGTAAGAACATGTTATACAATTCAGAGAGAGCCGAAGTTCTCCAATATAAAACATTCATGAAATTACAAGGGTAATTTTCGTTCTCTAAGTCGTTGCATCAAACATGGAATCGGATAATGTAAGTTAGCACAAACTTCGCTCACCTTAATGAATCCGGCAGTTATTTCGCCTAATTGTTCTTTTGAATTTCAAACGAGACTTAGTTTCGTCGAGTAATCATCTGTCAGAGCCGTATATCTAAATTGTTTTTAGCAGATTATTGGACAAGTTATATTTAAGCTACAGCTGGTAGAAAACTGGGGAGGGATTTAGGGTACCTGTACAAAAAAAACGAAGCACTTATTCAGATGTGAAAGTCAATAAAAATTTTGTTTTAAAATATGGGTCATTACCGGGAAAACATTGAAATGAATTGGGTCTTGAGAGTATCAAATATTTTTACCTATTATTAGAATTGTAAATTAGATAGCTTTTACTTTATTTATTATTGAAGATGATTTTTTTGGCAGAACATAGTCAGGTGACCGTCATAGAAAACGAAAAAGCTCAAGTCATTACGGCAACAGACAAGTAACCAAATCAATCACCATCATGCTGTCTTAAAAGATAAATAAACCGGCTAATTCTAGATTTCTGATAATTTCCGAGCGCTAAAATATTTTAAGGACTCTAAATTGTATCCAAAATGCGAATAAACGAAGTCTATTGTCTACTCAACTGTTCTCTGTAGTCATCAGTCATCGCAGAGTCTGTGCTGTGCCTCAGATGTTCAGAGTTATTAATGTCAGATTAAGACTACCGGCGCTACTTGGCTCGCTGCCCACTACGCCCGTCCATCACTTGACACGTTCGCTAAACACCTTCCGTTCAGGGACTATACAAGGGAGCCTTTTTTTATATTCGAATGGGGTAGCGCTTGACCCCAACTGGCCTGATCTTAAGCGATGTTAGAGTCTAAGGTGGAGCGCGCTCACCCAACAAAAACCGATTCACTCTCGCCTTGAAAATCTGAGGACTATATCTCTCAGGGAACACGGACTCCGGCAAAGAGTTCCATAGCTTAGCCGTTCGCACTATGAATGTAGAGGCGAAGCGCTTTGTACGAGTTGTTGGAATGACATACTAAAAAACCGGTAAAATGAGAGTCGGACTCGCGCACGAAGTGTTTGACCATTAGCTAGATTGCAAGTGTAAATAAAAAAAATCCAATAAACTAAATAATCTTAATATCACCATTACTACATAATATAAAACGAAGTCGCTTTTCGTATCTTTCCCTATGTATGCATAGGAGTATGGACCAAAATCTATGTAACGGACTTTGGTGCTGTTTTTCTTAATGGATAGTGTTTCAAGAGAAAGTTTCATCTGCATAATACAAGACGCCATTAAGACCTAATTATCTAAAATACCTATACCATACATTCATAATCATCAGCCTATTGCAGTCCACTGCTGGACATAGGCCTCTCCAGTTGGTCGCTACTTAGGGCAAACATCTGGAAAAAATACCCATAATCGCCACGCTGGGTAGACGGGTTGGCGATCGCAGGGCGTAGCTTCTTGCTCGGATGACGTTACTGCCCGTAATCTGTCTGTGGTATTTAGATACGCCTTCAATTGGGATGATGACTAAAAAATAATTTAATGTCCATCAGATAGATTAATGAAAAATATTGGATACGTATTCTTTATTTTGCCTCTTGTTCAAAAACTTACGAAGATACATTGATTTTAAATGTCACATGACGTCACGTTAGAGTACAAAATATACTCTAACGTGACGTAGTTAGCCCCCACTCCGTAACTTTAATGCTCTATATCTAAGTATTTTCTTGTTATTTCGACAAAACAAAAAATACGGGTCTTATATTTTTTTATTATCTAAGAGACGGACTAATTTTTTTCTTCATTTTCATACCTTGTCATCATCCGTATTATGATGGTTATACCGTCACCAGTCGGTTGCCAGCGCCTCGTTTGTTGTTCGGCAGGATGCACAACGGGCAGGTGAGGTTGGCTTGGAGCGAAAAGATGATAGGCATCTTACATCCCCATTTATTATTATTTTCTCTTAAACAAATTCATAAATCACGGCCTTGGCACAGAATAAAGCTTAGGAGACTTTATTATATTCCGTATAACAAGAACCTCAATAATTGCCTGCGCTTCAACTACGTTAGAGTATTCCCGAAAATCCCTCTTTTGTCTACTTTACTTTGTTATTTTCGATAGCTTCGTCGATTGTTTGATCAATCGAGCGAATAAAAAGGTAACATCGATATGTCACTAACTTGAAATTCGGCAAAATTTGCTAGCTTTGCAGCAAAAAATCTTTAATAAAAAATAGGTTCCTTTCTTTCAACTTACGCTATTATAATACTTCGACATCGTCCCAAATTCACAGTAAAGAGATGTTACTCGTAAATGAAAATAAATAAATAACGCAAGACATGCTTAGCTGAGGCCACATAGAACGCTTGTACTTTGGATACTAGACAACATATAAACATATTGAGTTTTTTTTTGTATATAAATTCATGTTTTACATAGCAAAAATCATCATCAGCACGAAGTTGTCCATTAACTGAACACAAGCGTACCTCAATGGCTGCTTCCCATTTCCTAATATCCCTTTAGTCGTCTTCAAGATATTAACTGGATGAGATAGAGTGATCACAGTTTTAGATACATTTTAAACATACATCAAGTGATGAAATATTTAAAACAGCCTTAACGCTGGCACTGAAACTCCAGACAATTAGGTACAAAACACCCGCCCGTCTCCCCATTGTACACGTCCGGAGCCCCGATACATTTTCCCCAAACAGCTTCCTTATAGGACGGCTTATTTCCGAGTGACGGCTCCAATCCCTCGGCCGGCAGTAAATATGCATATTTCGCACCTCTATGATGGACGTTTTTCCAGTTGAACCGGTCTCACTGTGATTTGTTCGGGGAGGCGTTTTTCACACGTCACATATCAAAGCCTGGGCCATAACTCTTTAGCAAATGTAAGCCCCGAACGGTGGCATATCGTTTGTCATAGCACCTTTATAAAAACCTTTGTAAAGGTCAACATTATTTGTTGGTTTGTGATCAATAGTTACAGGGTTGCCCTTTTCTGTTCAACTTCCAAATGTACTCGTAATGATCACTAACTTTTGCCAGTGGTCTTGCCCGCGTTATTATAAGTTAGGGTACCTTGTTGCAATATTTTTTTTATTTGCTATGAACACCGTTATTCTAACTTTTTTTTTAAATAGACATTATGGTGTTGTGCACTTTATATACAAAGAGTGCATAAACTAATATGCAGCATTAAGCGTATGCGATTAAACCTGCACCGTAGTGACTTTTTCTTCTAATTTAATAAAAAATACTACCAGAGACAAAGTACTTTCCATTATAAACCCAAAAGAAGAAGGAAAGAAAAACATTTGATTGAAATAACAAATATTAAAATGCACAATAGACATTTACACATAAGAAAATTACACTGGTATTACCATACTATAATTTTTATACAGTAGCACAAAATAGTTCCCTCCCGTCGCCTGATGGGTCCTAGTGAGAGAAAAGTTAAACTTGTCAGTTGCCACCAACATACCGACTCTGAATAAGTATACTTACTTAATATTATAAATGGGAAAGTGTGTCTGTCTGTATGTTTGTATTTCTCTCATGGCAAAACGGAGCAACATATCGACGTGATTTTTGTGAGATAGTTGAAGGGATGGAGAGTAACATGGGCTACTTTTTGCCCCTTTTTAACACCCCACTTCCCTAAAACGGGGGGTAGAAGTTTGTATGGAGCATTCAGCCCGAATTTAACGCGAGTGAATCCGCGGGCAAAAGCTAGTAACATTATAACGCTCAGGTAGACAACTGCACCCCTGTCTCATCATGTAAGCTGCTGTATGTATAGTAGCGTCCCTGATACTCTTTTTTTATTTAAGAGGGGAATGCATTAGGCAACCTCATGCCGTCTCCGTGGGGAGGCGGCATGGTGTGTGGGACTCACACCTCCCAACAGGGAGGGCATACCCACTAAACTCCCCTATGTCGCTAGTGGGCAGCAAGTTGCAGGGACACGGGTAGCGCCGAAGCATACGGCCACATCCCTGCCTGCCCTGGCCAGCCGCAGATGATAAGCGGCCGGCACTCCTGGTCCGGGGAGGGCAAATACCCCTGCCCCCGGATCCGGGGAGCAATAGAGTGCTCCCCGGGGTCCCTGATACTCTAGTGCAGCCTAAATTACGATTTATCATCGCGTAATAACCCTCTAAAACGTCTATGGGTAATGTCTTTACAGGAGCGGCGAATAAAAGTGTCGTAATAGGCCGAGCTCCATTTGTCATCGTGACGCGTCACTGTTGCTGCTTCGCTCCAAGGGTTTCAAAATAATCCTTTCCTTGTAGACTTCCTATTTCCATACATTTGCCTTTCAACATTATTTTCTTTTATTTATTTATTTGTCATATAAAACAGAGATACTGTAATAGTTAAATAACAAAATACAAGGTATACATGAGTTTAGGGAGTTACTACACTAGCATGTATAAAAAAAACACGTCTATGCACCTGTCAAACAGTATTAAAAAAATTTAGATATTGTATAAAAAAGGACTGCTACATTTTTGTTAATAGGTGTTTTATTTTTTAATCTTAGTCAGGTTGTTAAAATAACTTTATTTTTCCCCAACCTAAATTGTGCAACAAATGTCTATTATACCTAGTTTTAAGTCAATTGTTCGGTGCGCAATAAAGAATATCTATCTATCTAAATGAACATAATAATATGAAAAATAACCCGGAAGCCATTCAAGTGAACGCCCTACATAAGTAACCGAAATGCTTTCGAATTATTTTTAAAAGTGTCATTATGTCGTCGCCTGTCACAAAAGTTTTTTTCTTATTCAAGTGACAACGCTTTTATTTTCAAATTCACCTAAGGGAAAGTGACAGTAAGAACAAGATAAGGCACGCGCAGTCTGTGGGTGCCTATTCGTGTTGACCTTGGAGACGCCTGGGTGACGTCGATTAAAGGTAAGCGTCTTCCACTTAGAAATACTAAGATACATTGTCATCTCGCTTTAAACTCGAGTGTTAAAAGTGTGCTTTTTGTAGACAAATAAAAAACACACACGGTCTAGTTCTTCTTCTCCTGTCAATGAGAATCCAGATAAATGACACAAATTACGGTTAAAGATTACTACTGCAGTTATTGGCAGCATTTTGGCATGTTTTGCGCCCAACTGACAGCAGCTGAGAATTCACGAAATGTATAATCTTAAATTCTGGTCATTTCTGTACATGAAATATTTTGTCAAAATAACTATAAATAATGTTATTTTTTCATAAAATAAATGTTTTTTTTTCTATATGACTACGATGATGGCCAGTCATCATCACCGGATACTATATACTCGTATACTGATGCCAAGAACGCAATTAGTAAAACTTTTGTCTGTCTGTATGTTTGTTATAGAAACAAACTATTCGACGAATTTTAACGAACCTTAGTACAATATTCTTCATACTCCTGGGCAGGTTATAGTCTTCTTTTCATCACGCTACAATAAATAGGAGCAGAGCATTGAAGGGAAGTGTTGGGAGAGTGGGAAAAATTTTCATCTTATAGATTGAATGCGGTTTTCACCAATGTAGTGCTAGAGGTCTAACTTAAAATTTAGACACATTTTATGGAACTTCGTTATTTTTGAAACCCGATATCCATGCGTGGGACGCCGCTGGCATGGCTAGTAGTTAAAAAAATTATAACGAAGTTAGTTACTCGTTACAAAAAATATATTGAAAAAGTATATGCCTTAACTGAACATAGGATACTAATTCTACAACATGTTCCTTTTGGTAATCAATAAAACTGGGTGTCCAATAAATCTAGGGTATTAATTAGACCATTGACCAAAGTTATGCTAAAACACTATATCTATAGCACAAAATTAGATCTGATTACCTACCTTCCTCTTCTTGTCAATCAAATTCGATTTTGTTTTTCGTTCTGCTCCGATAGGTTGCAGCGCTGCTTAGCCGGGCATCCGAATTCGGTCTCGACCTATATCAACCTTTCCTAACTTTTCGGTCGAGCTATTTGTACTCGTCAAGTCGCGCACCGTGAAAAATTTGGATCTCTAAAACAATACCAGCGTTTAAGTTATCTTTTATTTCTAGGTAAGTTTCCAAAGTTTTCGCCTCGGTAATATATACCAAGGTCCCGATAAATCATCGCCGGGTCTCGAGCGGACATAAAGGCACAGAAAACATTTTGTATCTTAGACACTTTGTAATATGTTATGAAAATATTTCACTTTTACACATTATGAGCAAATAGAGGAGGCATTGTTTTGGAAAATGATGTAGCGCTTTCCTCTTTTGGGAACAATACTTGTGGCAATCGTGCATGATTGGCTTTTTGTGTTAGACACCACTTTGAGAATTAATTTTTAACAGATATTGAAGCTACTCAAACTCATTTTTTTTAGTAGCTCTACATAATGGTTTCCTTATGCCTGATGGAAAACAAAAGATAAGCCGCTGTGACAACGGTCAGTTACCCGTCAGTTGCCATCGCAATGCCGGCCCAACGCTAAGAGCCAAGCCACACGGTGCGGAGCGGTGCAGCAACGGATCGACTTATTGATATTACATTACTGCTTCAACATTATGTGTAGACACGGAACTGGAGTGTCAAACCGCAATGCATAGCACACAGACCGTGAGGTCATTTGGCTGCGGTATTCTATATTATTTTGAATGCACGTGACATGCTCTACTGCTATAATTACATCTACTAATAAACAAGTAATGCACATACATGTTCATGGTTGAGCATCAGTTTGTAATAAAGGCATATGTTAATGAAGCTCTTCAAGATTTAAAGATATTCACACAGGCAAAGCCGCGGGCTGAAGCTAGTCTATTATAATCAGACTAATACCTCAGTACTATTTTCGAGATTAAAATTTTCCGAGACCAAAATTTCACCACTCGGGCTATTCTGAGTGGTGGAATTTCGGTCGCGGAAATTTTTACTGGTTATTGACACGATATTAAGAAGAAGAAACGTATCTTCTAAAACTTTTACAGTTTTTTTATGATTTCTCTAAACTTATAATAGGTATACCTGCAATATACAATTCACTTATATATTATTATAAAATCGTTAAAAACACCCAGGTTAAAACGGCAAAGATAACAAAAATATTAAATAATATTCAGCTCGAGGTAAAATATTCAAGTACGTGCTTGCGCAGTACGGAACAGTCTGTGGTATTTTTAATCTCAGGCTGCTATTTACCATATGCAGCAAACATTACCCGACTTTCGCGATCGATACATACATAAGATCTTTTATTTAATGGATCATTGTTTTACTTGGCATGTTATGTCTTATTAATATTATTAGAGATTAAAATAACATAAGCACGTTAAACTTTTGGAGTTTGTTCAACAACTTTTTAATAATACATTTTATTATTGCTTGTTTTATCAACAATACACTTTGATCATGCGTGAGGGTGTAATATGACATAATATTTGTATCTACCTAATACTATGAAACTTGAATGCGACAAAAGTTGTTCTAAAAACATGTACTAAATACTCGCTACATAAAATCTCTATTCCTGTGGGCTGGTCACATTAGTAATAAAAAATAGACATATCTATTAACGAATGTACTATTATTTCTTATATAAGAGGTGTTTTCCTAAACTTTATAACTAAATTAAGTAATCGTTGTGGATACTTTTACCTACATTTATTTCTGCTTAGCCCAATGGTTGACTGGTAGAGAATGCCTATGCGGCATTAAGTTCGCCTTTTGTACACTCCTTTTATTGTGCAATAAAGTTTAAATAAATAAATAAATAAATACTTTTAATGGAAATGACATTAGATTTAAAACATGCCGTTGTGTTGGCTCAATTTGCTCCGTGTTCTGGCTCGACTATTCTATACTTGTTCCCAAAAAACTGCACCAATAACATCTTCTAATAAAACCACATTAAATGTTTTCGTATATACATCGCCTCATCTCCCGCGCCGCCTTTATTAAACTTGCTTACATCCTAACAACATTATTTTAAGCCCGGCTTATGCCGTCCCAAGGCCCTTCGGAACAATGATTTATCGACTTCTTGGGACGTATTTAACCGCACTTTGTAAACTTCGGCTGAACCCTTGGAAAAATATTTACATTGCATATTGTAAATCTGCTTTAGACCCAGTGACATGCTTTAGAGATTATTATAATGTTGAGAAAAACAACGGAGACAAGGAATACTTGTTTTATGTCATGTAAACTGGCGAATACTAGGTAGACTATAGTCAGAAGTCAGATTATTTTACTTTGGAGTGCATTTTGCGGAAGGTCCATTATGCGATTCAAGGATTGCAACGACTGCACCTTAATAATATTATAGCACACTATTCTTACAAAAACCGTTGTTCAATGCAATAGAAGCCAAGCATTCCTATCAGACTAAAATCGTAGGTACGAATTTAAACTATTTAAGATCTGAGATGATTTACTAATCACAATGTAGTGTACCTCATAAAACCGAGATTTCCAGACATAATAAATTTAAAAAATTGAGAGTGGTAATCAAAGAGACGTCCAATCCTGCTTTTCTTAAATACTGTCTTAATTTTGCATAACAAACATCATTCGTTTAACCAAGGAAATCTTAACCACATAGAAGTTGGTAGTTGGGAAAGTAGATGACTTTCTCCCTTAATAAAAAAAAGCGTAAGGAAGGAAAACTCGGGAACTTATATGAAGTAAGTGCAAAGTAGGAGCATTCTCCCGTCGGTTGGTCGGTACTTAAGATACCGAGTAAAAAACTGTGTTACTCAAGGCTCTGGACTTACTCTTAACTGCCAACGTAATTTATTATCGCAGCTACTTTGTCTGAAAACGTTTATCACCCACCTAGGTCACGGTTTCTATTCTACTATTTTCAAGTTTTTTATAAAACATTTCAGTTTGGGTTGACTTTTCAATCGGTTAATCAGACTGATAAAAGGTAATACGAGTGGTTACAAAAGTCATGATAATATTCGTATATTCAGAAGGAAGTAATGCTTCTCGTAAGTGATGTTCTATCGTACCATTTATCAGACTAAAGCTTATCTGGCCATTGAAAAATAAGGCCTAAATGTATTAAAAGTTGGAGTATATCAAAACACGAACGGGGTTTATTCAAGTATCTTTCGCCGAGTTTACGGAAGGCGGAAGTCAATCACATGACGACCACGGGAAGAGCTGAGGGGTGATTTGTATTAATGATCACCGGATAGCGTACAATATCAGGTACTAAATAGTCTCTACCTTTGTAAGTTTTTATAATTATATTTTTTACTAGCTGTGCTCGCGACTTCGTCCGCGTGGAATAGTTATTTTGTCCCCGTTTTTTTTTCTATTTCCATTATTTCTTCGCTTCTAATAGTTGTAACGTGATGTTATATAGCCTAAAGCCTTCCTCGATAAATGGTCTATTCAACACAAAAAGAATTTTTCAATTCGGACCAGTGGTTCCTGAGATTAGCGCGTTCAAACAAACAAACTCTTCAGCTTTATAATATTAGTTTAGATCTACGAGTATCATAACTTTAAAGTTATAGTCTTGATTTAATCTTATCTTCTTTCCTTTTAGCTTTCCATCAGGCAAAAGGAAGCCACTATGCTGAACCAATATAAAAAAAAAAAATCTTCAAAGATAAATTTTAGGCACTGATTTTCATATTCAATAAAAAAAACAGATTTTGCAAAATTACATATGCATTTTGTAAGCGGCCGTTTCTTTCTTTTATAAGCGGCGTGTGCTTTCGTCATCCATGACCCATAATCAGACAACTTTCCAATATTACTTCTACTCAATCCTATAACGTCTAATTTTTAATTTCAATACGATGTTGACTAGGCCGCCGCATCTTCACTAATCATAAAACGTATCGCCCTTCGAAAAATCGATGCGAACTTTCAAGGATCAAACGCTTATCGCGTGGTCTCAACATGTTTAACGAATAGCCATTCTTATTCCGAAGCGGGAGCACTTAAGTATTAGAATTACGAGCATCTGCTGAAGTTTTATCACGGCCCCCAGCTGCAACCTAAGGCTGCAACCCTTCTTAAATATTCACTTTGCATACTTAGCGCGATAGGTGCCCAGGTTTAAACTTTGAAGAGTTTATTTTAAATTCTGGAAGTTCTCGAGCACTACAGGTTTTAACGTTTACTTTGTTCGATTTGAAAAATCTAGATTGAACGATTTTGTTAAGCTTATATTTGATAGAGATGTATGTCACTGGGAAGGTTTTAATTAATGTATTTTGTTACTTATTGTGTATAAGGCGCTGGCAGAGTCCAGGCAGGAGTGGAAATTGCTCCACCGACAAGAGCAAAGCTCTTAAATTAAATAATAGTAGTATTGTGTTTAAGTACTTCTAATGTTACATCCGACAACACCATGTACTACACACGTTGTACCTATGTACAGTACCTATGTAGGTACACATGTATAGAAAGATATCGCCTGTTGGAAAGAGAAGCGCTGCAGCTGCTGGCAAATAACCAACTCAATCACTTGTCAGCTGTGACAGGTAACTGCATGCTGGCCCGTAATCATCATCATCAGCCTATTACAGTCCATGTACTATTACTATACTATTTTTTATGTACTGTAGTACTGTCCAAGTAATGTACTATTTTTTTTGTAATGTGTTTTCCTGTAATTTCTGTGTTTTTGTGCAATAAAGAGTTTCTATCTATCTATCTACAATGTAAGCGGAGTCTAAACACAATATTAAAAGCATAATATAATAAGTTATAGTTATTGACAATAGACTGTAATGAAGCCTCGTTAGATAGTAGACTATAGGTCTAAGAAATTAACTCAAATCCAATTAATCCACTCAAACTAATTTGGACTAGAACCTACATTGTGTTTCACGTTTTATTTACACTGACACTTCAAGGATAAACAAAGACAACTTCGGACCACATTTTCCTTTGTCTTTAACTTTTAGAGGTGCCGTGTCCAGAAAAGTGAAGTAAAGTTCGATAGTATTGTACTCAAGGAGTGTTGTTATGGAGTCGACATTCTATTACAAAGTCGGGCAACTCTTTCGTCTACTTTACTTTAAAAATTTAGGCTATTAGGTAGACCAATTTCTTTAGCTAATTTTAGTTGCTAGAACAGTTTGGGAAACTTCATACGAGGTAAAGCTCTTTATACTGGAATTGTTTGTGTATTTAATGGAATATCAAATGTGATGTTTACGTTCAGTTAATTGTACCTACCTTGTAATTAACTATAATACTACTTTAATAAAAAAAAGAGAAAAATATGATAGAGACAAACGAAACTTTTTTTCCCACTCACTTTTTTCGCTCGAATTGAGCTGCCTGTCCGGGGAAGGAGCTCCACCCTATAGAATACCAGCAGCCAAATGACCTCCTGGGCTGTGAATGGGCTGGCATGGCAGTGGCAACTGAAAGGACTGGTTGCTGGCCAGTTGTCACAGCGACTTGGGCTTCTCTTTCGCTTTCCATCAGGCGTAGGGAAGCCATTAAAGCGCGTTAGTAGCGATACTGTTGCACGTTTATGAAACTGGCGATAGCTACAAAATGTCACCGTGTAAGAAGATCCTTATTTATTAATTAAAATTAAATTGCACAAAAATAGTACAAAAGTCGAACTCATGCCAAGAGCATTTTTTTTTTTTTTATAGTAGCTCGACATAATGGCTTCCCTACGCCTGATGGAAAGCTAAAGAGAAGCCCAAGTCGCTGTGACAACTGGCAAGTAGCTGGTTAGTTACCTGTCAGTTGCCACTGCCATGCCGGCCCAACCCTAACCCCCCACGAGCTCCGGAGACCCTACTCACCAGCAGAAACACGACCCGGAGGTCATTTGGCTGCGGTATTCTATAGGGTGGAGGTCCTTCCCCGGACGGGCAGCTTAATACGAGCGAAGATTCGCTATGCCCTACCTCTCTTGTTCATTCTCTAACAGTCAACTTTTAGGTCATGCAGAGAGCAGATTTGTTGTACGATGAATGTACAAAAGGACACAATAAAATAAAATACACTATTAAGGCATATATAATAAACGAATATGCTATTTAAACTATAATATCTAAGCGTATCCCCATTGATACACACGTTTCACTGCGGATGACACTAAGTAGTCAAACACGTTTCTACAAATTAATCAATAAATAGCTAAACTACTCGCTCATTCTTCGATCGTGTCATTGCCCATATTCCTAGCCCACGTTTGTTCCTTAAAAACAGACTACCAAAGCAACTGTTAGCTATGAAGATAAACGATTCTTAATGGTGGACATTATTATATCGTTAGCGCAGTTTAGTGTATTCATAGTATAAGTACAGCCTACCAAGCAGCCACCTTGCCTATAATTTTCATTTAAAGAAAGACTGTGACAGTGACTCTGGTTACTTTTACCGAAACAATTCTTGATATTGTTACATAACTATCTCGCTTGATTTCAGGTACCGGTTGAACTTTGAAAGTGGAGTGGTCCACTTAGTAAGCACCAAGATTTATTAAATTTACAATTGCGTTGCAAATAAAAATAAGGTATATACCGACCAAAAAAAAATAAACAGACTTTTCATACAAAAATAATATTAAAGGTGCAGTTCTGTTTCACAACACCTAAGTGTTACAAAACGAACAATTTTTCCATTTCAAAATTAACCCGAAAAAAAGCAAGCGAAAATGTAGCCGTCAAAAACAGCAAAGCGGGCCAAATCCAAACAGAATACATTAAGTGGTTGAACTAAATAGAGCGAGTGTCGTCCGGCGCGCCAGGAATGCGCGCCGTCGGA
This sequence comes from Conogethes punctiferalis, assembly GCA_031163375.1. Classification (NCBI taxonomy): domain Eukaryota; kingdom Metazoa; phylum Arthropoda; class Insecta; order Lepidoptera; family Crambidae; genus Conogethes; species Conogethes punctiferalis. The sequence goes on along the minus strand of CM062085.1, from coordinate 945,925 downwards.
ATGCTGAGTAAATCACCATACGTTGTTTTTCCGACGGAACGGCCCCGGCCCGTGAGTAAGGAGCCACTGGAATTGTTTCGTGTTCAGCTCTTTCGGTGAAATGTCTTGATGTATTCAAGAGAATATATGAGTTGCTTATTGAAATTTTCGTAAAGCTGGTCTCTGGATTTGCTAAATTCTTCCGTCTGCGGCTCAACGAAGGTATCTCTCGGAATCATTTTATACAAGTATTTAGGCGTTTTGAAAGCGAATTTTGCTGGGCATTCTATTGAATATATAACCAGACGTACCAAATTCTACATCACATAAATTGAAGCATTTTTTACATCTCCTACCTTACAACTTGCATATTTGTAACCTTTGAAAATTATGAAGTATGAAATACTGTAAGATGTTTAAACCATAAATAATTAACCATAAAAGGTCTGCAATTTCTTGACTAGGTATATAATATAATAATAATATATTTATTTATTTTTCTCACAAAATGGACTCTTATTCTAAGTTACAATAAATATAAGCGGCTTACATCTAATGTCCGAAGGTGTGAGAGACTGGTGCCTGTGATGGGTTTTAAAAAAACCTGTGTTACAGGTCACCAGGCCTCTACTAGGTATATACTAGTCATATTACTTAATTTGGCTTAGATAACTCAACAATTGCCATAATAATCTTAATAAAAATAATTGATAAAAAATAATTGTTTAGACCTCGAGGTTTTTGCTAAATCTGGGTCATTACAATTAGCTACTGCCTTGAAAACAGGTTGACCCAAATAGTGGTTGACTGCAAAAAACACAACAAATGCGTGCGGTCGAGGTTGGTACGACTAATACTCTACCCTTATGAATATTCTCGTAAACTAATTAAGCAAATGCAAGTTTATTTGGGGGAGCATACATAATATGCATTACGTTGTATCGACTGCCTTCAAAGAGACAGATGATTCTTTAACCTTTACAATACTTGTTCTCGTAGATAATTAACATTATGTCGTCAAAGAAATAATGTCCAATTAATTAAATGGGACTATCGCGAGTCAATTCGCCGCCAGAGGCTATAGTGTTCTAAGTTAATAACATTTTTTCTGAGTTTATTTCGGGAAAAGTAATAATTTTGTGGTGACTTTGCCATGCCTGACATTAATTATGAAAAGTATGAGCTACGAAAAAGAATTGAAAAGTTAAGCAGTCTGTAAAGGGTACAGTTAAATTTATTTACTGTTTAAAACAGTTTTATCTGCTAGGAAACTTATGTCTCCCTTTTAAAAAACAAAATAAATTATTATCACGTACGTAAATGAAACTTTAATAGCCCAAGAGTCCTCAAACCGAAATAAAAAAAAAACTCAAGATCCTACAATTCAATTATTAGGTAATCAAATTTCTTCAGATTTGAGTAAACGATTATTATGACGACATTATTAAAATACACGCTGGAGAAGGAAGAGGAAGAAACCAAACACCAATAAGGAATTCTAACAAATACTTAGTTTGTTGCTTTCCTAATGAATTTATTTAGTGTTTTTAATACAATATCGTAAACACAGACTAAAGTAGTTCAAAGGGAAAATGAACAAGCGCCACTGAACCGGCGCGCGAGAGTTCCGCTTCCAACTTTCTTATTAAAAATTCGGTTTGAAAACTTTTCACAGTTAATGGAATTTTAACCACCGCAATGATTAAGTTGCCGGACTGCCTTATTCGTTCGCTCATAGTTTGAAAAGTTTCGGGGATCCGAACAAAAAGTTAAATTACGAATCTAGCAGAATCTTTTTTTTTTTTCTTCAAATGCAAATGACTCTCGGCGCAAGTCCATTTTTAATGGTTGCATTGTCAGCGGTTTTTTTTTGGAGATCCGTTAATAAATGTAATTTGAAACACTTGTTTCAGAGATATAACGACTGCTCACTTCATACTTCTTTTCTTCTTCAGATCATTATGGTCTAAGACCTTGTCAATTATACAAAGTTTGTTCTACTGACGGTCGGTGTCATTGGATGCCACGAAGACTAATCATTATGCGTAGTTACAGAATTCAGAAGCACTATTTCACAATTTTCTTAGGTACGGCAGGTAATTAAATTGCAACGAATAAATCTTAGCCGAAGCATTAATAGATTACTTAAGTATTTAGTTTTAAAATATGTTCTTAAAGCACTACATGCATTAAGGTGAGGGCTAATCTAATCATGATTACATAAAGTTGTTATATCTTTAAGCTGCAGGTGCGTGGTAAAGGCAAATCCGATTACACGGTAAAGTTATTTTGTGTAACGTCAGGTTAACTTGCAGAGCAAGTACCTGGTAATTATTTGCATGCGGCAGTCTATGCCGTTTTTAATATGCTAATTTCACAGTGGTTTGTTAAAATGGTAGAATGCTTTTTTCTTCAAATAATTACCTGACATATATTTTAAAAAGCGTTGTCATTATCATCAAAGAGAATTTGGTTTTCAAGATAAACCGCAAAACTGATTTAATGGTAGGTTCCTCCTTCTAATAACTTTAACGATATACTTACTAACTACTTACTAGATTTGTGCAGTGTGTCAAATCGTAAAGATATGATAGGTAATAGATAGAAAGTAGAAACAGTAGTAGTAAGTGGATTTAAACCTACTTTTTAGTACTAAGACAAAGAATTGTCGTTTTTGGCAAATACTCTATCCTCTAATGCATTATTAATGCTTTATAGCTACTCTAACCCAGTGAGTTAGATGTATACATAAATATATTCTGCAATATTCATAGTTTAACCACATAAAATGACCTATTAAATCGACAAAGGTTATCAATCGGCAAGTATCGCGTGTAATCGGTAGGTATTCCCAGAGCTTCTTGTCCGCAATTTATTTTATTTTAGGGGAGTAACTCCCGATAAGTGGGCTCGCGCGTGACGGGATTCGCAAGTTCAACCTTTGAAACGTACTACCTACAAACGGCGAACGTTTAATCCGCCAAGAAATACTTACTGCAGCAAAACACCCTACACTTTCATGCACCAAAATAACTTCAGTGAATACGTTTTCGTTAGAACAGGAAAAAGGGAAAATACAAACCCGAATTTGTTTATTACACATTTCTCATAAGGCACCTACTACGTTTGTATTTTGTTTATGTAACGGTAAAATAAGCTTGCTCTAGAAAAAGAGGGATCAAAAATTATTCTGAAAGAATTTCGGTCGTCGATTGCGAAAATTCTCAAGTGAGATTGTTATTTTCTGACGTGTCTTACGTGCAGTCGTGTTAAGTCAGACAAGACACTTTGGACTTTGTACACTATTTGCGTCATATAGGGTAGCATGGATATCGTACGACAATATGTACATAAGAATAGATTCAACGTAATTTTTAATATAGATAGTCAAAGTGCGATGACTGGGGATGTCCTGCTCATAGAGTTATATATTCCACTAATCATGATACTGTATGACTGGTGTATTAATTAAGATATTTATACTGGAGGTAGAACTGGTACGAAAGATGTCACTGGAACAACCAGTTGCGTTATTCGTAATGATTATCTTTGATTTAAATATCGATTAAGACGTTCAACACATTCATAATTATCATCATCAGCCCATTGCAGTCCACTGCTGGACATAGGCCTCTCCAGTTGTTCGCCACTTAGGGTAAACATCTAGAGGATATACCCATAATCGTCATGCTGGGCAGGCGGGTTGGCGATCGCAGGGCGCAGCTTCTCGCTCCGCTAACGCTGCTGCCCGCCATCGGCCTGTGTGATAATTAGCTTTGCCCTGAATCGTATATCACTTGTCATGATATTAACCTTTTCTGGCCACCCACACCTCAAGATAATATCGATTTAGTTGATAATACACTATATATTTCCGACGAAGACATTTTTCTAACATTAGATAGCTCCAAGATTGCAGCGCGATCTTTGAAGTCTGACGGCGAGTTTTGATTTAGAGGTCCCGAGGGATCGGGATAACGCGGGCCGGGATAAGTAATATCGCTGCGAGCTTGTTTTATAACGGTTTTTGTATTAGTGTTTTGAGCAACGGGGATTTATAAAGGAGAAGGGGAAGGTTACTCGGAGTTATTATAATATCGAACTAGCATACCTGCGCATGGAAGTAAATAGATTTCTTGTGCATATTATGAAACCACTACCACAACCATTTTTACACTTATTATGTATAATTCTAAATACAGGCAGATACCTGCCTTCATTAGACACCAGTCTGCCACAATTTGAAGTGACTAAAATAGTATTTATAATTTGTAGATCATTATTATTGTAACGAAAAACCTTTTAAATTATGGTGGAAAATAAACATTTTTATTATTTATTATCTATTATTTTAATTGAATGAGATACTTAGCTTTTACCTAGCGTTCAAATGATGATTTAGGTATTACTTAATTTATTATTTAGCTTTCAAATAGCCAAAAATTAGAAGAATTTCGAAAATTAATAAATTCAAACTAAGCAAATAAACAAATCTCTCTCCTCTTTGCGATAGGTATAAAGCTTAATTTATTTTATTGATACGCAAAGTCTGGACTTTACATCTTTTCATTACTGGTAATGTAATAGAAATATTTCATGTTCCATACTGAGGCCTTAATTTCAAACTTCGCACAATACCAGAACAATGCTGCACGGTACACATAGGTATTTATGCATTCTATGGCTTTGGCACCTAGTTTGAATTCAATAATTTCATGGTAAAGAACAATAGAAATTGACAATTGAATTAAACCATTTGAAATTGCGCTCATAAATCGAAATTATGTTTTAGATTACTTACATTTATATGTATGTAACTACTGAATTTAACCCATATCTTCCCACCGCCCCATATAAGGTGCACTTGCATTTTACATGACAAAATAAAAAATTTTGAAAGTGTGGGTAGATTTTAAAATTTTATCTTACACTAGACGCCATTGCGGTTAATCTAATAAAATTTGATAGTAATTTCACTCATACGTAAAGTATTTATAAATCTTTGAATTTTGTGAATTTCAACCAAAGTCAATGCCAACAAAAAGTAAGTTGTAACTCCTTCAATAAACATTGATAATTTTAGTGAAGCTATGGTTCTAATAACTTATTAGTTGTACTATTGGGTAACATTATGAATCTGAAGAAAAATTGTTTTTATATATAACTTTTGTCAGGTTATATATAACGCCCCATTTAAGGTGCGCTGGGAACAGGAGGCACCGTGGATGTTGACTACCTTAATTTTATTTGTATGTACCTTTTACATGTTTTATGCAATAATTTATGTTATATTTGTTATTGATTGAAAGTTTATAAAATTATACCAGCCATAATGGACTCTGCCCTGATGAAAAAAGCTTCTTGTATGGGTGGAATCGATAGGCTTGTCCAAAATGTTGGCAATTATAATGAATAAATGGTACTAACAAATCATTTGTTTCCGATAAATGTGTGTGCTAATAACGAGTACCAATTGTATCGACACTCAAAATCACGATACGTAGAAGATTCTCACTATGTTTTATCATTTACCTACAACAGTATAACCTTACTAGAATCTTAGGTTGCTTAGGAAAAACAACATTGTCTCTTTTTAAACGAACGTGTCACTCCAGAAAAAAACTAAAAAACTGACTGAATTGATGAAACCACATGCGTAATGCATAATGCATCTCTACATAATAAGAAACCATGCGGTGACAGATAAACAATACAAATCATCGTCCTATCTCATTCGGTGAGAGTTGTATGAATCGACTAAGGTGTCTTTAGATTCCATCATTCCACCAGTAACAGGGTTTACCCGTCAGGCTGGCGACTACCGAACACTCACTGAAACACTCTTGGAGTTTACTTCGGTCGCATATCAGGATCAGTGGCAAGAGTCTTTTTACAGGCCGGCGAGGCGGTGGCGAATCACAAGTAATTGATTTGGTTAGTTGTCCATTACCGCAGTGACTTGGTCTTCGCTTTGGCATTCCATCAGGCAAAAGAAAGCTACTATGCTGTATCACTATAAAAAGAAACAACCCGAATTCGATCTCATAAAGGCTACAAACATACGAAGTTTCGTTGCAGCAAATTATGTGACGTGGGTTTCCATCACCATTGTCCTGAATTATTCCACTTAGTGTAAGTGGAATAATTCAGGACAATAGTAAAGTATATTTTTCTACACTTTATTTATTACTTTGATCATATATAATTTTTAATTAGTCTAATATCTCTTAATTTTGCAAATAATAGAGGTCCAACATAACATCACGTATATTTTTTCTCCATACAAAATCCATGGGCATATTTTCCCAGCGCCCCATTTAAGGTGCGGTCTTGAAATTCAGGTTCCATAAAAGTCTGAAAAATTTAAGGTAACTTTTTGTCTTATTGAAGAGGTATTTTTTAAATATACGTAATAAAAACCGCGAATATTTTATGATTTCGAGTCTTGGGAAGATATGGGTTAATAAGGTACCTACTATAATTAATTTTGTATTTGTTGTATTTTATCATTTTGTCTAAATTGAGTAGATATATACTTTTTTATGTAAGGGAGCAAGCTTGCCTGAAAGTCACCTGATGGTAAAAGATCACTTCAGTCCGCAAACACCGCAAACTCCAAAAACAGATGCGCTGCTAAATTTTACTACGAGTTTAAGCTATATAGATACACTTTATAATACATGAACATTACAAGAGTACATAAGAACTAAGTTAGGCGGTCTTATCGCCTCGGTCTTAGAAAGCTTATTTAATTGAAAACTACACTAAATACATTTCCCCTACCTAATTGAATCTTATTATTATAGCTTGATAAAGTTATTTGGCTGTAACATATAATTCTTTCAATATTTACAGCAAATAAAGAGTGCCTTATTATGTAGTTTCGATTTTAGCTAATGTTAAAATGATATGAATATTACAAAATGTGTAATGATTCTAGGTAAACAAATACTTATAAAATAAAATAAAATAAAATAATTTATTTCTGCAAGTAGATTTACAAGTAAATTCTTTTGCACGTCAAACTTTTTTTTCCCTACTAGCACTTCGACGTGATAAGGATGAGGCCTGATGAGAAGAAGTGCCGCCAACACACGCCAATAACAGGCTGATATATCTCCTATATTATAAACGTATATTAAAGATCCGTGAGAATGGTGTAAATATCGCTTTTAAGTTCGCCAAAATTGTACAATACGAGTAATTGGTCTGTATGTCATCATCATCATTTTGTAGTCCACAGTTGGACTGTTATAGGCCTCTCCAATTGTTCCCTACTTTGATCAATCTTGAGCATCTCTTATCAACAAAGAATATCTACCTGTGTAGAATATATTCCCCTGGAGTGCTTACTTATTTTTACAGTGGTTTTAATCAAAATTCGTATACCAATAGAGCGGGAACGAATAAAAACTTCTGCCCTCCATTATGTGGTTCTCGACAGAAAAAAACCCCGGGGAAATGGCTGAATTAAATGTACACTCACCGCAGGTTCGTAAAGCGGGACTATGTGTTGGGGCCATGAACGCAATACTTGAAGCGGAGTGAAGAAAATATATTTTATTAATACCACTGAGGTGACAACAGGCCTACGGCCCGCCCGATGTTAAGCGATGACCTAAGGGTCATTACGCACTGTGGACTAGTCGCTGGCGACTCAGTCGCCGGTGACTGTGACCTACTATAGTTTAAATAGGGGCTTGCGCACTTAGTCGTCAGTCGCCTTTCTCTGCTTTGGTCGCCGAGAGACTGAGTCGCCAGCGACAAGGCTCTAAGCCTATGGACGCCTGCAACACCAGGGGTATCACATGCGCGTTGCCCACCCAAACCCCCCGGCTGCCGATAAAGCAAGCCCCATGAGCTCCAGAAAACTCACCGGCAGAAATACTACTTGGAGGTTATTTACCTGCGGTATTGTATAGGGTGGTGGTACTTCCCCCGGCGGTTGGCTCAATTCAAGCGAAGATTTTTTTTTTATAGTAGCTCGACATAATGGCTTCCCTACGCCTGATGGAAAGCCAAAGAGAAGCCCAAGTCGCTGTGATAACTGGCAAGTAACTGGTTAGTTACCTGTCAGTTGCCACTGCCATGCCGGCCCAACCCTAACCCCCACGAGCTCCGGAGACCCTACTCACCAGCAGAAACACGACCCGGAGGTCATTTGGCTGCGGTATTCTATAGGGTGGAGGTCCTTCCCCGGACGGGCAGCTCAATACAAGCGAAGATTCGCTATGCCCTACCTCTCTTGAAATTAACTTCTTTATTTTTTAAAAAGCGCAGCATATCTATACTCAAATATCTGTACTCTGACGACACACAACTTAGTTAGATGTCCATTGCCACAGCGTTTTGGGCGTTGATTTCAAACATTTATTTATATTAATTTCAGACATCACCACACACATACATGATCTCATCCGACAGTGATATAAGCACTTAACACTGTGTTATGGATATCGGAACTGCCGGAAGTACTAGTACCCACTAACACATATTGTCAAGTCAACACCCAGACTTAGAACAAACTTAGATGTTGATCAAAATTGAATTCAGGCTGGATTCGAATTCACGACGGTCGACCGACAGGCTCAGTGGCTCATTTGGTAGTGACCTCTGCCCTCTGATCCAAGGTTCGTGGGTTCGATTCCCGCACAGTACAAACACTTGTGTTCATGAACATGTCTGTTATTGGTCTGGGTGTTTTTTATGTATAATATGTATTTATTTACAAAAATAATTTATCTAAGTAAGTTTATTAGTTGTCTAGTACCCATAGTACAAGCTTCGGCTTAGTTTAGGGCTAGGTGGCGCTGTGTGGCCCAGCGTGGCATGTCTTGGGTTATTTATTTCAGGGTCTCTACTGAACGAGTGACAAGAGCAGACAAAAAAGTACAAGTATTTCTGGTATTATTCATAACATACCTATATGTAACCTACCATACCTTCAAAATGATACACATTAAACATTAATATAGCTTTCTGATGTAAACTAATAGGCCTGATTACTTCTTGGAGCTATCGAGGTCAGATGTCGTCTATTGTAATACCTTAACCGGAACAACGGAGGTGACTCATGACACAGAGCTGCAGTCAGCATAAAGCAAGTATCGGGCTGAGTATCTTCATACAGACAGTTGTGTTACAACAATAACAGAACTGCACTGTGTTATCACACTTGATGAACAAAGTAAAACTGTACTAAGTAATTCATTTAATCATGTTTGTCATGTATAAATAAATAGCCCAAGGCTAGCCACGCAGGGCCACTCATCGCCATGTAACCACAAAATAAGCCGAAGCTTGTACTATGGGTACTAGACGCCTGATAAAGTTTCCTACTTAAATAGTCTTTGTTTTGTAAATAAATACATATTATTATTATATATATTTACTAAACACCCAGACCAATACAAACAGACATGTTCATGGAACACAAATATTTGTACTGTGCGGGACCACCTGTACCCACACCCTGGACACTGTACCCACTTCCCTTGGTCAGGAAGCAGAGGTCATTACCAAATGATCCATCGAGCCAGTCATGTAATGCTTTTTATTTATGATAAAGATGATAAAAGTCGTACAAGTAATAGTGATACTCCTATGATGAAACTCGGGCCATGAACGCTTGTATACCAGGAGCATCGTATCGCCCACGCGATGCTGACCTTACAAAGGCTAGGCATCTGTTACCTAGTATGTTAACCTCGTAGGTAGTATCAGTTATTTCACTTGCTCTATCCCCGAAATACAGAAATGCTTCTTATTTTTATAGTGGCTCGACATAATGGCTTCCCTACGCCTGATGGAAAGCGAAAGAGAAGCCCAAGTCGCTGTGACAACGGGCAAGTAACTGGTCAGTTACCTGTCAGTTGCCACCGCCATGCCGGCCCAACCCCAACCCCCACGAGCTCTGGAAACCCTACTCACCGGCAGAAACACGACTCAGAGGTCATTTGACTGCGGTATTCTATAGGGTGGAGGTCCGGACGGGCGGCTCAATTCGAGCGAAGATTCGCCATGCCCTACCTCTCTTAGACAATGAAACTGAAATGACAGTGGTACCGACCTTACAATCTAATATAGGACTCTACGGCTTTGTAGTCCAATGTTTTCATTTTCATTTTTCAAGGATAATGGCTGTAATGCTATTCTACATCTAAAAATACACCATACATCCGCTGCTCGCTCAATTTTTCAAGTCATCAGTCGCGCCAATAGCGAACGTTTGCCTCAAACATAACCTCTTATTTGATGGCCACACCGCTACAATCGTCATTATGTTTACGCACAATTTAAAACAGAGCCGTAATGAACGTCGCGTCGAGTTAAATGGATTCTGTGCCAATAGACCAGACTGAATTATTGCCTACCAACATAATCACTTTCATTAACGCAATACTCAAAATAATTATTATTTTAAAAACTGATTAACCGATATGAAACCCTAGCTGTGGCGTAAGTTTCACTATTTTTTTGTATTGGTGTTTAACTTGTTGGTTGTCCTAATAAATAAATAAATATTTTTTTCGTAAGTAATAATGACGAAATACATTTTGAGTTGTACACATTAAAGTAAATAACTTTGGATGTATACCTATAGAGTCTGTAAGTTTTATAAATTAAATACGAATGTGAGACATTGCAGTATAAAATTCAAGGCCATGCTCAGTACTCTAAACCTGGAAGCTAAAACCTTGGATACGACTAGACTTGAATACATGAATAATTGTATGTGTATTGTACCTATGCGGTAGGCTCTCTATGCGAAATCTCATAATACACTGACGATCGGAAGCATTGACAATGCATATTTCAAAACATGTCGTTGATTCAATTCAAAAAATTCAAAATTGTTTATTGCATTATCATATTAAAAGTTGTTACAATCATAGATAGCACAGCCATGATATACCTCATGAAGGTGTACAATAGGTATTCAATAAACTCTTATACATTTATTACAATTAAAACTAAGCAATTGTCAAAATTCAAAATTCAGTCAATTTTAGTAAGTAATTAAATTAAGTTAAAATATTAAATTAATTTACATTTAAACAATGCGAATCTTTCTTTTTCTTCTATACTTATAATAAATCTGTAGAGAGGTCAATTCTGTACATAAAATATTTTTTCAAAATAACTATCAGGGGGTGATAAGTGATCGATACTGGTACCAAAAATGCAATCAGTAAAATTTTTGTCTGTCTGTCTGTCTGTCTGTCTGTCTGTATGTTCGTTATAGAAAAAAAAACTACTGAACAGATTTTGACGAAACTTGGTACAATTATTCTTCATACTCCTGGGCAGATTATAGGATACTTTTCATCACGCTACAATCAATAGGAGCGGAGCAGTGACGGGAAGTGTTGGGAAAACGCGAGAAATTTAAACCTGTATGTTTGAACGCGCATTACGCGAAAACTACTGCATAGAATTGAATGCGGTTTTCACCAATGTATTGCTAGAGGTCTAACTTAAAACTTAGGCACAGGGTATAGATGGGTACTATATGGAAGTCCGTTATTTTTGAAACCCGATATCCACGCGAGCGACGCCGCTGGCACAGCTAGTTTTAAATAAATAAATAGATAAATATCAGACATCACATACATTGCTCTAATCCCAAAGTAAGTAGCTTAAGCACTTGTGTTATGTATATCAAAATAACGAAGGTACCACAAATAAATACCTACTTAAATACAAATTACAAGCACCCAGACATGGAACAAACACAAGTATTCATCACACGAATGGTGTCTGATATTTATCTATTTATTTATAAAAAATAAAAAAAATTAAGATTCGCATTGTATAAATGTAAATTAATGCATGACATGATTTGAAATATGCATTGTCAATGCTTCAGATCGTCAGTATACGACCCTTGGTCCAGAAGGCAGGCTACCAATTGAGCCACCGAGCAAGTCCTTTGTAGTTTTTTTTTTATAGTAGCTGGACATAATGGCTTCCCTACGCCTGATGGAAAGCGAAAGAGAGGCCCAAGTCGCTGTGACAACTGGCAAGTAACTGGTCAGTTACCTGTCAGTTGCCACTGCCATGCCGGCCCAACCCCAACCCCCCACGAGCTCCGGACACCCTACTCACCGGCAGAAACACGACCCGAAGGTCATTTGGCTGCGGTATTTTATAGGGTGGAGGTCCTTCCCCGGACGGGCAGATCAACTCGAGCAAAGATTCGCTATCCCCTACCTCTTTTGAAGTTACTAACGACTCCATCCAATAAAGTTTTTAAGATCATACTTAATGAATCTTAAAATTTGCGTAACAATATCGAATAAGCTAGGCTTGTTTTCGTTTTGACGTCACAAGTTTTCATAAGGAGCCTCACGTTTGACGTCAGCAATGGCGTCGAGTAGATGAAATACACAGTAACTTATAACTGGCTGTATTTCAAAATTTATGTTGGATTTTTTAATTAAATTGGGATGCAAAATAGGTATTGCATTTAGAAATTTTAAAGCTGGTAAAATCTGTGGTAGTAGAGTACTGGTACCTACATTTCAATTTTGAAATTTGAAATAGTTTTTGATAGATACACTACAGCTAAAAATTCTTAGTATCCATGCTTTGGCAGATGGTCCTGGGTAGTGCACTGTTGATAATTTTCAATCAATTCGCGAAAAAATCTAAGATTCAATCTGCAGTGGGGTTAATTTAGCCAATCTTTTCATAATGAGCTCGAGTTTGGGTAATTACGGTAGGCGTTTTACAAACTTAGAAGTCATCTAGTACTAATTGGTTATTGCACTATAGCTAAATTCTCTGACGCATTTAGAGGCGTGCTTATTTTCATAGTGGTGACGTAAGTAGTTTTACTCCAATGTTTTGTCGAGAAGGTATAATGGCGTCACAAGAACTACGTTATGACTTGAACGTGATTCAATTAAGCTATATTCGCTTAGACTTCGTTTAAGTACACACAGTGCGTCCCGCGTCGCGATGCCTGGAACAGGTAGCCGAAAAAATCCATACGGCGAACAGTGTTGTGTATCTACCTTTTTTTGACAGAGGAGGCAAACGAGCCTAAAGGTCACCTGATGGTAAGTGATCACTTCGGCCCTTAGAAACGGTAACATCAGAGGAGTCACAGAGGTGCGTTGCCGGCTAGCTGACCCTTGAGAAATTTGTAGGTACGCTCGTTTTTTAAAGGTTGTATTCATTCGGAAGGATCACGGTTGAAACTCGGAAGCTCGCGCAAAACGTGCCGTGAAAGACTTCCAAATATCAAGATGATATGGATGAAATGTTGAATTGGTACGAGATGTACGATGATGAAATAGTGCAGCAGCTGGTATTAGATTTATATAATTTTTCCTAAACGGTAAAAAAACAGTTACCGTATATAATTATGTAAAACTCCCAACGCGTCGCATGACGCTTTTACGAACGTGTAATGGGCTCATGATTTTATCGGTAAACAAAAACAATAGAGAACTATTATACTCTCTCTTCGAAGAGAAATAACAGAAAATTGTAATTCTATTAGCAGAGCATTTTTTCCCTGGGCGTGAGAGCCACTTACTGTTATTTGATATGTTTCACAATTTTGCTGTAATGTATGTTATTTATTACATTTTATTTCATTTAAAAAACGTAATACCAGTAAATTTAGCAAGTATTCTATCACTATATTCTGCTGTATTCAGAGTTTTGTAAATAATTCCTTTTTTTAAAGGTTTGTATTTCGAATTTAAATTGTAATTACGTTTCACAGACCACAGTCTGCCTTAATGGATGAACTAAATTTTGGACTGACATGTGTAGGTACTATGTTTGTTGTAAAATAAATAATATATTTAATACCCGTTGGATTTAACAACGGTTATAAAACATCGCCACAACATTTGTGCAATCGCTTGTTAGATACCCGTACTTTTCTCTATACTCTATATTCGGAGCACTTACGTTGCTTTAAGCTGTGAATGCATAAATTGTTTATGCTTTCACACAGATACCCGCTTTACCACTTACACGAAAACAGAAAACGAAGGATAATCCCGTTCACTACACTCGCTGAGGGGCCCAATTCACCGAAAACATATTGTATCTAAAATGATGCACAAGAAAAACAATAGAGTATTTTTTATTTATTGGTGAGATTGAGCATTGATAAGATCTGAAGTCGAAACATCATCATCATCGTAAGCCTACGAGACTTTACGGACAATACATCATCATCATCATCAGACTATTGCAGTCCACTGGTGGACATAGGCCTCCTCAGTTGATTGTGCCACTTAGGGCAAACATCTGGAGGATATACCTACCCATAATTCTAGGTAGGCGGGCTGGCGATCGCAGGGCATACCTAACTTGTCGTTCCGGTGACGCTGCTGCCCGTCTTCAGCATGTGGTATTTAGCTCCGCATTCAATTGTGATGGTTACACCAATCGGTTGCCAGCGGCAGGACGCACCACGGGCAGGTGAAGTTGGCTTAGAGTGAAAAGATAGTTCACTGCCTTGCATCCCATCCCATCCTCGGACAATACATTATGATGATAAGGAGGTATTGAGTACATTTTAAGTAATTCTACAAACTAAGATCCAAACGCTTTCCATCTTTCCATCAGGGGGACGGGAGGCCTGTATGGTGTGCTACTCACTGTAAAAAATATATTTTCGAAAATACTTGAGTATTTTAGTAAAATGTTATCTGTAGAAAACATATAGAAAAGTGCTGGTGACATACAGATGAATCTATATCATCATCAGCCTATTACAGTCCACTGCTGGACATAGGCCTCTCCAGCCGCTCGCCACTTAGAGCAAACATCTGGAGGATATACCCATAATCGGCACGCTGGGCAGGCGGGTTGGCGATCGCAGGGCGTAGCTTCTTACTCCGGTGACGCTGCTGCCCGTCACCGGTCTTTAGTATTTAGCTACGCCTTCAATTGTGATGGTTATACCGCCACCAGTCGGTTGCCAGCGCCTCGTTTGTTATTCGGCAGGATGCACCACGGGCAGGTGAGGTTGGCTTGAAGCGAAAAGATGATAGGCCGCTCCCTTACATCCCATCTGAATCTATAAGGGTTGTTTATTACCTATCATCTTTTCGCTCCAAGCCAACCGCCGCCCGCCCGTGGTGCATCCTGCCGAATAACAAACGAGGCGCAGGCAACCGACTGGTGGCAGTATTATAACCGTCACAGTTGAAGGCGTAGCTAAATACCACAGACCGGTGACGGACGGTGAGCAGCGTCAACGAGTAAGCTATACGGCTAGTACAGCACTACAAAACAATTGGATTTACTGCTTTAATTAATCGTCGAATTAATTATATTAGCGCATTCGATTAAAAAGGGAACGACAAGCGATTAATTCGAATACCTATAATTTTCATATTCATTTGGCCGCGGATTAAGTGATGCGCTTCACCTGCCCGACGCGTCGCTTGCGCTATTTATGTTATAGGGGGTATTAGCGAGTCACGCGACTTAGTCAATTATTAATTAGTAAAGTATAACAATGCCTTTTATATTAAGAAATCTCTAATTTCATCTATTCGAGAACTTAATTGCTGGACATAGGGCTCTCTAATTGTTCGCCACTTTAGGCAATCACCTGGAGGCTTGACCCATAATCGCCACGCTGAACAGGCGGGTTGGGTATATAGCAGGGCGTTGCTCCTCGCTCCGGTGATGCTGTGGCACGACGTCGGCCTATGGTATTTAGCCTTCAATCGTGAATGTTATACCGCCACCAGTCGTTTGCCAGAGCCTCGTTTGCTATTCAGCAGGATGCACCACGGGCAGGTGAGGGTGGCTTGGAGCGAAAAGATTTATAGGTCACTCTTTTACCTGCCAAGTTCGGTCCATCCCCGATCGTGGATAACTAATACCTGTTTCAAATATTTTCTTGTTTGGGCTTCGACGTCAATGGCTTCATGGTCATATCCTGTAACTTGCTTCATTCGCACCTACTTGGGGTAAGAGCCTTCCGCTCCCCCAACGGTCTGGTGATGATGACAAGGCCGCCCTAGCCAACGTCGTAGTCATTTAGGAAAAACAAAGATATACCGATCTTCAGTCACTGGAGAAACCTACACTGCAGACAGGCAGTGGACTAGTTTGCCTGACAAGACCAAACGGTTGACCTTATTATTATGTGTGTATGTGTATTATTATTATTTGTAATTATTATCAATTGTTTTATATGTTATTTTGTTATATGGGTTTTTTTATGCCTGCAATAAATGATTAATAAAATAATAATAAAATAAAAAAAAATACCAGTCAAATCAAACATGTTTCGCTTATATTATACTCGTACCAAGTTTTAAGTTTTTTTTTTTTATGAAACACCTTATGCTAACATTATTATTAGTGTAGTTACTTGTGTTTGGTTCCATTTTTTACCGGAAAGTATTATCTATCTATACTTATAATAAATCTGTAGAGGGGTCAATTCTGTACATTAAATATATTTTCAAAATAACTATCAGGGGATGATTAGTGATCGATACTGATGCCAAAAATGCAATCAGTAAAATTTTTGTCTGTCTGTCTGTCTGTCTGTCTGTATGTTCGTTATAGAAACAAAAACTACTCAACGGATTTTAACGAAACTTGGTACAATTATTTTTCATACTCCTGGGCAGGTTATAGGGTACTTTTCATCACGCTACTATTCATAGGAGCAGAGCAGTGAAGGGAAATGTTAAGAAAACGGGAGAAATTTTTTGAACGCGCATCTCTCAAAAACTACTGCATGAAATTGAATACGATTTTCACTAATGTATTACTAGAGGTCTAACTTAAAACTTAGGTATAGGTATAAGTATTTTATGGAAGTCCGTTATTTTTGAAACCCGATATCCAAGCGTGCGACGCCGCTGGCACAGCTAGTTATAAATACTTTAGTGATTCCTCAAATGGCTTCACCATTTGAAGAATCACAATATAATAATTGAAATATAAATTGAAGAATTACAAAATAATACTTTAATTGTTAGATAAATATTTTAAAAGTATATAGGCTGTATTTGTGATAATGAGATCGCTGTAGGTAACTTAAGAACCCTTCTCGCTGACGGTGTGACTTTTTCACCTATTACATCGGTATCGAACAATTATGAAAAACATAGTGTTACGGCCAACCTCCTTCGCATGCATCCTTTTTTCTTCTTTTTTATGTTTAGTCTTTTGTTCTATAAAAATTCTAGCAGAGTGTGCTTTTGTCAAACACGTCAATCTCTTGTGCGTGTTTGTTGTGTTATTTTTATTTTCTGTTATTTTTTACTTTTATATTATATTTTATTTCCTTTGAGCCTCCCCTTTTCCTTTTCCCCGTTTTTCTTTTCCTTTTCCCTTCTATTCGTAACACATAGATTAATCGGCTAAATATGTTGATACCCAAGGCTGCAACTTTTGTATGCCCCGAGCTGCTCAAACCAGAGCAGTGAAGTTCGTATTTCAAAATGACAAATGACAGAAGGGCAAATGTCAGTTGGGTCTGCGCCCACGTCAATGAGGACCAACGCATAACATTTCGCGACCTGGACCCGGCGACCGCGCGGTCAGTCGGGGCGCTTATTGTTACAGTCTGCTATACTTATAACGGGAACACCCTTTAGAACTGCCACTCAAAGAACCTGCTAGTGAAAAAACCCCGAGATCTACCTTGAAGAGGTTTTATATATTTTTTTTTTTATAGTGGCTCGACATAATGGCTTCCCTACGCCTGATGGAAAGCGAAAGAGAAGCCCAAGTCGCTGTGACAACGGGCAAGTAACTGGTCAGTTACTTGTCAGTTGCCACCGCCATGCCGGCCCAACCCTAACCCCCCACGAGCTCCGGAAACCCTACTCACCGGCAGAAACACGACCCAGAGGTCATTTGACTGCGGTATTCTATAGGGTGGAGGTCCTTCCCCGGACGGGCGGCTCAATTCGAGCGAAGATTCGCTGTGCCCTACCTCTCTTAAAAATATTTATATATCATTATTATTTTCATGCATGCCTACATTGCGGTAATTAATAAATATTATCTATAACCAAATTGATACTTACATCGAATCCTCACTTAATATCCTCCAGATGCAATATTTAATTTTGTTCTCGGCGTTTGATACCTACCTAACGGTAATGTAAACTTTTCTAATAGGCTTTACTATCAACGCACGACCTTTTTCTTGACAAAAATTACCTCCAAAAACAAATGTTTTCCTATGCAAATCGAATTTAGCGTAAAACACGCCGAACGACGCGGCAGAGCTGCTCCTTTCCAACGAGAATTTTGCACGCACCATTGATATTTTCACTTTATAAAGCCCGATAGAAAAAAAAATAAAAATCTCATACAATCATATTCCAGCGATGCTGCAGTAGCTCCCGTCGACGATTCAACGAAATGGACGAGAGATATTCGCAAGCGTTCCTCACTAATTGCTCTGAGCCGCTCAATATGCGACGGCACGCAAAAAGAGACAAATTAATAAGAGTGTGAATATTAATGCTCAAGTGTCTGAGCGTTTTTGAGTTGACACCGCAGAAACCTATTTAGGATAGAACCGATTTATGTATGAATCATTTCAAAATTCACTATTATTAGTGAACTGTGGAATGGTCAGCGTCCTACTCGTACAAACTCAAAGCCGGCAACCCAGCTGTGACTCCCATGGTGCGGTGTCAATGGGCTGAATGGTGTTCACTTAGCATCAATTGACCTTAGATTACTTGCCAACTTTGTCAAAAAAAATTACACACCGCGATTCTGGCCCAACACGACATTATTTAAAATGCACGTGCTGGACAGCGTTGTCATCCGCATACCATCCAGACGATGGTGGCGCGAACCAAGAGGTTTAGTTCCTCGTTCTTGCCCCGTGCCATTAAGTCTTGGAATACCCTTCCAGTTCATGTGTTTTCTTCCTCTTACCATCCTGGGTTCTTTAGGCGGGGCGTGAAACGGCATCTCAGTGGGCCTTCAGGGTGAGGGCGACAAGCGCAATGGGTTTGTTCTGTTTTGCCTGTCGACCTAACCTTTGGAGCTCACGACCACTTACCATCAGGTGGAGTGAGGTCATCCTGAAAGCTCTTCTTATAAAAAAATATATATAGCGTACCCAGCGTGGCTGTGGTTATTTAAATAAATAAATAAATCCACACATCGCTATCTAACCCAAAACTAAGCCGTAGCTTGCACTATGGGTACTAGATAACTGATAAACTAACTAAGATACATTTCTTTTTTGTAAATTTGTGACATAGAAAACACCCAGACCAATACAAAGAGACATGTTTATGCACACAATTTTTGTTACATGTATGTTGCCATAGCGTCTTGGGCTTCCATCAGGCATCGAGAGGCAACTATGCGGTGCTACTATAAAAAAAAAACACACTTTTTTAAACACTTTATTAAAGCCCCCGGGCCTATATTACCTGTACAATAGAAAAGAAAACTTAAGCTGTATTCAAACAATGTGAAGTGTTGGTGTATTGAGCGTCAATATTTTTCTTGTTTCAAAATGTTTGCTCAATTTGTAACACCTATTCAAATATACTTTGTACTAAGTTTATCTACCAGGGGGTGATAAGTGATCGACACTGACGACAAAAATGCATTCAGTAAAATTTTTGTCTGTCTGTCTGTATGTTCGTTACAGAAACAAAAACTACTCACCGGATTTTAACGAAACTTGGTACAATTATTCTTCATACTCCTGGGCAGGTCATAGTATACTTTTGATCACGCTACAACCAATAGGAGCAAAACAGTGATGGGAAGTGTGGGGAAAACGAGAGAAATTTTTATCTGTACTGTGTGTTTGAACGCGCAACACGCAAAACTACTGCATGGATTTGAATGCGGTTTTCACTAATGTATTGCTAGAGGTATAACTTAAAATTTAAGCACAGTTTTATGGAAGAAGTCCGTTTTTTTTTTCATCCCAATGTTATATGTTCACCATAGAATTAACAAAACGCCGTACTTTTAATAACGCAACCCCACATGATGTACACATTCGTGGCTAAAGCCAAATGGTTTAATGATGTCTACTGCATATTTAACACTCCATCATAAATACGCTTATTGTATGCCGTCGAAATTACTCCTACATTTTCGGGATAAATTTTTTATGTCACCGTGCTAGTCCCGCTCAAGCCTCCATTAAATTTAGATGATGTTTGTGCCACTTTCATTGAGCCCACTAGTGTTTTGAATGGCGGTACAAAATGTGCCCTGTTTTTTTATTCTAAAAGAGAGTAGAGAGTAGGGTGTGCTTCAAACCCCCTCCACCATAGGGTAGGCAGTAGAGTTTATTATAAAAGTATGAATCATCAGTGTAAGTTAACATCATCATCATCATCAGCCTATTGCAGTCCACTGCTGGGCATAGGCCTCTCCAGTTGTTCGCCACCTAGGGCAAACCTCTGGAGGATATACCCATAATCGCCACGCTGGGCAGGCGGGTTGGCGATCGCAGGGCGCAGCTTCTTGCTCCGGTGACGCTGCTGCCCGTCATCGGCCTGTAGTATTTAGCTACGCCTTCTATCGCGATGGTTTTGCCGCCACCAGTCGGTTTGCCAGAGCCTCGTTTGTGTACAGCATGATGCACCACGGGCAGGTGAGGTTGGCTTAGAGCGAAACTACAGGACCAAACTAGTCGTTAAAAATGATTGTGTACCTATTGAATTCTTGCTATCCAACTTGGACCTCATCTTCACCAGTTTTTATTTCGAGCGATTTTATTTACTTGGGTAAAAGCAACGATCTTTGCGAATATATTTTTATTCAAAACAAACTTAATGAGCAAGTTGATCACGGCCATTTAGTAGCGAAGTACTCTCGCTGAAGCGATGCAACTGTAAACTTCACGGAATATTTAATTAAAGCCTTTGTATTCGAGTCTTATGAATCAAAGAGACCGATATTTAAGGTGAGAACAACAAGAAATGTATTCTAAATTTATTATTTAATGTATTTAGATTGAAATAATTGGACTTGTGTAAATAAAAAGCAATATTTTCGAATCCCTCGGTCTGGACATACACAATATGACCTGTAGATGATTCATCGAGGCCCAAGCGTCACGTCGTCGTAAAGGAGGGCGCAAGACGCGGGCATTTGACCGCCTACAACCTCCTGACGGGACTCAGCGGATGGTTGGTGCCGGGGCGCCTCTACCCGCCTTGCACGGGTCCCCGTCTATGTCGGATGGGAGTGGGCTGACCCTTCCAGCCGCTCCCGTCCCCCTAGAGGAGGAGCAGTTGGGCCTGCGTAAGCGCTGGCAGTGTTGCGGTAGCTCTAGATATTCTAGGTCCCGTGACACCACCCCTATAAGTGCTACCTCCTTTTCATTTTGAGGCGGGGTGCCGTCCTCCCGTTCTTGAGTCCCACATCCTGCTACTCCCCCGGGTAGCGGGAAGGGCATTTTTTTCGGCATGAAAAATAAAATAAAGAGGTCTTATTTTCTTCTTTATCTTCTTCCGCTCTTTCACAATCCGGTGATGCTGACAAGACTGTCGTTATCACGAACTTGCCTTGTAATGTAGGCGTTTTAATCTCGCGACTGCAACACTGCACAGCATGCCCATGAAGAGCTGCAGTCGCACGACTTTAATGCCTATTATTGTGTATGTAATTGAAATTATAGAATAGCAAGATTAATCACTATTTATTTACATGGCAGACATATCAACAACTCCTCTTGTTACTACGAAACAATATGGATGTCCCATATATGACACCTATAATATGTGAAAGCTCTCTTAATACCTTACATTCTAAATGTGAAACCTGTTAGTCCTTCAAACGAAACATCTGTACCTTAATAAAAAATCAATAAACAACTACAAAGATTTGAGTAAAACAAACCTGGGGTAAATATTGGAGCCGGTCGCCTCTTACTAAAAGGCGCAACGTCTCGGCGTATTTTCTTTGTAACACTAACTGGTGTAATTAGGGCTACATTCGGCCCGTCTACTTACCAAGTAACTAAACACTGCTAAGGTTTGTTAATTTAAGCCATCGGAACAGTGCAGTAAGTATTAGCTAAGTATTGTATGTATTGGAGAGGCCTATGGCTGATGATGATGATGAAGTATTGTATGTGAAAAAGCACCCCCCATTTTTCCGTTTGTGGTTGCGTTTCGGATCAGTCGGTGTCACTATCATCATCATCATCATCAGCCTATTGTAGCAGCGGGACATAATGTCTCTCCAGCTGTTCGCCACCTAGGTCAAACATCTCGTGGATATACCCATAATCGCCCCGCTTTGCGATCGCAGGGCGCCCGGTTGGCGATCGCAGGGCGTATAGCTTCTCGCTCCGGTGATGCTGCTGCCCGTCATCTGTCTGTGGTATTTAGCCACGGGCGGGTAAAGTTGGCTTGGAGTGAAAAGACGATAGACCGCTCCCTTACATCCCGGTGTTGCTATAGCATTTGTTTTTACTTTGTGATGTGTAGCCAAAGCTACAATACTGGCCAGGATGGTGGTGACAACGCATATCGCACTCTTCATAAAACAACGACCTAACTCATAATTGAAAAAAATTATGAGTGATTATGAAAAACGGTCCTGTAGACACTATACATAAGAGTATAAGATTAAGAGTACGATATATAAAAATACATCTACCACTAACAATAAAACAAAATACATCTTATTTACGAGTATGTTTCACTTAAAACTTGTATAAAAAGAAACACGATAAACTTATTCATTCAGATTTAATGTTACAAAAATATAATAAGGGATTAATTGCCTTCTGAAAACACAGCTTACTTGCTTATGTTGAAAATTAATTAATATAACCACAAACAAAAATAGCAAACAAGGCACAAAGAGAGAACAACTTGATAAATAAATTCAACTCAATTTGCTTCTCTAACTTTTTAAGTAATTCCGAAAGCTTTTTAAGTAGATAATAATACCGAGTGACAAGTTGTTTGGTTATTTTTGGGACCCGCCCTTGCATACTTTGATCGAACTACACCTGTCACAGAAGCCCTAAAGTTGAATGAGCTCTTAGTGCTTATTATTGAAAACTCAACAGGAGCAGAGGGATACGGCTTAATTTTCATTTGGAAAAGGGTTTCCGATTTAATTGGACATTTATAAAATATTACCGTGACTATAATCGGGAGTGAGAGACTTTCTGAAACTTTTCTTCAACTCTCGCTAAAATCCTGCTAACTACAAATAATTTTAGTGATTTTATAAAAAAAGAAGAAACCATTTTTGTCTTTTGGATACACTTTAAAGCTAAAAAGCTAAAACTGTGATGTAAAGGTTATATTGCAACACTAAGAGTATGTCGGTCGGTTACCTATGCCACAATTTCTGACAAGAATTTGATTTTCAGAATTTGGCAATCTATATAAAATTGTAACCAGTATTCAGCTACACGAACCTCATTTCCCATGCACATAATACTGATGGTACTTTAAGAAATTAGTTTCTTAAGTACATTAGGTGTTCGATGTAATTGTTCTGAATTTGGCCGTCTTTATCAGAACAAAGCCATTGAAAGGCTCAGGTACACACCTCCGTATAGAATTTGAGGGACTTGAGGCCAATCTATTATAAGACAGGATACAATATCTCTTAAGTGTGCCGAGTTGATTAACCAAGCTAAATATATCAACTAAGATTTACCTACTGTCAGTATAACATCTTTTAAGGTAGACTCTCGTGCATTACGGCCCTTCGCAGCCGAGTGCGATCGATGTCATGCCACTGACGCTCGCGGCTTATGAAGCTATAGTCACTGTACGAAATTGTATGACGCCGCTTCCGATCTCTGCGACAGACGAGTGCGGATGCGGGTTACGATAGGAGTCGGCCGAACGCGGATGTGAAAGGAACTTTAAGCATGATTGCCTACTACGCCGACGTCGGTCGAGCATACCTACACTAGTTCTGTAACACCGCACTGTAACGCTCCCATCCGCGTCAGAGATGCTTTAATACATTCGTGCGCTCGACTGACGTCAGAAACAGGCGTAAAAGGAAATCAAGCCTTAATTTTATCTTCTCTTATAATAAATCTGTAGAGAGGTCAATTCTGTACATTGAATATATTTTCGAAATAACTATCAGGGGGTGATAAGTGATCGATACTGATGCCAAGAGTGCAATCAGTAAAATTTTTGTCCGTCTGTCTGTCAACGGAGACGAACAAAACTACTCAACGGATTTTAACGAAACTTGGTACAATTGTCCGTCATACTCCTGGGCCTTATCGTATCTTTTTCAACAATTTATATGTTTGAACCCATACGGTAATTCGTCTTCAACGAAAGGAACGTTGTTAGGTTAGAAAATGCTAAGAATATCGCTTAACAAGCTCACCCACTAAGCATCTGGACCAAATCTACGGTCGATCAATCATAGATCAACGACTAATTCGATTGATTAGATGGGATCGATTGATTAGTTTGCCAATACACTAATGGAAACGGATACTGAAGGGGAAGGTAATAATTCGAGACAACAGCTGCAATGTGAGTAATAAAAAAGAATTCGTGAACACCTACGACTAATTGCGATCCTTTGTCTACGCTCATAATTAGATTCGAAGAAATGGGATACCTACTTTAATACTAAGGCAGCATCGGGACGTATCTCATATCGAATAAGGATTACAGAATATGACATTATTACGTTGGATATTCATTATCAAAATTGGAGGTTCCAAGATATATTCCAGTGAAATGAAGGAGAAATATTCGTGTTTATATCTTATTTATACGCACGCGTAGATATCGGGTTTCAAAAACAACGGACTTCCATAAAATACCTATCTTTACCTATACTTAGTGCCTAAGTTTTAAGTTAGACCTCCAGCAATGCATTGGTGAAAACCGTGTTGTGACCAATTCCATGCAGTAGTTTTCGCGTGATGCGCGATTAAACATACAGATAAAAATTTCTCCCGTTTTCCGCATAGTTCCCTTCACTGCTCCGCTCTTATTGATTGTAGCGTAATGGAAAGTTTACTATAACCTGCCCAGGAGTGTGAAAATAATTGTACCAAGTTTCGTTAAAATCCGTTGAGTATTAGTTTTTGTTTCTATAACGACCATACAGACAGACAAAAAATTTACTGATTGCATTTTTGGCTTCAGTATCGATCACTAATCACCCTTATAGTTATTTTGAAAATATGTTTAATGTATAGAATTGACTTCTCTACAGATTTATTATAAGTATAGAAGATAGAAGATGAACGTGATAAGTAGAGTAAACATAAACTTGTCCTCGTAACGTCAACTTCTGATTAAATAACAATGTGAGGTGAAAATTAAATAAGCGTGAACGTATAGATTTTGACGAACGTCTTGTTAATATTATCGTTATTAAATAAACGGTTAAATTGATCTCGTTTAAATTTGATTAGGTCAACCTTGAAGTATGACTATTATTTGTTTGATTAAACATTTCTTAAAATAAGATAAGGTAGGTCGATAGGCTTTTGTGCGTTGCCATCCCTTTAAAAACCTGTTCACAGCCATCATAAAGTCTCGGGCAAAAGTGTCGGACAAAAACTAGTCGTACATAAGTCTATATAGTCGTTGCATAATCATCATCATCCTATCGCAGTTCACTGCTCTACATAGGCCTCCCCAGTTGTTTGCCACTTGGTCAAACATAAAAGCTTTGCCTATAATAGCCGGTAGATGGCGCTAGTTGCCACTGTTATGATCGGCTCCTGTGATGCGATGGTTATACCGCCACCAGTCGGAAGCCAGAGTCTATTTTGTCATTCAGCAGATGCATGCACTACGGGCAGGTGAGGGTTTGGAACGGAAAGATGATAGGCCGCTCCCTTACATGCATAAAATAAGCAGTAATTGTTCATCTAAAAACTCTGGGTGAAGGCGCGTGCGGTGGCGTGGCCGGGCGAGGGGGGGCATAAATCAGGAAAGGCAGGACAACTGGCGGCAGGAAAACCGCTTGAACCGCTCGCGCACTATCATCAATCTCCACACCTCATAAAACTGTTGGCTGAGATATGCAATGTTACGTAAATGATACTGTAAAATATTTAGAAACACTTTCTACTCAAATGGTAAACATAACAAAACCAAATTCGTATTGAACTTGTAAAGTTGTTGCTACGAAAAAGGGGGTTCACCGAAGTCATTCTAAGGTCCACTGAAGTAATTGGACTTATGTTCTCGGCACATGACGTCCGCGTGTTTTCAGTTTTATACTAGGACCACCCCATCTCATTCCATGGGTATCGTAGAAGTCGACTAAGAGAATACCTGGAAACAGGCTGTAGAATGTATCTGGATAGAAATAAAACCTACTGCGATCACCAACCCGCCTGCCAAGCGTGGTGTCTAAGGCATATCCCTCCAAATGACAATGGGGAAGGCCTATGTCAACCAGGAGACGTTTGCAGGCTATAAATAAATATCTGACAACATCACATACATTGCTCCGATCCCAAAGTAAGTAGCTTAAGCACTTGTGTTATGGGTATCAGAACAACGAAGGTACCACAAGTAAATAGTTAAATACAAATATAAACACCCAGAGACGGAACAAACACAAGTGTTCATCACACGAATGTTTGTCCCGGGTGGGAATCGAAACCACGACCCTTGGTTCAAAAGGCAGGGGTCACTACCAATTGAGCCACCGAGCCAGTCATGCCACCTATGAGTATATTGTACCTATGTATCAATATTACTAATAAATAATATGACAAAATGCTTAACTACGAGTACACTTGAAAGTAGTATCTATACATCTATAGATACTACGTATTATTATTGCGTGCCTACACGTACCTCCTATTTTATTTACGCGCGCCCGTCCTTTGTTTACGTAACAGCGGAACTAAAGGATTACTTGGGATTAGATGACGCAGTTTTCCGTGAGTGTTGCGATAACCTTCGAGAGAAAAATCGTTCCTCCGCTTAATATTACCGTTCGCTCTGCTCCTTATATCGATTCGCAAAACTTTTACGCATCGATAATACTTTAGTCCGATTACTTTAGTCGCCATTTAGGTTCAGCCATTTGACCTTGAACCTTAGATCTGCGTGTGTCTGAATTTCGTAAAAAGAATAACAACACTCCATTAGGTGGCATGAAACATCTTAATAGAAGCTTTCAAAGTTTTCTCCGCGTAAATCGTTTGAAATAACATGGCGTGTAAAAGACTTGAACTAATTTTGTTAATGTAAAGGTTTTTAAAACAATTTAAATCTTCTATTTTCTATACATATACCTACTAACAATGCTTTGTTGTAAACGACTGACTAATTGATCAAAGTACAATATTAGGGCCTGGTAGTAAAAACCTGAAAATTAAAGGATGTGCTTTTTGTATGGCGTGGGCATTCGATTTGAAAAAAAATATCGACATATCGTTTAAAAATCGTTGTTTTATTCATCCAATTTAATTGAATACAGAACGTTATAATATGTTTCAAGGTTCTTCTTATCGAGTCGATGACAAAAGAATATCCTTTTTTGTGACCAAAATAGTTTTTAGGTATTCCTCCATCCATTTTTTTGGAGCGTTAATAGCACGGGTCCCTGAACTATGGCTTATAGAAGTAAGGTGTTTCTGAACTCCAAGAAGATGAAAATATTTGCTTTGTTTTCAAATTTCAAAACGTTGCTGATGACATCCCTGCCAATTTCAGCCATTTCAACTGCTTCAACTACGATGAACTTATAAAAGAAATGGTCTAGTCGTGCAGGATGTATCTGTGCTTTACGCATGCACTATCGTGCACAGAGCATGCATTAAACACATACTCACTCACGTTGGCTCCTCTAAACATATAATATACAGTATAACAGTGGTATGTGCAAAGAAATCAGTATTAAAATTTCTTCACAAAAGTAAAAAGATGTTTTTATTTCAACGTAAGATTTATGAAAATTGAGTACCTAAGAAGCCTACCCGAATCCTGAAGAACGGCTGACGTTGACGAGAAGCACTCGAAATAATTTGCATAAGCCTTTCAAGTAAATGCCGGAAGCCTATAATCCGGTTAATGTTCCGAAATTCATCATCAATGCGAAACTAAACAAATTGACTCGGCAACAGCTGGAACGCTTACTTGAATTATAAACAATTCTATTGAGAGGCGTCTCGTGAAAAATAGCCAAGTTCTTTTGGTTAACCTAGTTTTCTTGGAAAAACTGTCGTCTGAGTACTCACACCAGGTCCATCTTATGCCCACTTGCTAACTTGATAGGTACCTACTTTAAAATTGACCAAGAATATATAATGGACATTTGGTTGAAATGTGTGTAAGTATAATAGAAATTTTACAATATTCTACAAACTGAAGATAGGGTCATTCTTAATAAGGTATCCTTCTGGATCTGTAGATCTTTTAGGTTGTTACTCACTAAAGAAAATCCGTTGATAAATAGGTTCAACGATGGTGAATTATTCATAAAGCTTAAGTACGAAACAAGTAATGGTTGTACTTTTTCCGAGAAAAGATAGCAATCAGATACATTTTTGCGTTAGGAGTAAAGTACTAAGTGGGTGGTTGTTTCAGACTTGGCGTTTTTGCTGCAAAGCGCGAGTCGATCAATAAAGTGGTGTTGTAATTTGTTAAATGTCAATGTGTTACCGAACTGAGACAGAACTGTAGGTATCGGTTCTATTGTGTTACAACTTCAAAGGGTTGATTGGGCGTCGTTTGTCAGATCCCTTGGTGTTGGGGCAGGTAATTACCGGTTACAGAAATCGCCTCCGATATGTAAACTGTTTGGTGAATGTTCCAACAATCCGATTAGAGGAACTGAAATTTAATTAATAAGGGCATTGTAAGCAATAAATAAAGCATTTCATTGTCTTCCTTGTAAGTTTTGTAGGTTATTTGTTGTTGGTGGGAATAAATATTGCCAGTATTTATATTTTTAAATTAATTTAATATTTCAGTCTGCTTATCACTTTAGGTAAAGTTTGGAACTCTTTGCCAGGATCCTTAAAAATTTTCTTTACGGTAGTTTTCTTTACAATTCAAGGCGAGAGTGAATCTGTTTTAGGGTTAGTGTTCTCCATCGTAGGCTCTACTAACGTCACTTAACATCAGGGGGTTGGGGTTAAGCTGCGCCCATTTTTCTTGTAAAAATTAATGTGATGTTTTTGGCATTAGTTTACTTAGCTATGTATGTATGGAACAAACATTCGTGTGATGAACATTTGTGTCTGTTCTGTGTCTGGGTGTTAATTTACTGAATGTATATATTTGTCGTGTCTTCATTGATAACGAGTCCATAAGGCCAATGCTTAAGATTGAGTCAATATTATGTGTATGTTTAACAAACCCTCCAACCTCCTCAAACCTTTTTAGTATGTAGAAAAGATTTACACAATTTTTGTTATGAGAACAATGATTTTGGTAAAAACTGTTTTCTAAAGAAGATTATACGTCAGAACACAGTCGATATCGTTGTAAATTGTATCATAAATAAAAATCTCATGTACAGAGTAGCTGTAAGCTGGGTTAAGACGTTCGCTATAGGAGAGCCATCTGTGAAATCGGATTTTGGAAGGAAGTTAAGCCTAGTACCTACATTGAGTTTCAATTCAACTTGGGAGTAGATTGTAACTGGAAATCGAGAGATAACAATTTCTCTTCATATCGAATGTGTGGTGTGATGTTGGGTTCCCCTTTGTGTTTTGGTCCTCTTTGCTATGCTGATCTGTCTGGTCCTTAATGTGTTAAAGTATAAACTAACATAATCCAAAAGAATAAAAATAATAACCCAAGACATGCCACGCTGGGCCACACAGCGCCACCTAGCCCCAAACTAAGCCGAAGCTTGTAATATGGGTACTAGACAACTGATAAACTTAGTTAGATATTTTTTTTTGTAAATAAATACATATTGTACATAGAATGATCGTGACGTGTGTGAATTCATTCCTTGTTATTGTACGATTTTAAAGTTATAGGCGTTATTGAAAATTATGTATGATTTTAACTAAGATTTTTGTTATTAACCGACTTCGAAAAAAGGAGGAGGTTCTCAATTAAAGTTAGAAAATTTGTTAGCGCTGACCCTTGAGATTAAATATCGCGTACTCTTAGGTGCGAAGTAAGTAGGTGTGTATGAGTCAAATAAGAAACAGTACAAATAAAATGTTCATGACATAAGTGATCCAAATAAAAAAATACACAGATCCACTTCACGGTGCCAAGAAACCACTCAAGTCTAAACCACCCAAAAAGATTATGAATTGTCCAAAGCGACCTCAAAACCACTTTTTATCACTTGAAATCCTTAAAGCATTAATCCACAGTTATAATCCCAGGGCTAATTACGTGCCCGCCTTTTCTTCAAATATAAGAAGCATTACTTATCTTTTAATGTTAAATAAATCATAAAACACCTCACCTCTTGACAAGCGCCACTCGCGACCGTGATAAGACACGCAATTTACGACTTAACATTGCCATAAGGCGGTTCACAGATGGAGCAACTATTGTTTTTCTTCTTCAGCCACTTCAGCCAGCATTCAGAAACCCCTACATTTATTCCTACTTTGAGCAGTAAAAGTCCATTATGGCTTACCATATCTTTGTTGTCTTCTTACTATCTCATTTGCAGTTTACTCCGTGGTAGATAACGTGGAATTGATTTTGATGTTAGGAGTGACTAGAATGATAAGAAAGAATTAAAAAGTGGTGAAAATTATACAGGAAACCGTTAGTCTTATAGGATGCATGCATAATTATTTAATTAGGAAAAACGAGAAATATGTGGTTTCAATAGATCATCATCAGAGGGTTACGTTAGGCGTAAATTTACAAAATAAATGAGTGGATAGTGTGAAAAGTGAGTAAATGTGACTGCTGATAGGGATATATAGAAAAAGAAGCTGATAGGGATGCACCGGCCGCAAATAATAATGTGAACGCAGGACAAGTCAATGATGTGGCGAAAAAACACTCGAAAAGATGCACGTTTCTTCCACTGCAAAAGTTGCTCCATCTGTAAAGCGCCCTAATGCCAAATTTGCTATCCGACGAAGGGTCCGCTTCACATCCACGCCTCTCATTACACGCTCCGCCGAACAACGCGAAGAGGCCGACGAAAATGCGCGAGAAAATAGTACAGAGGTCGCACTTTTTCTTCTTGGGTGGAAACAAATGAAATGGCAGTTTTAAAATAATGAATGGCTGCAGCTATGGATTTAGGGCGATTTGAAAAAGAATTGTATTAGCAATAGGGAATACGAGTATGCATGAATTTTACTGAAACTACTTTTATCGCACAGCTATTATAGATGAAATTTTGAAATATTTTTTCTATTGCTAGGAGAGGTTTTTTATAGTAGCACGGCATAATGACCACTCTACGCCTGATGGAAAGCGAGAGAGAAGCCCAAGTCGCTGCGACAAAGGGCAGCTAACCAAGCCAGTTACCTGTTAGTTGCCACCGCCTTGCCGGCCCATAAGATGCTTCTTCACGCCCCGTTTAAAGGATTCTATATCGAAAGAAGGAGGAAACACATGTGCTGGCAATGAATTCCACATTTTAACAACACGGCAATCCAGTTCAGTCGGCGGCTCATTTGCTAAGGCAAATCTTCGCTTGAATTGAGCCGCCGACTCGGGGAAGTACTTCCACTCTATAGAATACCGCAGCTAAATGACCTCCGGATCATGTTTCTGCTGGTTGAGTGAGTCACATTGGGTGAGTGCATTGGCAGCCGGGGTAGGGTGGGCAACGGGCGTGTGATGTCTCTGGTGTTGCAGGCGTCCATAGGCTGCGGTAACCTCTTAAGATCAGGATGGCCCTAGGTTTATTTGCCCACCTTAGTGGCATAAAAAAACGGTAGGTGCGGGTTAGTTTGGAACTAAATAGCACTATGTGGCTCAAAGTGGTATGTTTTTTTATTACTGCTATCCGAGTTATAAAGTCCATAATATATCTTTTATTTACATTTAAATATAGACGCGTATAAATTCCTTTTGAATAACTGTATCTCTTCTTGAATATTTTTTTTTTACTTCTAGGTACTATTCATATAATTTTGGGGAACGGCACTTTGAACCATACAATCAGTACATGTGACATTTTGGTAAATGGTCCTCTTAAAAAGTCTCCATTAGTCTGTCATTTACAATATTTCCTCACTGCTTGCAACATTACCTTAGTGTGGTGCTTCTTACTTCATCATCATCATCATCCTAGCCTTTTTCCCGATTGTCTCAGGGTCGGCTTCCCAAACTGAGAGATTTGGCGAGGGCTAAGCGTGGTGCTTCTTACTTATCTGACCTTGTACCATAACCATAGCCGCCTTTCTGTTTTTTTTTATAAATTAATTTCGTGGTTTGCACATCTCTGTTTATAATACCGTGATGATTTTATGTGTTCCTTCGCAAAACATCTGCCTGTGACGAAACAGCATAAATGAGCACGAAGTATTGTGCTTTTACCGTGATGTCCGGCGTTAGTGATGGGATAGGATGAAATACTAACAATAATATAAGTTATCGCCTTCTTTATAAGTACCGGTGGAATAGTGTTTAAGAAAATGGCTTTCATTAAAACTTCGCCACGAATGTGTTGACTTTGTTTTATCGGCGCTTTGATTCATACCTATGTTTATTAGACGCTCTTACAGCGAAAGAAAACATCATAAGAAGAACTACACACCTGTGAATAATTCTAAGTTTGTTTAGGAAATCGACAAAACCACACTTCGTAGCGTTATTAATTAGGACCATGTCGTACTAGTTTATTTATTTATTTTTTTAATTGAAGTTTAAGGTAGGCTACCGTCTAGGTTGGAATATAAGTACCTACATGAGCTTAGAAGCAAAATAGTGACTACATCAGTAATTAAAAAAAATGGAACTGACTTCCTTCCATGATGTGAATCAGTTATATTGAGATTCCAATATTCCATATTAATGCTGAATTATCCTCTTGGGATACTCCAACTGGCTGCTGGATAAGCTGTCTGGAAACGGACAGTAATACATTAATACGTACGATACAATGATGAGCTCTCAGTCAGCTTAATATATCCGACGGGATATGTACCTACATTAAGTGCTCACCGAGCTTTAGGTACGTAGGAAGTGCAACAGAATCTATATAATCCATACCGTAGGGATATAAAATCTAAAGTGTCTAACTGCATTAAGCACTTTTTTTTATAGTAGCTCGACAAAGTGGCTTCCCTACGCCTGATGGAAAGTGAAAGAGAAGCCCAAGTCACTGTGACAACTGGCAAGTAACATGGTAGTTACCTGTCAGTTGCCACTGCCATGCCGGCTCAACCCTAACCCCCCACAAGCTCCGGAGACCCTTCTCACCAGCAGAAACACGACCCGGAGGTCATTTGGCTGCGGTATTCTATAGGTTAGAGATAGATTGTATCATGTTTTCCTAATACTGCGGCTCTCGACAACACCCCATCACTAGCAATGTGTTTTTTTCGCTGCACCGCCTGCGTTTACTCTAGTTGTTTTCGCGACTGTCGGATGTGAATTTTTGAATTATTCAACTAACCGAGTGTTCTGGCCGGGCGTACATTTTGAGGCGAGGAATTATTGCGGTGCCACTCTTTGAATACAACTGTTTTCTTTGTAGTTTATTTGCTTTGCTCCGTTCGGAAATGGCCGGTTGAACAGTCTGGACTTATGGGGCGCCCGGTCGTTCTCCAAATCGCTTTCAAGTTTCAATTTCCTTTTCTTTGAGAATATGGACGTTGTGTTCACGCGGGTAACCAATTTTATCATTATGGGCTATAAAATTAAGTTTCCTTTTGTGTGCAGTTGCCTGAATTACTACACCTAAAAGTAAGAACCAAAAATACATTTTCGCGGAATACCAAATTTCTGAGATCGAGAGATATGGGTTCAATGGCTGTGAACCTATGATAGGTAGCATAGACAAAATCTGTGTAATGCATATTGACTTTATTGTAGACACGATCTTGGGTAAATGGATTTAAATCTCTACATTCGATTCATTTTAAATCCTTCTTTAATGATATTTACATCTATTTTTATGGATTACTTTCCAATGCTTAGTAGTTATTCAATCTAATTCGTTAGGATTTGTAGATTGAACAAATTAATAATCACGTAATGTATTTTATGTTTGTTCTGCTTGCTTATAATGCAAATTATCTTGCCACACCTGTAGTGTCTTGATTGTTTAGTTTCCACACCCTTTGAAATTGGACCATTTGGTGCAATTTTTATTTATATTTGTTAGCATAATAGCACTTACATAATTTAGTGGAATCAAATATCTAATTTGCAATGTAAGTGTCAAAAATAAGTTTCTGTTCTTCATAATCATTTCAGTATGTATTTCTTTATTTAATTTAACTTTATTGCACTGAACAGTACAATAAAGAACTAAGCACTAAGAGCATTCTCTATCAGCCAAACTTTCGGACAGAGAGAGCAGTCTTGTGTGAGATATTTCCCTTCAACTTCTCCGTTATTCAAAAAAACCCGTTTAATATTCGTCTGCAACATGTCTACATTGTTAGTGGATCTTAATCCTATATTACACAGGTTGGAACACACCTAATATCTGCTTGTTCTATTCACTATTCGTAAACGCCATTTCCAGTAAGCTGTTTGCTGGAAGTTACAATCCACCGGCTTCTACGTTTGGCCTAGTTCAATAATGTTTAGTTCCCAAAGTTCTAAGCTATTCTCACAACCTACGTCGATGGGTAATGAAGTTTGAGGGCGATGTGTAACTCGCTCAAGTACTTAGTGTTCATGCCACTCGACGCTGATTCAAGTTCCGAAGATGGCCGGCTCCGTTGTATAATCAATTAGCAACAATTCGGATCTTTACTTTAAGTATATCTTCACTGTGCTATAACAATAGAAGGAGCTAGCTTTCCTCTTTGAAATGAAATCGAATTTCGGGGATTGATGTTCTGATAGGTCTATAAGTCAATTTGAATACTATTAAGTAGCTGTCAAAACATAATAACTTCATTCAAACATTATATACTCGTATTTTGTAAGGCTTTACAAAGACGTGGCGTCACGAATTCATTTTAATGAAATTAAAAATTTAAATTATAGACATCTCGTAAGTAACTAAGGCGTTCCTATATTCTACGAAGTTCCCTTTTAATAGAATGGTATTATGGTATTAAGTTGGTAGCCATGTGGCCATCCTCATTTAAAGATACCTAACTTTTAAAAATGACCTTATCACTTGTGCTATTTTCTTTATAATCGTTATAATCTCCTGTCAATGTACCCTTTTACTCAGCTTAGGATTGATTTTGATGAATTCTTCAAAGAGCCTATTCAAAACAAAATCTTGCCTGCACTTGGTAAAATATCAAAGGCGGATTTTAAATTCAAATTTATTGAACTCTTTGTATATTTTGGTGAAAATATATTTTATTTCTAAACCCGTGATACCATACTTGATAATCTGAGAATACAGGTCTGATAATTTCAATCAACTAAAGACGATTTACAAACAGATAATGAAGTCGATTTGTCATGCTCTAAGGCCCCTCGCCCACGGCGATTTTTCTTAATAGTAGGGGAGCCCAAGGGGGGATTTCGGGAGTTACTAAAGCGCGGCAGATTAACATATAGGGAGATACCTTGTACCCGATTAAATACTTCCACCAAACATGAGTCCCGTAAATGCGGCCGCCCGTCAAGGATAAAGGATCAGATTAGTAAAAAAAGTTGATCATCAGATATTCTTGAGCGCGTCAGATTAAGGTAGGGTGAGTTAGTTACATGCTAAAAAGTATATATTCCACTAATCTGACAATTTCCGATTGTCGTTAAGAAGTAGGTGGGTTACAAACTTGTAAAAAAAACGTCATCTCGACTTTCTCGAGCGTGGCTAAATTTTTTTTTATTTTGAAGGAAATAATTCAACGGTAACAAAAAATATATAATCTGACGATTTCCATAAGCCGAAGTAAGGAATACTAATTAATAAAGTTTAATGCGTGCAGCTACGTAATCCCTGTATTCCCCACTCCGCGTTTCTATTCCTCTCTCACTTTTTCTCTATCTATGACTCTCTCACTCCGTCCCCACTCTGGTTTTTGTTGCCATGACGCCATGACACCAAAGATTTGAAAAAATAAAAAAATAAATTTTTCATTTGTCAGATTAGGCGAATCCCTCTAGATAATCGTCAGATTATGAGACAGCACGTCTAGGGTATATAGATGAACCATATATATCTTAATCTGACGCGCTCGAGTATTTCAAAATGGCGATTTTTTTTACACAGTTTAAAAATGGCCGCGAGTTTGGGTCACATCCAAATCGTCAGATTATTATATAAGAGCTTTTTTTTAGGTTCACTTAACACCCCCTTAGAAAATCTGACGCGCTCGATTAAGTTTTTTTTTTATCGATTTCAACCCTTACGTATGACTACCCCCATCATGGAAACAATCAGATTAACATGCGTACATTTTCCAAAATACGTAAAACATTGATGCTATCAATATCTGAAGCGCTCCAGTATGTCCATGCATCGGTTTTTTTTTACATTTTTGAAAATTTATAGCCGCTCCCCCCACCAATGAAAGTGTATATATTATATTATATAACATTTTTTTCTTCTAATTATCTAAGCTTCGCAATCGAATATGTCTCTATGATGCTCGAGTAAATCCCGATTTAGCATCCCGGGCTCCCCTACCATAAGAAATTTCTCACCATTGTACTAAAATTATATTTTGAATTTTAGGAATATGAAGCGCTTCTTAGGCTAATCGATCAAGTGAATAGTACAAATTGTAAATCAGCATATATGACACCAGAAAGTTAAACGACCACTAGGATTCGTCACCTTGTATTATAATGTGCGCTGCGCTAATTTTTTTTTCCCCGACTTAACCCATTGAAATATCTAGAAGCGAAGCGAGGGTGGTTTTTAATAAACTTGAGAAAAGCGCTTATAAATCGTGAAAATTTAATTTGATTAAAAATTACTCTACCAACGGATTCAGAATGATTCCACAGAACAATTATTTAAACACTCCGATTGCGAATGATTCTCTCTAAACGCATGAACTCGTTCGGTGTGATTGGTAGGCACCCGAGCACAGGAATTATACATTATTGTTGCCAGGAACAATAGGAGTTATGCGTCACGGGCGCGTCATGAGCTCGTCCTCGTGACGACTTGACCTGTGATCTTTTGTCGTTCAGTAGAAGTTATGAGGCGTAGCGTTACTTGCTACATTAAATATGTTTTTTTTTTGTACATTCAATAGTAAACTAATG
This sequence comes from Conogethes punctiferalis, assembly GCA_031163375.1. Taxonomy (NCBI): domain Eukaryota; kingdom Metazoa; phylum Arthropoda; class Insecta; order Lepidoptera; family Crambidae; genus Conogethes; species Conogethes punctiferalis. Next base: position 908,714 of record CM062085.1, on the reverse strand, counting down.
TGGCGTGAATTAAGGGAGCCTTATGGCCAGAGAGCCAACTCCAAAGCCTAATTAGTTTACCTACTATTACCAAAGTTTCAGAGTAATTGCAACACGTTATAACCGATGCTACACTTCGTTAGTCTACTTTTTATATAGAGATTTTCTATGCATGATCCGGTACAAGCCTGATGAATTTTAAACTAAAAGTAGCATTAGTTGTTGGTTATGTAGATAGTTTCTTCCTAGGCCTACAGCGCTGTTGATTGATTGTACATTTAGAACACTTTTTTATACCAGTGTGGGTAGAATAAACTTCACTGTCAAACAAGATTACACACAACCAAACAACAACAGACGGGTAACTGACCAGTTACTTGCCAGTTATCGCAGCGGCTTGGGCTTCTCTTCCGCTTTCCATCAAGCGTAGGGAAGCCATTATGTCGAGTCACTATAAAAAAAGAACAACCTCTGACACCAGAGTTATTATTCACGCAAACCTATTTTCAAATATCACGTTACATCTTCATGCATGAAATGAAAATACATTTAGACTTAAAATAAATAAATCTTCAAGTTAAATGTAAGCAACAAGTAATGCAAAAATGTGAATAAAAGTAATGTAAAAAATATGCTACTGCCGTGTTCGGAAAGTAGATTTCTACCTAGAGAACCGGCAAGAAACTCGATACTTACTCTTTTCCAATCACCAATTGTTACAACATGTTTTTGAATTACAATATTTATAAATATATTAAGGTTAAGTGCCTATTATTTTACGCACCTACGCTACATGTAGTAGCTAGTTGTAACACCACTAATTTTACCAGTAACACAGTCAATAATTTCATATTTTATCGTTTTCAAAACAGTAAATTCATTTAGAATGAAAGCATTTATAAAAATTCAAATCGCAATACCGTATTATAAAGCGTTGCAACTACATTTTCCATCTACAATATTCAATTTCTGAATAGGAGTCTATCAAATTGAATCGGATATTGAACTACACACGCTATGTTCTACAAACTACAGAAGGGGAAGTAACTTAAGCGCATTTTCAGATACATCGAAGAACAAATGCAAGTGGAAATTGCGTATCAAAGTTTCAGTGTTATCTTAAACTTTTATTGTTAAAACGGTCTTAATCCTTTCAGAAAACACTTTGTCAACTTTCCTTACCAGGGTCTTGTTATCAATTTACTATACCATCTGTTCTATTTTTTATAGTTATACACAGTAACGATTTTTGTAGAGAAAGAGTGAGTACCTATTGCATAAATGAAAAGAAAGAACTCCGACTTACATCGTATGGTACGGTAACTTAGGATTTCATTATATTATCAGTCTTTCACAGTCCACTGCTGGACAGAGGCCTCTCCAATTGTTGTAGAGCCTTCAGGCTTTACCTGAGCAGACGGGTTGGTGACCGGTCACTTCCCTGAACTTATCATATTTTCGTTCCAAGCCACCCTCACCTGCCCGTGTTGCATCCTGCCGAATAACAAATCAGGCTCAGGCAAACGACTGAAGGCAGTGCTCCAACACGAGTTAAATATGACTGGCCGATGACGGGCAGCAGAATCACCAGATCGAGGAACTACGCCCTCCAATCGCCAACCCCAAACAGGGTGGGTATTATTGGTAAAGCCATGTCTCCCAAAAGTGGCCAACATTTGGAGAGGATATATGTCCGGCAGTCCACTGCTGGACAATGTCCAGCAGTGGACTGCGATATGCCAGTGATAAACTCTCTGTTGATAGATCGCAACATCAAGTTTTGTCACAAATTGTTGGTTGACGAACTCGGCCGCCTCATCCGGTAACTTGGACAATACATAGGCTTATTTCACATAACGCCCGCGATATCATAACATCACAATTATCGCGCTGTCACGGTGCCCCGACCCTCATCACAGCCATCTGTGGTCGGATTAATCACGGATTAACTTAATCTCAACCGAACAAATCTGCTTTGTTGTACAAAATCACTCGTGACATTTTTATTTTACGTTTTGAACGAATGTTTTCTGTCTGTCCAATTGACGTTTGAATGTCGTTAAGCCAGTGTGCGCGTTTCAATTATATGTAAAGGGTGATGGATTGAAAAGGATGTATGTTTTTATTGATTTTACATTGTAGGTACATATTAGGTAGGTATCTATTGAACAAACGTGAAGCGTGACTGGCAAGTGCTGGATGCAAGAAGCCTGGAAAGGCTAATAATGATGAACAAGCGTGAATACAATGACAGTCGGTTCTGATCTTTAAGCAATCGTGATGGCAATGACTATAGTTGAACCTATTATATAAATGTTCTACGATATAATATCCAACAATAATAAACAATTGCCTCTAATTTCGCCTTTCTTCTTTGTGTATCAATGGCAAATCAAAATCACACCTGATGTGCCTACCCCCGGCTTCGGCCATTTTGCCAAACTATTTTTTTGTTCTGTTATTAAAGAAGATTTATCTAAGGTATGTGTTGCTATAGTTAAATATTCATACATGAAAAACCATACTAAAAATAGAAAATCCGTTATTCATAATCTCAACTTAAAAAGATAAAATAAAAATAACAAAAAAGTATAACATTTACACACAAAAAAATTTAAGTAAAGTGTAAACTAATTCGAGCGCGCACCAAAAACTATTTGGTGAAGTGTACCAGTATTTGTAAAAAGTATGCGTTCACATTACAACGTGAACTAGCAACCCCAAATATGTTCAAGTCTCGCGGGACAGACGCCCCGTTGATATATAAGAGTGGGACGCGGCCCCAGTGACAGCGGGAGGAGTTAAAAATATGGATATCAAAAAATATTAATATTTTTCGTGCGGTCACGCAAGACTGCGATCGCCAGCCCGCCTGCCCACGTGGCCATTATGGATAAAGACTTTAGATGTTTGACCAAAGTGGCGAAGAGGCCTAGAATTACCCCACCTCACCCACGGTCTTACTGCGGTCACGAACCCATTGACAGGCTCGGTGGCTCAATTGGTAGTGACCCCTGCCTTCTGAGCCAAGGGTCGTGGGTTCGATTCCCACCCGGGACAAACATTTGTGATGAATACTTGTGTTTGTTCCGTGTCTAGGTGTTTATAATTTGTATTTAAGTATTTATTTGTGGTACCTTCGTTGTTCTGATACCCATAACACAAGTGCTTAAGCTACTTACTTTGGGATTAGAGCAATGTATGTGATGTTGTCTAATATTTATTTATTTATTAAAAAAAAAATTAATGCAAATCTTCCAAAGGAAGGCGTATGTCCTGTAGTAGACGTTTGTAGGCCGATGATAGTCCTTAGTAGATAAAATTTAACTACTAGGTGATCTTTATATTAAGAATAAGAATAATTTATTTGATTAAATCACAATATTGTAGGTATCCTTTTCATAAAAATAATTGTAAAGATAAATGCTTGATTTCCTGGAATCGGCCTCATTACGTAACAGCAACGCGAAAACGTACCTACCTTTTTAAGCTCTTTAGAAAATCTAAATATGGGTTTACCGAGAACCTTATTCGAAAGTATTCAGTCGATGCATTTATCTTATCGTTTACCAGAATTCTTGTGAAATCGTTTGATCTTCACTTATTTTGATATTATAGAAGAATTTATGAAATGAAAATGAAAAAATATGAAAATCTTTATTGCATTAACAAAGTAAGGTTTACAATGAGCAGAGTTTGAAATCTCCTTTTAACTGTATAAATACACTTGTAAAAGCCGCTCTATTTATTCTAATGATCCGCTCTATTTATTCTAATAATAAATAAATCTATAAATTCTCTAGATATGTACTTAAATTTCATTTATATGGATATTTGATTATTTAAAAGAAATAACGCTCTATAAATTGAGTCCTTTTTATAGTGGCGTATCATAGTAGGTAGGTTGATTAAGTAAACGAAAGTTCGAGACACCCTCCTACGCGGTGAGACGATGATTTGAAAAAAGATCATCATCATCAGCCTATTGCAGTCTACTGCTGGACATAGGCCTCTCCAGTTGTTCACCACCTAGGGCAAACTTCTGGAGGATATACCCATAATCGCCACGCTGGGCAGGCGGGTTGGCGATCGCAGGGCGTAGCTTCTTGCTCCGGTGACGCTGCTGCCCGTCATCGGCCTGTGGTATTTAGCTACGCCTTCTATCGTGATGGTTTTACCGCCACCAGTCGGTTTGCCAGAAAGATGGCTAGCTGAAAATGGATACAAATTGCCCTGAATCGGGATGGTTGGCGTTTCTGGGGAAGGCCCTCGTTCAGCAGTGGAAGGTACTGATTGACTGATCATAGCGGCTGCCCCTCGCCTGATGGAAAGCAAAAACAGAAATCTAAGTCGCTGTGAACAAGTAAGCAGATCAATTACTTGTCAATTAATCCAGAAATCTATCTTCTATACCTATAATAAATCTGTAGAGAGGTCAATTCTGTACATGAAATATTTTTTTAAAGTAACTATCAGGGGGTGATTAGTGATCGATACTGATGCCAAAAATGCAATCAGTAAAATTTTTGTCTGTCTGTCTGTCTGTGTGTTCGTTATAGAAAAAAAACTACTGGACGGATTTTAACGAAACTTGGTACTAATATTCTTCATACTCCTGGGCAGGTTATAGTATACTTTTCATTACGCTACTTTCAATAGGAGCAGAGCAGTGACGGGAAGTGTATGGGAAACGGGAGAAGTTTTTATTTGCATGTTTGACCGCGCATCACGCGAATACTAATGCATGTAACTAAATGCGGTTTTCACCAATGTGTTGCTAGAGGTCTAATTTAAAATTAAGGTACCATTTTCTGGAAGTCTGTTATTTTTGAAACCCCATATCCACGCGTGCGACGCCGCCGGCACAGCTAGTTTCGAATATAAGGCTACCCGCTTTCGAATATAGGGATACCCAGCCATGCGAGTAAGGGTTAACCCGCATGGCAGATTGTAAACTAGCCACCGACTGAAAAGCTGAAATCTTGAGAAGTCCCTAAAACGACTCTTACCTACAACAATATGCATATCTATTACAGGAGATTTTGTGTTCGATGCAATTATTTAGCGAGTCCAATATGTGTTTAACATATATACATACTCGTAGTTCAAGCTATACCACTTTTCCCCGACTTGAGAGGCTGTTCCCTCCGCTAACACTTCAGCCTACGCCCGTACTCCGACTGGCCTTCAGTGCAGGAATACATCGTGTAGTAGCCGCTTTTACACAACTTTTTTTATGCCTGCACTTTTTTCGACAAAAGCTTTTAACTTTTAGAGGTGCTCATACAGCATTTTCGCGGTGAATTTCGTACGCTATTGTACTGGGCAAGCGCTTTCTGCGCTGTCATGTTCGCGCCAGTACGCGCTTATAGGATTTACTGTTTTTTTTTTCAGACAGCTATCATGTTTTTCGCTTATACTTTCGAGAGGAATGCAGAAATAGGCCGTCCGAGTTGTTACATGCAAACTTCATTCGAAAACATTGCGCACTAGCTCTATGCGACCTTTCAACATTTCGGGGTTTCAGCAGAGAATTTCTATTGAATTTCTTTATATTTCCAATCAGTTGAAAATGTATTCAGTTATTTCTTAAATTACTGGAAATTATATATTATAAATAAAATTTAAAACAATATTTAGTAAAACTGAAACAATATTTTCAGTATTTTCCTAATTAAAAATAAGATCATTTGTTAGATAGGTATATATTTAACAAATTACCGTCAATTAATTAGTGCTTCGTTAAACCACTTTTAGGCTATCCCTGATTCAAACGAAAAGCGTTGAAAATGATAATTTATTTTTGGGGACATGAAATATTCAAAGCACGCCAAAAGATATTATTCTCATAAGGGCTCGTTTTAGAAGATTTTCATTGGATGTAAATATTAGTTAAGTTTAGGTTTAGTTTTTGTTTTTCTTTATTTAAATTATGCAAATACAATTAACTTATTATCCATAACTAATAGCTAATGATGTATGTACTAATAAAGTAATATATCGTTACTAAGTTAATCATAGATGCCATCTCTAGACCTCCGTGTGCAGAATAACTCGCAAAAGAGATTTGTTTCTTGAGCGTTCTATTCATCACGACAAAGATCTTCAGTGGACTCTAGCTTTTGAGAAAATTGGATGTCTTACTCCGTCGTTGCCGGATTTATAGATGTTTCACCGGCGGAGATGTAAGAATGCTGATGAGAGGGGTTGATGCGGTATGTTACCAAAAAGTAAATGGAAACATATTGGCATAACAAAGTGGTTACGTAAAATTTCCAAGACGACAGTAGTTCAAACCCTGTCCATTAATGTGTTTTCTAAATGTTATGATTTTCAAGCATGGAAATACATTGGTGTGTATTGGCAAGCGTTACTGACTAAGGTCTTACCCCAGTTTAGGGGAGGCTCGAGCCTACTCTCTCTGCTCCTAGGTCTAGCAAGTTCTCGACATATTCAGTCAAAGCTTATGTGGTAAGCAAGGTCAGAAAGTTTAGGTTATTGCATTCATCCCTCTAGATAAAAAGAATTTAGTTGAAGGACACTTTCTACAATAATTTATTTTCTATTAAAAAATTACTTTAAAAAAAAATTAAACCGACTTCAAAAAAAACACAGCAACCAAAACTTTAATTTGACAAAAACTGTACCTGCATAACTAAAAAGTGATAAATAACGTAAGTAATTATCTCCTTAATGCATTATTATACTATCACTTATTTTTGGAGTCGGTGCCAGCCTTTATGTATCTAACGTAGACTGTATTTGTATACTCGCGGCCAATCAAAACGCAGCTGTCAGGTGACAGCTGTCAATAACCAAGCCAGAAGATCTACAAGCACGCTAACGGCACGGTGCCGTTTATTTTTACTGCACAAAAAACCTATATTAATCGACGTGAAACGCCAATAAAGGACCACTACCAGCATCAAACAGCTGCCATTGTTTTGCGCCGACAGGTACCTTCATTATTCAGGTATATACTTTTTTTAAAATACTCATGTTTGTTACTTTGAGATCAGATAAATTATGTGGTGCTGTTTGCCATTCAATATATTACATATTTTATAAATAGCCATTGTCCATAAATATCTGATGGGATTCTTAGAGCGAGTGTGCCGAACGAATGTGCCGTGAATGCGCGGCTCGCGATGGGGTTCTCTAGCTAACCGCGAACTGCGCGCGTGCATTTTTGATAAATTTTTACTCCTGCGCCGGTCGCGAGCTGTGCATTCGCGGCGCATTCATCAGATGTGGACTCATCCTAAGACCGAATTATACTTGTAGCAAAATAATTGCTAAGCGAAACAATAAATTGTTCGTTTTAAGTTTAGCTCATGTAATATTTAGACTTAAATACTTAGACGAACCGCTGCATATATCAAGAAACCGTATCCACAAATTAACCTGTTCAACATCTGTGTATATCTAGTAGGATGTACACTTGTCGTTGTCAGTTATAGCAGTAAGATGAATGTTTTAGTCTGGGCTTCCATCCAGAATATCTGTGTCTCGCCGCAAATTAATGGATATGAAGATTATTCAAAGTTTTTTGGTAATTTTCAATCCGATAAAACCACTCGGTTAGATTGTTTTCAGTAGTCGTCGGGTGATTTATTGCGGAGATCGCGTTCCGACTTAAGTCGCAGATAAACAAGGCTAATGCATTTGTTTTGGTTTAGAGTATGTAAGTAGTTTAGTAAAATGTCTGATTGATGGTGACAGTTTAATACAAGCCTTTTAGGGATTCGTAGCACAAATGTAAAAACGGAGCCCGTTTCATCGTAGCTATCTTTGACATGTGAATTAACATAACGCTCATACCATCTCCATCATCATCACCAGCGTATCACAGTCCACTGCTGGACATAAGCCTCTTCAGTTGTTCGCCACTTATGGGCAAACACCTGGAGGATAAACCTATTGGTCTAAGATCCCGCATACAACGACCTTCACCGAGACGGTAATTGGATGAAACTGATTTTATATGTAATTAAATTATGTCAATAAACATAATGCATGTGGGTTGCCGATCAAATTTTGGTCCAGGGTATGTATACTGAGCCAAATACACATATTATACGAGTATTAAAATGAACGGGATGTAAGGGAGCGGCCTATCATCTTTTCGCTCCAAGCCAACCTCACCTGCCCGTGGTGCATCCTGCCGAATAACAAACGAGGCGCTGGCAACCGACTGGTGGCGGTATAACCATCACAATTGAAGGCGTAGCTAAATACATACTAAAGACCGGTGACGGGCAGCAGCGTCACCGGAGCAAGAAGCTACGCCCTGCGATCGCCAACCCGCCTGCCCAGCGTGGCGATTATGGGTATATCCTCCAGATGTTTGCTCTAAGTGGCGAATAACTGGAGAGGCCTATGTCCAGCAGTGGACTGTAATAGGCTGATGATGATGATGATGATGATTAAAATGAACAACTGTGTGGACTAGTAAGGGAAGAATAGCACTTACTTATAGGAATAGGACTTTTTACTTAAGGTAGGTAAAGTTTGTCAGAATCGTCCGATCTTCCGATGTTCATGGCGAGAGTGAACCGGTTTTTGCTGGGTGAGCGCGCTCCATCGTAGACTATGTAATCGCTTACCATCAGGTGAATTGCAGTCAAGCACAAACCCATATTGTATATAAAAAAAATCGTAAATCGCCGAATTCTACTAGTAAAAATATTAACACAGATACGGTCTTTTACTCTGGATTATTAGATAGAAACCAACGAAATGAGATTGAAGTCAATTTAGTAATTGATCTTTGAATAAATCATGTTTGCGGTACGTTCTGCACAACTCATTGGATTAACGATGACATTAATAACTTAAAGTGAAAATTGTGCCATTAGAAATCGGTTGCTAAATTAAAGCATAATCTATGTAATGTAGTAACATGGCGCACTTAAAAACAACTTTACCTACATTTTAAAAGTATGCAAGGTCAAGTATTAGATTTATCAAAGCACTATTTCAGACCGTAAAGCGATCTATTTTCAAACAGAGTTTGTTCAATAAGGCTGTTGACTTTCTAAAATAAGAAAGTATTTAGGTAGATGCAAGGAATTTACAAACATTCTGTAATAAAACTAGCCAAGTCTCGATGGAGCTGCTTGTTTATCTCTAAAAAGTAATGAAATCTAGACAAAGTCGTGCCAAGTCTAAGGTTCCTTACAGCGATTTCTTTATTATTATAGTTAATTTTGTGTGACTTGGCCGTTATTAATAAATCGTATAATATAGTATAGATTACTCCCTCACGCTACATAATATATCTAAGTAGATTTACGCCTTGAAAAGATATTAAAACACGTCTAAAATTAATATCAGCAACAACCTCCATGGTATTATGGAACAAGAGAATTTATGAAACCTCATGCCGACCGTATTGATTGAATCTCATCAGCTTAGATAAGAATACATTAAAGGGATTTTCATTGAAACGCCTAGTCAGTGAAATATATGAGGTTTATAAGAATATTATACGAGTATGATCAAGACAGGTGGAGTTTGATTTCAAAGTAATTTAACTTTATACGATAATATTATAATTCACCTTTAATGCGTTCTGATTTTACCTGAAGCAATTGCTTCCTCTATACAATATAAAATACCTAGGTAAATGCTACTGCCCGTTTTCTGACATTTCTTTAGTTGTCTTCTACTACACCGGTGATCTCACCCATCTGGGTTGGTCCTCTTATTTCTAAATAATTACTCACCAATCACGTTTGAAATACCTTTGCATTTGACGTATGTAAGTTGTAAGTAACAACTTGAACCTACATAATATTCGTTCATTATCATCAGCCTTTTGCAGTCCACTACTGGACAAAGACCTCCCCAATTATTCGCCACTTTGTTCGATCCTGAGCGTCGCTTCCAGCACTTGCCAGCCATTTTACGCAAATAAGTCACTTCACCTGGCCTGATGGCGGATGGGTCATGATGGATGAAATAGATTACATCGATACGATTATACGATGTGAGATAAAATAGATTTAAATCTATAATCTGCATCAAAACATTATCGCTACTAGCCTTTAAATTAGTTTAAAAACACTTTCTAAGTTTTATATAAGAGTAAATCGCCCCTTCATACTAAAACCATTCAACCTGTCTCGATTCACACGCTCAAGTTTTCCAACTTCCACGTTGCTACCTACATAATCACGAAGCTTTTAACCTTAATTAACTCCCATTTAACTATAATTGCCTCTCAAATACCAATCGTTTCAGTCTTTATAGTAATTGCAAGTAAAATGATATCACAAACTACGAAGAACGATTTTCATTTATTTATTTATTTAAAGTTCTTTTTAAACTTTTCAAATTTTGGAAAAGGAGCCTCTTTTTCTTCATATGTAATTATAAACTTCTAATGGTCACGGTACATTAATCTATCAAAGATAAATATCAGACCATATGGCACACATTGCTTCGATCCCAAAGTAAATTGCTTGAAAACTTGTGTGTTGGGTATCGGAAAAACGAAGGACCACAAATATATATTTGTACTTATATACAAACGCCTAGAAACGGAACAAACACACGCGTTCATTACCTTCACGAATGTCTGTCTAGGGTGGGAATCGAACCCACAACGGTTCAGAATGCTGAGATTATTGCTACATGAGTCAGCGACCAGTTAAAAACGGAACACATAAACAGCGTAAAATCTAGTAAATCGTTTTAATTTGACAAAGATACGTACGTAAGATCGCTCAATTTAATTAGATTGTGCATTCTCCCTAATACAACGATACAAAATACGTTCAGACCCGCTCTAATGTGTCCAAATTTGACGTGCGTGTTAACCAAACTAATAAATAATAAATAATCCAAGACATGCCACGCTGGGCCACACAGCGCCACCTAGGCCCAAACTAAGCCGAAGCTTGTACTATGGGTACTAGACAACTGATAAACTTACTTATATACTTTCTTTTTGTAAATAAATACATATTATACATAGAAAACAAACTGAAATAATATCACGCACAATAGTGCAAGATAGAGCTTTAGCCCCCAAAAGACATTTCCGAGGTCAGTTTAGCACATGACAATTTCAGTGCCCACAAAATTAGTTATTTCACTGGTTAGCAACATCTTGCCGTCATTATATAGGTATGTAACGACAGTATTGCTGAGTCTCATACACAGTCATAACAACGCTGTGTTTAATATAGCTAGTAACTGCATTAGCTTTGGTAGTCGTTTTGCGAAATACAGTGACTTTTCCACGCACATGTTACCAAGATCACGCACAGTTTCTATAACATGGGTAATGAATATCATGGGTAATGAACTCTATGCATTGGACACTTATTCAAAATGGTTTCAAGATCAGGAGTATTATGTTGATATGTGGTCGTACAAACTTTCAGTTGTAGTTGTAAATTTAGATAGACCTATTTAGATTTTATATATAGAGAAATTTGTAAGATGGGTAAACATGTCGATTCTTAATATCGTAGGTACACTGCCATTTAAGTGAGGCAAAATATATGGCGGAGAATTGTCTATAGGTATAAATTGCTTGTATAAAAGCAAAATAGTGTATTCCAGGACTCACCTGACTTTTATGGCACGTTTAATTCTACAACGCTCCTTCACAATCGAAGGCGGCCTAATTCGCTCCCAACATTATCCCGTAATTCAAATGGGAGCCAGAAGTTAAGTAACACGTGATTGGCATCACCATCAATCTCCAGGAGCAACAGCGAAAAGAGGCTTTATTACTAACACAATAGAGTATTGAATTGGTGGTAAAAACGCCTAGATACTTTTACTACAAAACAGTTGCAGGGTGAAACTAATCAGTCTAATTGAATTTTCTGCAGCGAGTTCGTCCGTGCCGCGAATTCACCTAATTCTATTTGCCATTTTAGTTTCTAACTAACGCCTTTATTTTCGCATGAGTATAATTGCCGTCTGGCTGAACGTGATTTGGACTTGAACAATTTTCTTGCTTCCTTTCATTTGTGGTTGATATTTAATTGGAAGAACGCGAAGAATTGTTATACGAGTAGCATTTTTAAATCTTTTCCGTTTTGAGATAGATAAGTAGCCCAAGACATGACACGCTGAGATACACAGCGCCATCTAGTCCCAAACGAAGCCAAAGCTTATACTACGATTACTAGACAAATGATAAAGTTACGTAAATACTTTTTTATGTAAATAAAATTACATTAATATTCGTAGTAAACAATCAGACAACAAAACAATACGTTCACGCAAACAATTATTTGTGTTATGTACCCACACCCCTGTTTCAGAGGCAGCACTCGCTACGACGAAGCTAATCTGGTCGTCAACCTAAGATCAATGTCATTAATAAATAAATAAAATAAATAAAATAGTTTATTTCTGCAAATAGATTCACTAGTAATACTTTTGCACGTCAAACTTTTTTCCTACCAGCACTTCGACGTGTAGCCTGCTGAGAAGAAGTGCCGCAACAAACTCAACAGTTAGCCTTGTTTAAAATATATGATACAATACAATAATATCGTTTTAAAAAGCGCATTACTTTATAAACTCACGTGTTCTCTCAGTGACGGCTCCCATTGTGTTAATACCGAAACAAACCCTCTCAAATTAATTAACAACATAAAATTGAATGGTAGTAGAAACTGAAGCACCCTCTAAAACTAAGTCATAGAGAATGAAACTTTGTATGAAAATTTCGCTATGCTTATAGTTGAAACCGTAAAAATTGATATTCAGAATTTATGTTGCAATTTGAGACCACGTATACTTAAGTGTGTTTGTGCAATGTATGCACGAAGGTAATAAATTGTCAAACATTTTCGTCCAAAATTACTCCATAAATTTTGCACGTAAAGTTTTTAACTTTGCTTTTCAAGATTGATCGATCATCCAGCCACTTTAATGTTAATATTTAAAAAATACACATATTTTCTTTTGATTTCATAGTTCCAGTGTCTGTGAAAACTAATAATATTCCGATGTGTCCTGTCTAATATTCTGGAAAATATACCCGCAGGTACACACTACACGTTTAATCTACGGCATCTAAAATATTACTGGCAAAGCAACGTGCCTGGCAACAGACTACGTGACAAAATAAGAGGCAAATACTTGGCGTACCTTAGAAGGGATTGCCAGTCTGCAATGCAATCTAATTTGGGAGCCGCCATTATTCCTCGCGACCCGGTCTAAGTCACGTCCATTGCCACTCGAACGGGTAAGCTTTCACTTATCGCCGTTTCAGAATCGAATGCCGCAGGAAAATTGACATTTTACATCGGCCAATGAACGATCAGTCTGTCATTTGTTTCGCGTACTTTACGATGATACAGAAATTTTTGACTGCACGAAACAGAATTTGTGTTATAAGTAAAAAACAGAATCTTTGGATACCATCTCAGAAATATGCAAGTACCTATATTATACGCTGACGTAACCATTTAAAATAGAGAAGTAAAGCTTTGGGAACATCTCGCATGGCCGACATTTTTTATTTCTTTTTGCTTTTTATTTGTTTCCTTCTTTTGTAAATTATTATTATCATTATTATGAGCTTGCTTCCAGCTCCTGCTATAATATGACAGTGCATTGTTGTTATTTTTCCTAATTTTTTTCCTTAGTCTGAAACTCCTATTTTTTCCACCTGAAATCGGAAAGACTCGAAGAAGATGTTAATTACTTATGACTTTTTCGATTTCGATTGATTAAAATGTAATAACTTATCTATGAGAATAATTAACTCAGTTCTCTTCTTAGAATTTCACGAGTTCAAGTAAACTTATTTATTAAGGCCAGTTATGGCGTTGAGCTTTGAAATTATTCTCATTTGAAAATAAGATCAGAGCGACTTTATTAGAGTTTCGTAAGGAAATTGAATTTTAAATTATTATATATTTTAGGTACCTAACAATTTACAATAATCTACCTACTATAAGTAATCCTTATCATGATCAGTTATTAATTGTCTTTCACAATGAGACTACTAGTATTAAAGTCGGAAGGCCCAGACACAATAAATTAAACAATTTTTATCATTACAAGTTTAATCTGAGGCACGTTCGAAGACGATTTATTTCATTGATTCTGTAGCTTTTACTTCACTGACGTTTAGAGCGTGGTTTAGAGTACAAAATAACACAGTTATACTATAAAAAGGAAGCAATAATATTATTCGTAGTTCGACCAAGCTTCCCTTTCAACTACTTTCCAAAGTGTACCTATTGGAATCAGATGTGAGTGGCATAAATGTAATTTGACATTAAGTGTAAAAAGACTCAAATAATATAGGTACAACTGTTTCAATATAGTATATAATACAAGTCAACAAGGCTCTTAAACAGACTCAAACTCATTGTTTCTTAATTAAACTTATACAATTGTATTGACTTTGAGTGTCAAAAAACCGGCTCCTTATTAAATCTAGACAAAATTATCATTAATTCCGCAAAGTATATAGATTAAGCCGAATCCCTACCACGTTACTCCAGTAATTTTAATCCAAACGCGGATAATTTCATCTTCAATGCCAATTACAGCAATTTCTTCTCGTAAGACAATTAATTCACCGCTCTCTAAAGTTCCGTTTATAACCAAGTTACTAAACTGATATAATTACTTAAGAAATTAAACAAACAGGGAAGATAAGACTTTGCGGCGACCAAATGTCATGCGTTCAGGAACCTTGTCACTCTGAGTTGGCTATACTTGAGAACAATTCCGGTACAAAGTTAGCTCTACAGCCGGGCGAAATATATTTCAGTCAATTATAAACTTTTCATCCACATTCACGCAACCCCGCCAAGCGAACGTATGAATTTCTTAATTACAATGTTATGTTTGCCGACTTATGTAATTTGCCTCTCGCAATTATAACAATCAACTTTCATGAACTGGAGGCTTGTTTGCAAATATCATACTTAAGGCTTGCGCTTTATAATTCTGTTGGATAAAGGGCCCTGTGTGTTTTGTGGGGCTGTGTGGCTCGCTGACTTGTTGTTTGCGACCTCCTTTGTTAGTGCTGCCAGTGGACTTGCCAGTAAAATTATGAGAGATGTTTGTGTTACAGTGTTTCCTTAGTTGGATAATAGCTACTGTGGAGTCGTGTACAGTAGTCAGTACGATTAACCCGTGTCTTTAGCAAACGTATATTGCACACAATATATACTATCTCACCGGAAAACAGTGTTCTGTTCATAGCTGAGTCGAACCTTTCCAAATATTCCCAACTAGCTGTACTAGCGGCGTCACACGCGTGGATATTGGTTTTCAAAAATAACGGAGTTCCATAAAATGGATTTTAAGTTAGACCTCTAGCAATACATTGGTGAAAACTGCATTCAATTCCATGTAGTAGTTTTCGCGTGATACGCGTTCAAACATACAAATAAAAATTTCTCACGTTTTCCCAACACTTCCCTTCACTGAGCTCTGCTCCTATTGGTTGTAACGTGATGAAAAGTATAAATAAATAAATAAAATAAAAATTCATTTATTTCCAATAGTCTTGAGTTACAAATGGTTCAAGTCTACCCAGTGAGTTGTCACAGACACTCGTATTGGGTATGACTCGCTTCTTGCCGCACGGATAGCTTAGACTATTATACATGTTTGATTTTCTTTTTAATAACTAAGTTTTATTAGAAGTTAAGATAAAAAAGTATACTAAGTAGAACAGAATGAAGAAAAATTGTACCAAGTTTGGTTAAAATCCGTTGAGTAGTTTTTGTTTCTATAACGAACATACAGATAGACAGACAAAAATTTTACTGATTGCATTTTTGGCACTAGTATCGATCACTTATCACCCCCTGATAGTTATTATATTTCATGTACAGAATTGACCCGACTTACCCGACATGAAATAGATACCGTAGACTGAAAAAAAAAATATCTTTATCTTTATCAAGTTTTCTTTGATTATATCTAAACGATCACTAAAGATCGGTTCAAGTGGCGAACAACAGTCGATGCAATAGGCTGATGATAAGGAACCGCTTGCGCTACTAAAACGCCTAGACTCGCATGTGAAAATTTAAATCCATTTGTCCTCTTCCATGTACACGTAGGCGGTAACTTATTACTATATGCTAAACTTTGCTGACATAACGACGATCATACTCAATTATCCTCCCAGCGACCATAACAAATGCGGTTCTCACTCTATTCCTTCAAGGATCTTAAAAGTAAACGAACGTTCAATCATTCTATGCGATAGATTCCTATTGGTAGACGAAGCAAGAATTTCTTAAAGCACACTCATCTTTTAGCTTCATTTCCATTCAACGCTGCACTCGCACTTATGTGCACAGGAAAGTCTGTGTAATCATTTCATATGATTTATTTCAGTATCCATTTGTAATGATGTTTGATTTATAGGGTTCGAAGTACTATAACGGTTTCAGTCTACTGGTTACAGTCTAGTAGATGGGTAGCAAGAATACAAATCACCACCGTATTTTTATAAATAACCACAAAATAAGCCGAAACTTGTACCTATTATGAGTAGGATATACAGACAGACAACTGATAAATAAATAAATAAATAACCCAAGACATGCCACGCTGGGCCACACAGCGCCATCTAGCCCCAAACTAAGCCGAAGCTTGTACTATGGGTACTAGACAACTGATAAACTTACTTAGATACATTTTTTTTGTAAATAAATAGATACATATTGTACATAGAAAACACCCAGACCAATACAAACAGAAATGTTCATGCACACAAATGTTTGTAATGTGTGGAGATCGACCCCACGACCCTTGGCTCAGAAGGCCACTACCAATTGAGCCACCGAGCCAGTCAAATTGATATTTATTTACATTTTATTTATTTACGCACAAATCAGTCGCTGTATTCTTGGTCTCGATTTATTAATACACTTATACAGGGCAGGTCGAGTCAGGGCTTACTTCTATACTCGACGAACGAATTGTCTTACAATACCTTATTTCGACTCAAATGAACAATCTGCTACCAAAGTGGCTAATTAATGGACTGATTTAGGCCTCCCCAGTCGCTGCGGCTTTTGTGACTGAACCGCAGACATGATTTAATATGGAAATGACGTCATTGTCCGTCAGCCAATTTGGAGCGGTTTTAAACTGCATAATTAAGGATGTGGCCGAATAAAGGCATGTACTTACTAAAAATCTGTATCCACAGAGTTCAGAATCGGAGGACCAAAATTTATTGATATATTTAATTACATATAAAATAAGTTTCATCCAATAAACGTCTCGGTGAAGGTCGTTGTATATTATCCATTGTACAAGGTTGGACTTAGTTCGGGATTAGATTGCCCTGTGTGACCCAGGGTGGCATGTCTTGGGTTATTATATTTATTATTATGTACCTACTACGTTAATTAGTACCGCATTGCCCCCGTGCGAAGCCGATGCGTATCGCTAGTTTCCTATATATCCCATACTAGTGTGCGATGAACATATTTGTGCGTCGCAACGGTTACCCGAGGCACGTGACCTGAGACGTCTCGGTATGTGTGATAAAGTAGCGCTACCTAACTCCACCGTTTAGCAACGGGAGCGAAATATTTTCCAGGTTACAGAAAATTTCAGTGGAAAATTAAAGTGGAATAATCTGCCAGCATATGTGTTATCAGCAGCATAACACCTTCTTATAGTATGTGATCTTAAAGACGAAGCGTGAAGAAGCAGCTACGGGCCAGCATAGCTGTGGTAACTGACTGGAAACTGAGGTTTCACGCCCGTTATCAGAGTGATTTGGACTTCCTTTTAATTTTGCTTTCCATTACATTGAACCAATATAAAAAAAAGAAAATACTAAACAAAACTTAGCGTGGAATAAGTGGTACGTCTTGGTTACTTTTTCTTGGTAAAACTTTTCATTATGTAAAGATTCCCTGATGCTCATGTTGAATATAAGAACCTATCTTTAGTTTAGAAGTACAAACGCCCACTGCTTAAATATTTAGGGATTCATAGCAGCAACAAATTGCTAAAACAAATTAAGAATAGAACCACCCCATCTCAACCCGTGGGTTGATCCTGGTTTTGCCCGCGCTCGCTTTTTGCTATTAAACCCTTATTGTAGCTAAATACCAGCCTGCGACTTCATTCGCGAGGGTATTATGACAAATGGTAAGTTGTTACTCAATCACTATCTCATGACTGATGATGTGAGTTCATATTAGTCAGTCACTTTTTAAAGAAAGGTATACCTGAAGGTCGTCGTTTGTGAAATGAAGAACATCTGTCTATTTAAAGTGCACAAAAATCGTTGGCATGATGATAAAATAATTCATTAATTTGATCACTTTTTTCAATAATCAAAGCAACGCTGAATACTGAAAAAATACCTAATAGGTATAATAAAGAGATAAAACTAAAAGTACAAGCTCAAATTCAAACATAAATTCTTTAGTACTTCAAAAAAGCACTTACAAATCGTCATACAACAAGAACAAATAGTACGTAATGGATCTCCGCTTCAGAATGTTGATTCTGCCGGGCAAGATACTCGACGATTTCCAGGGATATTCTCAAATGAAGTGAGTAATATTTACTTAAAAACAATTTACTTTGAGCTTTTGACAAGATAAAGTACCTACAATAGCATGACAGTTTATAAATGATAGGAAGAATCAATTAGTAAATATACATAAAAAGTATGTATGAATAATATTTTCTGTCGTCATCATAAGGACGGAAAAAAGTTAATGAAAAAATGTGAACAAACTTTTCGTGATTACACTTAATTAAAAACCAAGAGTGAACCGTGTGCAACAAACTATTGGGAAGATAATATATTTATATTATTACTAGCTGCAGCTTGCGGCTCTATACGCGTATATATTCTGTGTATTAGGTATAGCACTGTAAAGTTTCAGTAAAACCCGTTCAGTAGTTTTTGCGTGAAAGAGTAACAAACATCCGTCCAAACAAACTTTGGCATTAATATAAGGCGGTTCACCCACTGCACCGCGCCGCCGCGCGCGATTTATCAGACTTGTCCCGCGCGCACATTCTATTCAACGGGTTTGGCTCTGTCAAACACTTACCGCGACGGAGCGTGGTGTAGTGGGTGAATCGCCCATTATTCGGATAGCATTATTTCTGATACATTGCCTATTGAGATAATTATACCAAATCGTTTTTTAATAATGAAATAAAGAAAAGAAGCTCAAATATGAAGAAACTCGTTCAGATATCAGCGGTGACATCTTGTGTAAATAAAAAAAAGTTTATTCAAATTTGAAAGTGGTCAGATAATATACATAATATGAAATCCCAAATATATAGTTTTAGCATAAATTACGTAACATATATTTTATCTCACGCTTTTATCTTTATTTCCTTATCTAAGAACAAAGTGTTTTAAGACTAAGCGGGTAATTAGCACGTTAAACACTAAAACAAATAAGAAATAATGGACAAAACCCTAGTTCTTTATCCGTGCTTTGGATGTTAGATAAATTATCCAGCACTTTTGCTAATAGAATGGGGCAATCCTTAAAATTCTTCACGGCTCCAAGCTTGTCCCCGGGGGAAAAACATTTATTTCCCCACTTTTTGTATCAGACATGTAGGGGGTGATTTACGGATGCACAATTTACTGTAAAACCGACAGTGAAAAATGAACTGTTTCGTATTGACTGTAGTTGAAACAATTGTTGCAAAGAGGACTGTTTATCTCTGAACGGAAAGGCTAACGGGAGTTGAGGGAATACTTCTAAAGTCAATGTATTCAATTCAGGTCAATACAATTTATTGAATAACATATGGGAGCGATTCACCGAACTAAAGCAAAGTAAAGTACTGATGAAAAGATTTGATGTAGATATTTCTTAGTGTAAATTAATAGTTTATTCTAAATCAAGTTTTTAAGTAATGGCCAATATAAAAAAATAGATAGATAGATAGATACTATAGAGTACTTATCATAAGGGCAATAGAAATAATAAACAAAAAATACAATAATTGTACAATTTTCAATAAGATGGTGTCATCATAATTAATACTAGCTTCCTTTCTCCGCCTAATGATTAGATGGCCATTCTTTATCGCTAAAAATAGTGCTCAAATCACTGAAGATAAACATGGTAATTTTCATGCTTTATCTATATAATTTCAGGACGCTTTAAAACACGAACATAGTCTATCAACATACATTTTTTTTATGCAAGAGGCGGCAGACGAGCAAACGTGATGGCTGATGGTAAGCAGTCGACACCGCCCATGCACACCCGCAACTCAAATCGAGTTCTGGGGTCGCTGCCGGCTTTTTAAATAGGAGTACGCTCGTTTCTTGAAGGCTCCCAAGTCGTAGCTGTTCGGAAAGACTGACGCAGAGAGTTGGTTCCACAAAACCGATGCGCGAGGCAAGCAGTTCCTCATAATGCGTACAGTGCAGGATCGCCAACCATCAAGAGGATGAGGATGGAATTGCAATCATACTACAACAGACATTATTATGTCAAGCACATGACAGCATCAGACTAGTATCGAACTGACTTGTACTCAAGTATAGAAATAATTTAACCAGACTCTAAATACGTATAAATTACAGTATTGGGAACGTTTCCTCGAGCTCCTAAACATAGAACTGGCTCAACATATAACATTTGTTACCGGATTAATTTATCCTTCGGCCTCTCAAATAGCGAAATCAGTGCCTAATTTTCCCAAACCGCCGTCGAAGGCTTCAATTTCCGGCGCCTCTCGCGATCGTTATAATTTCGTCTGTTCCCGCTCACTTGCACAATTTATTGGCAAATTTTCGATGTAAAAGACTTTATATCACCGTGTGGTTTCGCTAAAAGTAACACGACTAGATAACTGGGTAAGAATAAGTTTGTATTGCAACTGTGTTACTTGTCTTAAAGTCTTGAGTAAAAAGAGGATGTAAGGGAGCGGCCTATCATCTTTTCGCTCCAAGCCAACCTCACCTGCCCGTGGTGCATCCTGCTGAATAACAAACGAGGCGCTGGCAACCGACTGATGGCGGTATAACCATCACAGTGGAAGGCGTAGCTAAATGGCATAGTTCGGTGACGGGTAGTAGCATCACTGACGCAAGAAGCTACGCCCTGCGATCAGCAACCCGCCTGCCCAGCGTGGTGATTATGGGAATATTCTTCAGATGTCAAGCGGTGTACTACTGGAGAGGCCTAGGTTCTGCGAAATCGCCCAAGCCTCTTTTGCGGAGGTATAGGTATGTATTTCAAGAAAAAAAAAATGATTTTTTGCAAGAAGAGGCAGACGAACAAATGTGATGTCTGATGGCAACAGCCAACACCGCCCATGCGTGGCCACTGTCCATAGGCGGTGTTGACTGCAACACATAACGAGTTCTGGGGTCTGGCTGGCTGGCTGCCGGCCTTTTAAATAGAAGTACGCTCGTTTCTTGAATATTCAGCATATCCAGGAGTGGTCGTCTTCAGGCAGATGATTATGACGTCATTTGATATATTTTTAATCAAAAAATCCATCCCCACTAATATTATAAATGCGAAAGTATGTTTGGATGGATAAACAGATATATGAATGTTAGTACTCTTTCGCTTAAAAACAACTTAACGGATTTGGATTATACTTTACAATAATTTAGCTCATACATGAGATTGACACAATAGACCGTAATTTATAAGGATAACAACATTCCCCATACCAATATTCACGCGAGCAAAGACACGGGCTGCAGCTAGTGCTAGCAGGTGATAATATAATATATCCACCTAAGTATATCGGTTTATCTTAGTAAATTCATAATACTCGAACAAATACTTCAATTGGAAGATAGTGCAAACGGCATCACAAATAATTCTATAAATAAATACATATAAGATCGACTCATCATGACTGAAATAAGCAATCGAATCATGACTTCGATACTTCAAAAACGATAAACGTACACGTTATTTGTTAATGACTATCAGGCCTCATGTGATCAATGACAATTTTTTCAAATGTAGAGTGAAATATTACTATTTGATACTATAAAAGATAATGTTTGTTCTTTTTAAATAACCCAAGACATACCATGCTGGGCCACGCATCGCCACCTAGCCCCAAACTAAGCCTAAGCTACTTATATTGTCTAGTACTATGGGTACTAGACAACTGAAAAACTTACTTATATACCTTTTTTTTGTAAATAAATACATACACAGTAAACACTCAGACCAATAAAAACAGACATATTCATGAACACAAATGTTTGTACTGTGCGGGAATCGAACCCACGACTAAAAGCTTGGTTTAAAAGCCAGGGGTCACTACCAAATGAGCCATCGAACCAGTCGATGGATGGGTGTTTGTTCATTAAACTCACGCAAAAGCTAACCTTCTTAATGATTCTTGAAACGAAAGCATTTTGCGGGCCAGCATGGCTGTCAGGGCGATTTCGTTTTCCTTTTTAGCTTTCCATTAGACGTAGGGAAGCCACTATTATGCTGAATACTCCACTTGCACTTCGATCAGCAGCACGAAGTGGGTGTGGTGTAGCTACTTGCTTTGGGTTATATATGTAAAATGACGTTCAGTCAAGACGTTGAACGTTTCAATCAATAACTTGACGAGTTGTCCTTTAGGCATTCAATTAAATGTCGTCATTCAATGCACGTGCTAGGCATTCAATTGAATAGGAGATTCAACCAGATGACTGCGACATATATATTATGTCCATCAGGCGTAGGGAAGCCATTATGTCGAGCTACTATAAAAAAACTGTCTGATATTTATATACGTTAAGCAAATTGCTACACATCATGGCGTCCTAGTGAGACTAAGCCTAATCTCCCAAACAAAATTCAATAAACCAAAACCGCTAAATAAAGATGGGTTCCGCGAAACAGAATTTAAATTTTTGAGTTATATTACTCTCCTAATAATTAATTTGTTAGCATATGATGTTTGCGATTCGCTGAAATAAGAGGTACTCTCAATAAACCTACAATTTGAGTGGAAAATTGTACGCTTCAATTTTCACATTTATATATCAGACAACACCACATACATTGCTCCGATCCCAAAACTTAAGGTGGTGGTGCTTATGGGCATTCAGAAAAACGAAGGTACCACAAAATACTATACTTAAATACACATACCTTTAATATACTTAAATACACATACCTTTAAACACTTCGACACGGAACAAACACAAATGTTCATCACACGAATGTTTCTCCCGGGTGAGGTCGAACCCGCGACCCTTGGTTCAGAAGGCAGGAGTCACTACCAAATGAGCCACCCAAAAATAATTATACGATATCTGATGCAATATAATACCCGTAAGGCTATTTGTCTGATAATTACTATGCTTGCTTTCGATAGAGTAAGTAGTCTCCCAAGTTATCACAATTTTAAATTCATAAATATTGACGAGTTCAATAACGCTCCGAACATTCCTATACATAGTAACCGCTACTACAGGCCGGTGACGTCACATGGCTGTATTGCGTCTTATTTTGTATGCCTACCTACGTCGTGTGAGCAGTCTGTTTGATAGCTATAGAAAATACTGCAGCTAAATGACCTTCGGATCGTGTTTCTGCTGGTGAGTAGGGCGTCCGGAGCTCGTGGGGGGTTAGTTAGGGCCGGCATGGCGATGGCAACTGACAGGTAACTGACCAGTTACTTGCGAGTTGTCACAGCGACTTGGGCCTCTCTTTCGCTTTCCATCAGGCGTAGGGAAGCCATTATGTCGAGCCACTATAATAAAAAAATTAACACTGGATTTATGTAGTCCTCTAACAAACGATGTTATTATAAGAAATAAGAAACTTTTATTACATAATTTAATAATGAAGCATATAAAACGGTTTCATGAATTTTACAGTTTCAAAATTGACTTTCCCTATCAACTGTAGACCACTATACTCCAATAAGTAACCTGTATAATTTTTCCTTTCCATGGTAACCATGATGTAACATACAAAATCAAATACCTTATTCCGATGTACAAAACTTCACCACAATGTTTTTTTATGGAAATTTCTGAAATAACAAAACCTCTTTAGCATCTTTGCGAGTGCCGGCATACTTAGGTAAGAACTAAGATTACATCCCCATCTGTTGGAAGATGTTCATAACTAGCGCACATAGTTAAATAGTTCCTCCACCGAACTTGGACGCCCGCAAACTTTAAAAAGCCCGACTGTATTATGGTCAATGGAAAAGTGGAAAAAGTGTGAAGTCCGCGAGACTTGCAAGTTAAATGTTTCCGAGTTCCACAGCCTTTTTTATCGCACTTCTTTCGATTCAATGTTTCTCTTTACAGCTATTTTCGCATTTTACATTCGCTGAAGTAGTAGCGATCATATCTTGGAACTTTTCTTATATTATTTTATTTTCTTTATGTCTCTTTAACAATACCTACTAATGAATGAGATTTCATCATTACATTGTATGCTACGTTAACATAGAAACTACTTTCTAAACTAATATGACACGTTCTCTTAATGTATTTGTAATATAATTAGATTAATTAATATAGAAATAATTGTAGACTCAAAAAAATTACACGGCTTGCGACTGTTCAATTAGTAATTGTTTTTATTTACTCGTATTTTATGCTTCTTTATTTATGTTTCATAATTAATGGGGCTAATATATCATGTCATAATATATCACCTATCGCAGTCCACTGCTGGACATAAGCCTCTCCTACCTACCTAGCTAGAGGTTATACCTACACATAATCGCTGGGCAAGCGGGTAGGCGATCGCAGGGCGTAGCTCCTCGCTCCGGTGACGCTGCTGCCCTTCATCAGCCTGTTGTATTTAGGTGCGCCTTTAAACAGACTCCGTACTCAGGTTAGTCGTAGCAAGGAGAATATGTTCAGGTGGGGTACTCTGATGGGTCAGACCTTGCCTGCGAGTGTGGTGCCTCCCCACCCCACTCCAGAGTATGTCTCACCTGGCCTGTTGACCAATGAGTGGAGAAACCTGCTTGCTCACCGAGCTAATGTCCGTGACTGGGGGTGCGGTCGGGGTGGCGGAGCACTGGGCACAGCGTGTTTGATTTCGATTTGCCATCGCAAAGAAGAAGAAGGTACGCCTTCTTCAAAGGTAAAGGTTATAGTCGATTTCCAGAGTCGTTCCTTATTCAGCACGATGTACCATGGACAGATGAGAATGGCTTGGAGCGAAAAGATGATACGTCGCTCCCTTACATCCCTATAATATACTTAAGATAATATGTTCTTATTATGATTGTTATTAATCTTACGTCACTTTTTTGCAAAACACTAGACTTACACATTTTATATTGAAGCTGTAATTTTAGAATCGCTGTTCCTTCATTATTTTTCCTCATGAAAATATCGCCGTATTATGTCCCCGCACATAATTCCATTATGCATCAAATGAATGCGTCTTCTACATTGCTAGTCGCGAAGGCTTTTTATAAATGTTCCTATCCTATATTATAGAATGTCCCTTACCCCTCAAATCTTTTAGTCTCTCGATAAAAGATATATACTTACATGTATTATTGTTGTGAATACGCGTGAAATATGATTATTGACATCAAACATTACAAGATCATTCTCCTGCGTGTCCCATTTAAATCCCTCCAAAAAATCAATCAATATATTTTTTAAATCTAGTACCTAATATTGAGTAGCATAATAGGCTATTATGTCTAAAAATTGTAATTAGTCCGTCTATTAGTTTATTCAAAAATAAAAGAAACGTATTTTTCCTTTTTTCATTCAAATAAACAATAGCAAAGATACAAGACATCAAAAGTTAGGAGTGGGAGTCTTTGACGTCACTCGCTCCCGTAAAAATGCCTCACCGAGTGACGTCACGCGTAGTTTCAACGGGCTATAACTTTCTAATTTTTAGTCTAATTTACCAATAAAAAAATACGTGTCTTTTATTTTTGAATAAGCTAAAAGACGGACTAATTACAATTTTTAGCCATAATAGCCTATTGAGGTTGTCAGTCTTGTCCATTTAATGTGGTTACTGATCACTACTGCCACTACTTTCAACTTAATGACATAAAATACATTTACAACTCTGTAGGTAGGTACCTACTTTTTATCTCATGTGTTACAATACTGACGAAGTAATTTATTCGTTAAAAGCGTAAGGGGATTATGTCGAAAATCGAGAGTAATGGCGTCATAGCGTGACTTATGATCGGCACAGTGATTACTGGGTAAGCTCTGTAAGCAGAAGTTGATTATGTATTCATTGTTTTACATTAAGTTTATTGATCGCGGACCGAATAAAACGATTTGCTACGCGGCATAAGAGAGGATTAAGTCGCTTTATGCAGTAGATTAGATTTTGTTGTTGTTATAATAACAGCACTTTTAGCAACAAAAAATCAGAACATACTGTGACAATGGGAACAATTATAAGACACGCTTTCAGTCACGAAAGTATTTTTTTTAAATCCGTTCATAATTCTTGGAGAATCATCTTGATAGATGGAAGTCTTCCACAGTGCGTTTTTCGCGCAATTTTCTGCCTCGTGCAGCTGCTCTTTGGAATCAGCTTCCGGCTGCAATTTTCCCGAAAGGATACGACCTAGGGACCTTCAAAAAGCGAGCCTACAGATTTCTCAAGGGCCGGCAACGCACCTGTGACTCCCCTGGTGTTGCGGTGTCTATGGGCTGAAGTGATCACTTACCATGTGACCTTCAGGCCCGTTTGCCCCCTCTGTCATAAAAAAAAACATACAATCAATCTGCCGGTTAAAGTGGGACCAATTTAGCATAGACTGTAGTATATTATGTCAGTTTGCTTGTAAATACTGGTTACAATTACGGTTAGCTATTGGTTTAATTTCTATACATTCGATTCATACTGTTTAATACCAGAGGAGAATAATATAACTACTTATATATTATGCGTATGCTTATTTACAGAATGTCTAGTGGAATCATTTCCACCAGACATTCATTAATGTTTAATGCTCTCACGCGGGAAACACAATTACTCGGATGACAAATTACGCAGATAAGTAAATCACCTTCGAATATTTCAACACTATTAAATAATTTCTTTAATTTTTTTTATGTGCGGCGACGGAAAAGAACACCAATCACTGCCCCATTTCGTCAAAGTAGGGTGTTGTAAAAGTCTCAACCGGTATTATGGTTCACCCGCCTGGCGACCACCGTACAGCCGGTGAATAACCTGTGAAGTGAGTTCAGTTGCGTTTTAGAATCAATCTGTGTTTTAGTTTTTAGAATTAGCCAAAGTAATCGCACAGGCCATCATAACTGTGGTAACTCATGAGTGGTCGCTTTGGTTTCTTAATCTTTGCCGCAGCGACGACTCTCTTTTGGCCTCCCTTTTTTTTTTTATATTGCCTCGACATAATGGCTTCCCTACACCTGATGGAAAGCGAAAGAGAAGCCCAAGTCGCTGTGACAACGGGCAAGTAACTGGTCAGTTACCTGTCAGTTGCCACCGCCATGCCGGCCCAACCCTAACCCCCCACGAGCTCCGGAAACCCTACTCACCGGCAGAAACACGATCCAGAGGTCATTTGACTGCGGTATTCTATAGGGTGGAGGTCCTTCCCCGGACGGGCGGCTCAATTCGAGCGAAGATTCGCTATGCCTTACCTCTCTTTCCACCGAATCTCCCACGTCACTTCGAAAGCCGACTTACCTATTTTCATTTTATCGAAAACTACGCGATGCTACTAAGCTGTGCTAAAAACAAAAGGTAGTTACACAAGCGTAAGCGAATAGACTATTATGTCTAATGGATATGTTTACAATTTGCATACTTTTCTCTACTCCAAGTCCAATATCCACATATAGGACTATGCGGTAGTGGTAGGCAACATGACCCCGGTCAAGACCACTCTTGACCATTTCAAGCTCGCATACGTTACGTGACCGCATTGCAAACCTGAATGACATCTTCACATTTTGTACTCAAGATTACTAAGTTAGTGGCTGACCACACATTCTGCTCCCCTAAGAGTAGTACATTTACATTACATACATTTTAATATGCCTCATAAGGAACTTATTGTTACGGATGGAAATGTGTGAGGGTGAGGGTGAGTGCCTGCCTGCCTATCCGTCTGGGAAGAGTACAGGGATTTGATAAATGAAAGGCTTACCGATTGCAGCGGTGGTAGATTTCGAACAGAATATATTTTATTAATCATAGAAAAGACATTGACTTGTAATTTTGAAAGACAGTTCCAAATTTGAGTAATAAAAATAAAACTATAAAAACACAAAGGAGTCCGGTTGGCCACACTTATCTTATAGGCTCATATAGCGGTGGCAACTGACGAATGATTGATCTGGTTACTTTTTCGTTGCCACAGTGACTTGCAATTTGCATCAAGCGATGGGAGACCAATATGTTGTGCCTAAATAAAAAAAAACTCGTTTTGTATTAAGTGTCCTTCAGTTAAATCACAATATCAAATTCAACGAAGAAACGACAACGCTGTTTTATGCCATAAACATTTTCATTTTTCCCAATATGTTCAGAAACTGTTACTTACAACTATTTCTAAGCGTGTTTTATTTTTATATGTGGGAGCATACTCAACTGATTTACATAGTAAAGCATTACTTATTCTATCATCCGACAAAATACAAGGCTCCTGCCACAAGCGGGGAGCATCTGGTAGGGCAATATTTTCTAGAAAATTCTCTACAAATATCCACAGTGCTAGCGCGGGAGTGAGTGTGTTTTTTACTTTTTGACATTCTTCCGTATCTCAGGGTAATATTCTGCTGCTGCGTTTTTTATAATCTTAAATCTGGAAACCAGTGTCTAGTGTTAGACTTGATGCGCACGTCTTGATGATTAATTTGGTAGTGAACTCCCTTCTGAATTAAGCGTCGTGGGTTCGAGTCAAACATTCGTGCGATGGACATTTGCTTTCGTTACGTATCTGAAAGTCTGTTTTTTTATTTAAGTGTATATTCATGGGTTTTGTCAACCAAAATACAAGTTTTTAAAGCTACCTACTAAACCTACCTACCAAAGCAATGACGAATGGAACGATGTCTGAATTTTTTGTTGCTTTTAACGATTGTCATAAACATAGTGACTTGACTGAATATGTGACAAGTAATGTCAACAAATAGATAGGTTTTTTTTCATTATTGCTCTTTTACAAGCTTTATTATTAACTCATTTATTCAAGTCAACAAGGACCAATTACAATAATATTCATACAATTAATTAAAAATTAAATATTATATTACTGTTTCCTTACCTTACCTTAACTTTTTTTTATTCAATGTAAGACAACTCTTTTACTATTATTATACCCGTATTGATAATAAAAATAAGAGCGGAAACATGTCCTATGTGTGTTCCGTACCACAAAGAAAATATCATTAAAAGAAACAATAAAACATTTCCAGACGAGAGCAGAGTTTGTAAATCATTGCAAATAAGGTGTTAAATAAACATGAACTCGCTCCCAGCCCACAAGTTCCCGAGACGAGGTGCATTACTCACCAACGATTTTAAAGACAGCTCTTATTTTCACAATGCAAATGTGAATGGTGAAAGTGAGAAAAAAGTACCCAATCCTTTCGTTTGCTCTTTTAGGTGGACGGGTACATCTGCGGTCAATTGTTACTTCGTCGGATCTGCTTGCATTCTTCATAATGCACTTTTCTTTGTTACACAGAGAACTGATGGTTTGGCTGTATGAATAAAATTGAGATTTTCTCTGTTTGAATATTGTGGCAGCACTTCGCTGTTATAAGAGTCGGATAAAATCTAGATTTCTTTGTTGGCTTCTGTTGTTTAGAGTCCGGTTTATTGCGTGCCGTCTTTGTCTCAGATGCTGACTTTCATAAACGTTAGAGTTCACTATGATAATATTTCTTTTTTTTTATTATAAAGGTTCACCAACAGCTGTTTACATTAAATCTCTACATTGGATATTACTTATAAATAAAATCACTCTAAATGTAACAACTTCTTATAGGTAAACACATGTGCGATTTAAGCGTTAAAGAAAATTGTTTCAAACAATCTTTAGATAGATAGATATTCTTTTTTGACTAGCCTCTATTGTCCCACTGCGGGGCAAAGGCCTCCCCCAGTTTATCTAAAAAAACTGTAAATTCTCACGAGGTTAACAAAACACAAGCCAAATGGTCATACCTACATGATCAAATAATAAAACAACAGCGAAATTCAATATTCAGTTTTTGCAAAACACAAAATGAAGCAGGTAAACTGTAAAAAAAAACACTCTTTTAATCAATACAATATCATTTCACTGAAAATGGAATCATATGAAAGTAATATTATTTCACCTGTATAAAACGTAGTTCCGTTTATAAAGCCGATTTAAAAAAAAAATGAAGATAAACATAGCTGCTATAAAAGTAAGTAACTTTGGCACTTGTGTGTTTGGCACTATAGTAACAAGTACTATGTAAAGATTTTTTTTTGGATCCTCCGACTGTGACCTTTGTAATTTGTGTCATGTAAATCAGAATCAACAAAGAAACAAATAATAATAAAATAGGACCACCCTATCTCATGCCGTGGGTTTTGTAGAAGATGGCTAAGGGAATATCAAGAAACGGGCAGCAGCGTCTGGGTACTACTAAAACCTACTGCGGTTACCAAAGCCCCTGCTCAGCGCGGCGACTAAGGGAAAGCATCCCAAATGACGATAGTTATGTCCAGCAGTGGACTTTTTTAGGCTAATGATGATGATGTTAAATGAATTCCAAATAATAAAATTAGCTGGTATTTATCTTAAAATTATTATTAGTATTCTAACTACAAGTCTAATAAATATAAATCGCACATGCCACGAAACTACAAATCTTAAGGCGAGTAACTTAAATTAGACAAGTCACGTAGATAACTAACGTGATTTTAAAGTAGGTCGAAGCAAAGTACGAGGGTACACCTAGCCACATTAAAAAATTGCGAAGAAGCAACGAAGTCACGAAGGAACACTCAATGAGAGCAATTAACTGCATTACAACGTAGCCGAAGTGAAATGGAGGACATTGTAACAAGAAGTTTGTAAATTAGTGAAACTTGTAGTAGGAGGGACGTATGTAAATGCGCTTGGCGGATGAATTCATTTAGTTCTGAAGCATTATGTGCTGAAAAGTCGCTATAGAAGTTTCAAAGACCGAGCTTTAGTGGTGATCGCCTTTTCTCTGGCTCATCGTTATTTTATTTCTCTAAACTAATATTACCTTGTTTGTCGAAAGGTCAAAGTGCCGGCTGCCAACCCAACTGCTTGAAAAATTATGTCATCTTTCATCATCATCATTATCAGCCCACATCACTCCACTGAAGCATTTGGGAGCATTACCTAGGTACTTCAAAGTAGGGATGCAAGGGAGCGGCCTATCATCTTTTCGCCAACCTCACCTACCCGTGATGCATCCTGCTGAATAACATACGAGGCGCTGGCAACCAACTGGTGGCGGTTTGCCCTAAGCGGGGAACAACTGGAGAGTCTTATGTCAAGCAATGGACTGCAATAGTCTGATGATGACTTCGAACTAAGTATTTCTCTATGTGCAGAATGTCAAGATGAAATCTCATCTGATCCTACTTCGAAATTCAAATAATCTCTTAATACTTAGTAACTAGCTTAAAATGCTTTAAAACAGGATCCTTTGTCGGATTAATCTATGGTAAACTTTGTAAGTCAACTGATTTAACTTGCCTGTTTGATTTTGTAAAAACAAATTGCTTCATTTTTGTGCTTTCCAGCAAACAGCCTCAAATATTCAAACTCGTATTGCATTAAATCGCCATTTGCCTCAAAGTTAAGAGGGACCGTTATCCTCCACTTTCCCATCCTCCATTGGGGCGAAACAAAAATAAAAAGGGAACGAAATGTACTACTGAGACAAAAAAAAAGTGGTAATTGAGTATTCGTGAAACGCAGTTGGACGCCCGTGGGTAAATTATTCGACGCTCCTTCCCGCAACGACCTAAGGAATATCCACTTTTGTTCAGAAGAAAATTCTTATTGTTTATTCTCCTCGAGTCATCAATTATTAGCACACGAGAAACTTTGCATTACCTAGAGAGTCCATGTCGTATGTCATAAGTAATTTTTGGTTCATCATCATCTCAGCATCTCCAGTTGTTCGTCAGTTTGATAAAATACCTAGAGGATTTACCCGAAGTCTCCACGTTGGGATTTTCGGATTGAGGGCAGAGCGTAGCTTTTCGCTTCCTTCGATGCTGCCCGTCTTCGGCCTGTGGCATTTAGTTACGCCTACAATGGTGATGATTATACCGCCACCAGACCAGTCGGTTGCCAGAGCCTCGTTTGTTATTCGGCAGTTTGCACCACGGGTAGGTGAAGGTAGCTTGGGGCGAAAAGATAATGAATGGGTCGCTCCCCTACATCCCGAACATATATATTTTCAATTCTATGTATGTAAAAATGTATCCTTTTTCTCTACCTTTTTTATCTTACTATATATATATATATATATATATAATATTATAAACGCGAAAGTTTGTTTGGATAGATGGATGGATGTTTGTTCCACTTTCACGCAAAAACTACTGAACGGATTTTAATGAAACTTTACAGGAATATAGTTTGTACATCAGATTAACACATAGGCTATGTTTTATACGAATATTCACGCGGGCAGAGCCGCGGGCAGCAGCTAGTATTACATAAAAGAAACTTATTAGATACTCTTTATCCTTACGCAAAATAGGCGCTCAGCAGTCGAGTTGCGGAAATCGGCACGTTCTAACTTTTTTTTTTTTTTTTTTTTTTTTTATTTATTTATCATTTTACAATAGTTACTTAGAATACAAAATTGAGTATGAAGGACATTGGCAAAATCCACAGAGGTTTGTCTGCAATGCCTTATGCATATATTACTATTCACATTAAATGTCTTAAAAAGATACATTTTAATGCCCAAGACTGAAATAATTATCGTAGGTGCAATCCCATCCTCGTAAGGAAAAAGGACTTAAGCTTATTTTTAATATTAGTTTCGGTTAAATTGACTTTTATTTCAGCGGGTATATTATTAATAAGACGCGGCAGTAAGTAACGGGTAGTTCTTTCTCCATACGTGTTGTTGGCTCCCGATGTGCATAAGCGCTCGCGAGCCACGGCCCGAGTATATACAGGGTGCTCTATCCTTTTGAGCAATACATGAGACTTAAAAAACTTTTCTTTTAGTAGGCTAAATTGAAACTGAACATGAACGGGTAGTACCTTGCAGTGTTTGAAGAGACCAATCTGGTTATCTCGAAACTTTTCCTTTATTTCTTTCGATACAATAGTTTTTAATAATGCTGTTTGTAACTTCCGAATGCTATCTAAATAACTATTATACGTGCGACCATAACTACTAAGTCCATATTGCACATAAGAGTCTGCAAGTGAGTTATACAGCATTATTTTTACTTTGTATGGTATGCGATCTTTTAGTATTGTCATATTTGCCAAAATCTGTCTTAGTTTATTACATACATGGTCGATATGTGGCCCCCAGTTTAATTTTCTGTCTATTATTAGACCGAGATATGTATGGGACTCAACAAGTTCAACTTTAGGACAGTCGCAAGAGGTAACATTTTTAGCATGTAAGCAATCGTGATTGTGAGCTACTATGATTGGATCTGGGGTGTGTTTTAGGTATGGTGATTTAATATGCATCAGTTTAGTCTTGCTTACATTTAAAACCAGACCTGCATCATGGCACCACCTTGTAAGGTTTTGGAAATCGGATTGCAGTAATTTATCTGCTTCCATTAGATCCTTCCTACCAATTACCAAGCAGGTATCATCAGCAAACTGGTAACACGTGCAGTGGTTGATGCAGCCACTCATATCATTTACGTAAGATAAAAAGTGTAGTGGGCCCAATACAGATCCCTGTGCCGTGCCTTGACAAGCAGGTACTGTATCACTGTAGGTATTGCCGATTTTGACTACGAAACTCCGGTCCTTAAGATAGCTTTCACACCATTTCAGTAATGGTCCCCGTACCCCACAATCATCTAACTTATTTATTAGTTTCGTATGATTTAGAGTATCAAACGCGCGGGAAAAGTCTATAAACAGAACCAGCACATGGTACTTTTCATTTAAGTAGTGGTTAACTTCATCAGTAAAATTTGAAAGGAGATCAGTTGTGCCTCTGCCTCGCTGAAAGCCAAACTGATTTTGGTAAAGTACATTATTGTGTTTGTAAAAGTTGTGTATTTGTTGGCATATATACTTCTCAACTATTTTGTCAATAGTTGAAAGTAAAGTTACTGGACGATAGTTGCTATAGTCATCACGTTTCCCCTTTTTATAAATAGGACGGACACAACCCTTTTTCAGTTTATCTGGATATAGCCCTTGTTTAACACTGTTGTTGATAAGATTAGCAATCGCAGAAGAAAAATTGTTGCCTATCATCTTTACGTCTGATACTTTGATATTGTCAATGCCTGGCGCCTTATTTGAGTTAAGTTTTCTAATAATTCCGTTTATGTTCTGACCAGTTGCTTTCCGAAAATGAATACTAGCATTCATCGACTTAGAATAGGCATTATCGTCTATCAATTTAGTATTACACCTAGGTATTATATTCTTAACAGCATCATCAAACCCAAAAGCAAAATTATCGGCAACTGTCTTAACTGTTGATGCTTGTGCAGCAAAGGCTTTACTTATTATGTCGTCGATGGATGATACTACTCGGCCAAGCATTTGGTTAATTATTTGATAAACTTTTTTTGTGTTTGTAAAGTTATCATTAATATAATTAATGTAGTATGTGTTCCTACGGTGTTCCAGAACTGTATGTACTTTGTTTCGTATTTTGTTATATTCGAGCCTTAACATGAGATCAGTAGGATTCCTCTTCCATAGCCTAAAAAGTTTATCACGTTTATCACACAGTCGTACAATATTGTTATCTATCCATGGAACATTAAAAGGCTTGCAACGTTTTTTAAAAGTAGTATTCGATTTTGACAAGCTCCTTGCATGGTTGAATGAGTCGTAAATAAAATTAAGAATTTCATTGGGATCGTTCATAAGTTCCGTTCGGTTCCAATTAATTTTATCAAGTTCATCGAAAAATTTTTCGTAATTAATTATTTGTCTTTGTACTGGTACACCCCGTATACACTCTTGTGTCCCGCCGCTCACGCAAGCGAACACAGTCGCGCAGTGATCGGCCAGTGTCAGATCGATCGCTGCCGAGTACGGATCTAATGTGGGGAAGCGGGCAAATATGTGGTCGATACAAGATTTTGTGACAGTATCTAACTTACGTTCGATTCTTGTGTATTGTGTTACTCCACACATTAGACCGCAGTCGCTCAGTGCTCTCAAATATGAGTCCTTGTATGAAGATACAGTTTTTAAATCAATGTTCATATCACCTATAACTAGCAAGTTCCGTTTTAATTCGAAGCGAGGAATGCACCCACGTAGCTCCCGAATGAATACATTTTTATTAGTGGAAGGAGGTCTATAAATTGCACAAACAACTATTTCTTGTCCAGTTCCGAGTTTGAGTGAACCGAAAAGGCTTTCAAAAGTGAAGCTTTTGAATTGAATTGGAGTAAATTTTAAGTATTCTTTTGTGTAGATGATAATACCACCGCCTTTTTTATTTTGTCGTAATTGTGTGTGCATTTTATAGCTAGGTATATTATATAATTGGGCAATAGTACTATTTATTCCAGCTTCAGTTATAACAATCATATCTAGTGGAAGGGGAGAACTGTGAATAACTTGTAGTAATTTCGAATGATTTTTTATCATTGATCTAATGTTGATATGCAAACATGTGAAAGTTATATTTTTATGACTAGGCAACTGTCCAAGAAAACTACCTACACTAGTACAATCGAATATTTCTTTGATTTGTGAAGTATCCATATTATATTTATAACGTATTATATACACTAACGAACTACTTTTTTAACAATAGAGAGTGAAATAGAAAAAAGTGTTAAGATAGTACTAAACTTGTTCTAGGGCAAATGCAATGTCTTGAAGAGACCTAATGTAATAGATTTTACTCTCTGAGCTTTTTCTTGCACATACCTTCCCATCCTTAAACCATACGAACTGGAATGAACCTCGTAACTGTAGTTTAGATTGATATAGCAGGGTTTTCATTGGTTTGGATAGGGCTTCTCTAATGAATACGCGATTGTCGGCTTTGTCTTTTTGAATGTCGGGTAGGACAGTACCTGCTGTGATGCGTTTTTCTTTGCTGGCTGTTATCCAACGATCTCTTGCGCCTTGAGACTTCATTTGCACGAGGATAAATCCAGATTTTTCTTTGTTTCCTGGTATGCGGCGCGACACTTTAACGTCGTTTTTATCTACCTCCAACTTTGCAGCTACTGAATCTAGGGCCTTGTGAAGTTCTTGTGTAGGAAGATCTGGTAGGCCGGCAATTTCTAATGTTTCAGAGAGTGATTTTTGTTCCAGTTGTTGCATATTTTGTTCCAGAACTGCTACTCGGAGTTGTAAGTTCTTATTTTGGTTGCTCAGGTCCCGATTTTTGTGTTCGAGGTCCTTAATTTTTCCGTCTTGATTTTTTATAGACCTTTCCATTGTATTTATTTGTTCGCTAAGAAACTCTAGAGATGCCTCTAGGCTTGCGATTTCCTCGCGAAAAGCTTTTCTCAAATCCCTGCTTATGTCCTGAACGAGCTTTTTGGTATCTAGCATCGGTTGTGAACCTATGATGTGGCCAGTATTTGAGTCGTCGTCAGCGTCTTCTTCGGGTATGATGAACGAGGATCTTCGAGACAGGTTCATTAGACACTCTTCACAGCTCCATTCCATGCCAGTAGCATTTCGTAGAGTATTCAGCTGTTTGTTTGACAATTTTGAACACGGAGGATCCGCATGTACGATCTTATTACACCTGCTGCATTCCAAACCCGGGACTTTCTTCGTTATGTTTTTTTTACAGTGAGAACACTTAGTTAATGGCATTTTGGTAGTAAAGCTAATTTATTTAATTATGAGAAGATAAATAGTAAGTAAGCGATTGCTCCGCACACGACCACACGTTACCACGCCGCGAGGGCTCTAACTAACTAGGTACTCTTTGTAACTTTTATTTGTAAGTACCAGTACTACCACAATTGAGTACCTACTAAGGTGGCTGTCAAACTTGTGCCTAGGTTTATTCCACTAATCCCGTAAGGTGATCTTCGCGGCGCCGCAGGAGATTCTGAGACTAAAAGTCTACAAATCTCTACAGCCAATATTTCAACTTGTTAACGCTATTGTAACACTTAATATAAATGACCTCCTTTTCTAAAATCACAGATATTTAAAAAGACTAGTTAATAGCATTAAGCAACATTTAATCTATTTTACTTTCATGTTTGTTGGAAATCATCTTAATCTTAACTAATATTATAAAGCTGAAGAGTTTGTTTGTTTGTTTGTTTGTTTGAACGCGCTAATCTCAGGAACTACTGGTCCGAATTGAAAAATTATTTTTGTGTTGAATAGACCATTTATCGAGGAAGGCTTTAGGCTATATAACATCACGCTGCAACTATTAGGAGCGAAGAAATAATGGAAAATGTAAAAAAAAAAACGGGGAAAAATAACTATTCCACGCGGACGAAGTCGCGAGCACAGCTAGTTAATAATAATAATCTCAGTTAAAATACCCATCTTGCAAGATGGAGAAAAATAACATCAAAAATAATAATAATAAAAGATCATTTTATGGGGTACGAAGATGTGGAGGTTCCTCTGTGCGGTGTGGTAAATGATAGATGTCTGAAGTCCAGGAAGAATATATATTTGGTGCACCGTATAATACAATTAATTACATGTTGCTAGCGAGTGGTCGGAATGCGCGGCGGGAAACGACTGCCTGTTAAGATAAGCAGCGCACAATACAAAACTGCGTGCGCTGCAAAACTGCTACTGTAGGCCGCTACATCATTCCTCCCCTTTGAAAAAATTTTTTGGACACAAAATTACACAAAAAAAATTGTTGTACAAAAATAATTAGTTCAGAGTTACATTGCTTTGTTAATGAAGAAATGAATTTCCTTCACAAAAACTACACTGATATTTTATAATAAAAAGATTGTAGCAAAATACGATGACCGATAACGACAGCTGCATTACCGAGCGCAGTCATAACACCTCGGCGCTATCTCGAATGCAAACAGTTCCAAACTTGCGCGATCACTCCGCAACTCCACAGACGTATTTCAAGTGGGCTGCCTTGTTTCCATTACTCTGTACGACAAATCCGTTTATTCACAACGAGTCACACTCAAACGTCATACACTGTGACTGGTTGCAAAAAATATTCTTATCGAGTAACAGTGTGACCCGTTGTGGTTAACAGAATCTCGTTAGAAAAGTTAATGTACAGAATTGACCTCTCTACAGATTTATTATAAGTATAGATAGATGACACGACATGCAACGACAATTTCTCAAGAGCCGGCTGACTTGTGATTCCTCTGGTGTTGCGGTGTCTATGGGCTGAGGCGGAAAACCAAGTGAAAAACGGGCCCGTTTGCCACCTCTGTCATAAAAAAAAAACAACATCACATACTTTGAGGCCCGCCGGTGGCTAATTTGATAGTGACCCCTGTCTTCTGGATAGATTTCCACCCGCGACAAAATATCATTCTTATGATGAACGCTCGTGTTGGTTCCGTGTCTGAGTGTTTATTGTTATTTCATTGCACGATTATTTGATTGCACCTGCTAAAGAAAACAGGAGAAAAAAGAACTAATATCGTTTGTTTAAGTTTCATTTACGAGTAGGGTAGAGTATGCTTTTGACGAAACCACCAGTACCGCTTCATTTCTTAATTATTCAATTTTTGAAAGAGATTTATTTACCAACATGCAAATATCATGAATACATTATGAACAGAGCTATGTTGTTATTTACAAAAGAATAAATATCAAATTTATTTATTTCACGACCATGTAAATTTAGATGATTATAAATATTTTACTTGATCAGTGTTTCTTGTTATTTGGTTCATCGGTCGCATATATAGACACAGTGCACGTGAATCGTGGTCACGTCTTTCCTTCAATTCCCGTGTGTCAACGTGCACTATCCTTTATTTAACCGACAACCCAGACAGAGTGCATTAAAACATTACGGATTTGGAAGTCGGTCTAACTTCGCGACGCGTTCAATGCAAGTGGTAAGCTCGCCTGTAGATACTTGGAACTTCAATTAAGTTTTCCTAGATCCATGTGCCCAGAGACTAATTCTAGGTACCAAGACTAGTACCTAGTGCCTGGAGTTGAGTAGTGAGAGATGGTTTTAGGAACCTTTTATTAAACTTAGCAATTAGTCTAGGTATTTTAATCAGACGTGCAACGTGCAACCTAAACTTCGGTAAAGAGTAGTGAGGGAACAACTCAAATTACGAGTACAAGAATGTGTAATTGATGACAACTAGCTGTGCCAACGGCGTCGCACGCGTGGTTATCGGGTTTAAAAAATAACGGACTTGCATAAAATGGTGCCTAAATTAGACCTCTAGCAATACATTGGTGAAAACCGCATTCCATGCAGTAGTTTTCGAGTGATGCTCGTTCGAACATACAGATAAACATTTCTCCCGTTTTCCTAATATTTTTCTTCACTGCTCTGCTTCTATTGATTGTAGCCTGATGAAAAGTATACTATAACCTGCCCAGGAGTCTGAAAAATAATTGTACCAACTTTCGTTAAAATCCGTTAAGTAGTTTTTGTTTCTATAACGAACATACAGACAGACAGACAAACAAAAATTTTACTGATTTCATTTTTGGCATCAGTATCGATCACTAATCAACCCCTGATAGTTATTTTGAAAAATATATTTAATGTACAGAATTGACCTCTCTACAGATTTATTATAAGTAAAGAAAAGATAGATTTGCCCCCCGATAACAAAACTATTTATTTTTCTCATTCTAAAGCAATTATGAAAGAATATATTTTTTTGGTACAATTACATTAAATTGTTTTTTCGACTCGGCGCGCGTCTAATCTGAGCAGAGAGGTGCTTTTATTGTAGAAAAACAAAATTATTTTTAACCTGAAATAGGCTCGAAATAAGTTTCAGTATTATAACTACCTTTCTATTAACAGTTTCTGTTTTTACTTACTAAATTTATTACTATAAAACAACTTAAACAGCAGAATATTGGAGTAGATTAAGAAACGACTTACAAAACCGAAGTAAGGTCAAAAATATTATCTAAAGAATCACAATATTTTACTAAGAGAAAGTAAACAAGTTAGTTTTATGAAAACATTTCTCGGAAACACAGTGAAAAACAGATTCTTAGAGAAGCTGTGAGTTTAGTTTTGTAATAAAGTGTCTACAAGGTGTCTAATGATGGGCAGTAAAATCGAGGCTTTTAAAAAAATCACATAAAACTGTACAATTCCCAAAACCTACCAATCACCAAAACACATTTAAATACATGCAGAATTTTTGCATCAATTCGGACGAGCGGATGGGTCGCTTCAAATGTACGTGATTCTAAATTGAGTTAGTATTCGGTACCAATATTTAACTACCTTCAATAACACATACCTATGTGCGTTTATAAAAAAATCTGGCACATTCGTTCTGGCGACAAATAAACAAGGGAGCCTTGTTATTCTGCATAAATAAACTTGTTGTGACCCCAAATAACTTACGATTGACAGCAATATTGAAGTGTCTGATCAATTGAAGGCAAATTGGATGAGGAAGGAAAGGTTAAACAAAACTGTACCTAGTAAATTTTGACTAGGTACTCGTTATCTATAGACATATTTATTATAACGACATCAAAGAGACGACTACATCATTTTGATAGTCAATCTATTGATGGGTATGCATGCGAAGTCAGTGTTTTTTTTATAGTAGCTCGACATAATAGCTTCCCTACGCCTGATAGAAAGCGAAAGGGAAGCCCAAGTCGCTGTGACAACGGGCAAATAACTGGTCAGTTACCTGTCAGTTGCCACCGCCATGCCGGCCCAACCCTAACCCCCCACGAGCTCCGGAAACCCTACTCACCGGCAGAAACATGACCTGGAGGTCATTTGGCTGCGGTATTCCATAGGGTGTTTGAATTTAAAGTACTTTTTAGTGAACTGATAAGTTTTAATATTAATGTTTTACGAGGTGTTAATGTCTTAGCCTTAGCAATTCACTGTTTGCTTCATATTTCCTTTGCGTTTAAATGTTATCGGATTAGGATAAATTACTTAGCAAATATTAGGTGACTTTGCAAATAGTTTTGTTGAACAAGGTTTACTATTACTACAACATTTATAATTATTCCAAAATATTATATTACATTGACAAACGAACAGGTGTGTATTATACCAATATAAGAAGCCGATCAAAATGCGGCTCAATAAATTACCGATGTATACGCATGCACTCATACAAATATCCGGCTATCTCCCCCATCAATAAAACAGTATGGTCGATCGCGAACCGCCGACCCTCGCTCGGTCAATATCGGCTGGCCATGACTAAGTAATTCTAGATGTGACTCGTCGCACATAGGTACTAGTTTTTAACTTGCCGCGAAATTTGTTTTGTCAGGAGATCTTTAGTACTCGTAGTAGTAATGTTAGTTTGCTTAAATACAATATTTCATAGCCTTATCTTCGTTAATGACAAAACTTTAAAACTTACATTCATCATCATCAGC
Source organism: Conogethes punctiferalis (assembly GCA_031163375.1). NCBI lineage: Eukaryota > Metazoa > Arthropoda > Insecta > Lepidoptera > Crambidae > Conogethes > Conogethes punctiferalis. The sequence goes on along the minus strand of CM062085.1, from coordinate 867,098 downwards.
CTATTGCAGACCACTGCTGGACACACTACAGGTCTCTCCAGTAGTTTGCCACTTAGGGCAAACATCTGGAAAATATACCCATAATCGCCACGCTGGGTAGGCGGGTTGGCGATCGCAGTGCGTAGCTTCTCGCTCCGGTGACGCTGCTGCCCGTCATCGGTCTGTGGTATTTAACTACGCCTGTACTGCCACCAGTCGGTTGCCAGTGCCTCGTTTGTTTTTCGGCAGGATGCACTACGGGCACTTACATCCCCTTATTCATTCATGCCCAATATAAACCATGGTATTTCTTACTCTAACTCTGTACAAAAATTTCATCAGTTGCAGACAAATGGATTACTTAGTAAGAAAACGAGTAACGAAGAAATTCAAGTTGACGAAGACCAGATAGGGTCATCATTAAATGCTTGGGAAAATCGATGCTTCTTACGTTTGGTAGTTTGTCAACCTCAACAAACTCGTAAATTTTTAATGTTTGTGAGAGAATATTCAACAGGGTAAAGGCAAGTCAGGGCAAATAGGAAATGCCAAATAATACGTTTGTTTTGCATTTATAAGTACTTAAATCTTGATGATTAAAAGTCTGATTGAGAAATAATACAGATTTTTAGTTTATACATCTATTAAATTCCAGGCACTATAATATATTTTTCTAATTAAGAAAAGCAGATCATTACAAGTAGATAATTTATTATATTCATAACTATCAGCATTAAACTTGCTTCATCTAGGAAATCTAATATTAAAAACAATGAACCAGCAATCCCACACCTACCCAATATACCTGTACCATTAATGTCTACGCTGTGGCTACATTGGCGAGCTACGGCGACTAAGTACCTATTTGTGTTAAAGCGATGAAAGTGGCCGAATAGATCGTCGTTTTAAAGTTCATGGGCGATAAACGCTTACCATCAAACGAGCCTACCATACCACCATAGTAGTACAAAAAAAACGCATAGTACATAGGTGAAGATGAAATTATTATGTCAGGCACTTTCATCTCAGATTGACATTAGCATTTTGCATGAAAAGGTAGACCTACGGTTATTACTTGCACAAGACGTACATGGACTCAGATACCAAGTGGTTTTCAGTGGGCAAATAGCTGTGATTATGCGGTTTGCAACCAGATACATGCGGTTTTAACTACGGAGACACGAATCATATAGATATAGCCGTATAGTATTAGTGTAACAGAGAATACAATGCTACTAGTGGTGTGGTATGGTAATGTTTTTGATGACCAGTTTGGTTTAAAGGTAATTTATGCAACATCTGAAACAGAAGTGCGATGTCCACCTTGTATTGTACAAATATTTATGTGAGAATCTGTCGGTATTGGGCTGGGTGTATGTTTTTTCTATATAAAATAGCTCTACATAATGACATTCCTACGCCTGATGGAATGCGAAAGAGAAGCCTAAGTTGCTGTGACAACGGGCAATTTTTCAATAAGTTCTCAATTGGCGAGAACTGTGTAATACATAGAGTGGATTATGCGTATATCTTGACAGGTTCGGATAACTCTATATGCGGTCGTGTGTACCTAAATAGCAAACAGCTAGTCTGTAAGAATTTGATTCATGAGCGTAATATAATAAGTAGGTATGTTCAGTAAGCTTGCTCTATTTTTAACCTTTAGTATTTTTATCCAAATAGCCATTTAACGAAAAAACTCTTAATTAAAATTCATCATAAAATAATAATCGTACAGTTCCATTTACAAATTAAAGAAAAAAAAATAACAATTTAATGAACATAATCATATTGAATCAACGCGGGCCAATCCTAAAGCGGTTGTTTCGACTTTAATCTGGTTAATTAACATTTAACACAAATAATTCATTAACGGATCTTGTTAGAGAACTTCAGACGGCCAATTAACATTTATTTTAATCTATATAATTAGTAAAAAGTAACACTGTTTCAATTACTTCTTTAGAAGTACTTCAAGTTGATTTTGTTTAGCAACGAATTTAAGTGGAACTCTGATTTTTGATTGCTAATTCATTTATTAAGGAATGGTGGTATTTTAAGATTATAATGTGACCTACTTACATCCCACGTACCTAAACCGAGTAAATTAGGTATATCGATGAATAATTTACTTTTAATACAGGCGTAAGCTTGGCTGCAGTTTTTACATTGTCGGTTCAATAATATATTTTTTTAATTATTAGACAACATCACATACATTGGTCCGATCCCAAAATAAGTTGCTTAAGCACTTGCGTCATAGGTATCAGAACAACGACGGTACCACAAATACATATACAAATTTATACACCCAGACACGGAACAAACACAAATGTTCATCACACGAGTGTTTGTCCCGGGTGGAGACCGAACCTGAACGATCCTTGGTCTGAAGGCAGGAGTCACTACCAATTGAGCAACCGAGCCAGTCATTGCCGAAACGAAGCTAATTCAGACAGGCGGTTAGCGCTGCCGAGTCCACCTATACAAACTACGTGTACCTCGTAACTTAACAGTATTATTACAAGCTAAGCCGAGTTCAATATCACAAGTTCATTTCCATAACCGTTCCTTCGCTGACGTCTAGATTACATTTTAATATCATGAATTGGAAATTAAACACTGCGGTTGTTCAGATTTTCAGTGTTATGCTGAGAATACAGAATATGAAATTGTCTTTAGTTATGTTCACAGACAGCTATGAGTATGTATGGTATATAATTATAAAAAATCATTTAGAAAATAACCTTCATCATCATCAGCCTATTGCAATCCCTGTCGACTCCCTATCTATCTATCTTACGATTATTTTATTTAAGTAAATGTTAGTATGCATAAGTTACTTATTTTCGATTCGGGTGATTCGGGTCAGTGAAGTATAGGTATGACTTTGTGTAGATACGGCGTGTGTGAACTGTTTTGAACATAGGACAATGAGACAAGACTTGTTGACTTAGTAGGTAAGTCAAGATATTTGTGGTATTAAAATTGACTTACAACTTATGATCGCAGCTTACAACCAACCATCTGGCTTCTAAGGTTATCTTTTGTCCTATGAGGACCATTACATAACTTAGACAAGAAAGCTGTTTTTCCTGATTTGGTAGTAATCTCTGCCTTCTTAGGTAAAGGTCGTAAGTTCGATCCTAGCACAGTACAAACATTAAAATTTGTGTGAATGAACAGACTTGTTTGTATTGGTCTGGATGTTTACTATGTATAATATGTATTTGTTTACAAAAAAATCTGTTTTTGAATAAGTTTATCAGTAATGCTAGACTACTGATAAACTTACTTAGATACAGCTTTTTTTAAACACACAATACCCATAGTACAAACTTCCGCTTAGTTTGGGACTAGATGACAATGTGTGGCCCAGCGTGGCATGTCTTGGGATATTTATGTATGTTTGTGACCTCCATTGTGACTGTGACTCCCCTAGTGTTGCCCCCTCGGCCCTAGGCCCGTTTGCCCCCTCAAGCATAAAAAAATTTGTGTGACGAACAACCAAACATATTATGCGTACGAGTACATAGGGACATACCAACATTCAGCAACGCGGAGGAAGATGGCGCCACGTGTCTTCGGACACAGTCAGTGACACCGTACTGGGACCAGTCTGTCCTCTCGTGGTGGGAGAGCACACCATAGTTGCAGCTTTACTGAAGAAGGGTTGTGTTGAGTCCCTACGGGCATCCCGACCCTCCTCAGATGAGCGCTTATAGCGATTAAGACACATAGTTGTACGTCTGTACTCAGCATGTGTTTAGCGCATTAAAGCCTGATCCCAATGTAAAATATGCTAGAAGTTTCGTCATAAAACTGTTATGAGGTCCACTCATAAAAAGCGCATTATCGCCATTATAAGAAAACAATGTACCTAAAGTGCTTAACCGATTTTTTACGAGTTAGTCTGCTTTAGATTACAATAGTTCAAGGGTAGTCATTGTAAATATGTAGTAGTTTTAGCAATTGAAAATAATATAGGACAGTTAATAAAACAACTTATCATCATTATAATGATGTAATTGGTACATCGTCATCATCAAGATGATGTTGTGTTTTTCTGAGACAAAGTTGGTCCGATGGCCTATTACTTGGATATTTTATTTGTGACCTCTGACTTTCAAAAGGCCTAGGCTCAGGTCTAGGGTCGTGAATTCGAGTCTGAAACGGTTCGACAACAGTCGATTGTTCCATGAACGTTTGACCAACAGAATCTTTCGCCCATTAACTTTTCGCCCAAAAGACATTTGGCCCATGAACTGTTCGCACACAGAACGGTTCGTCAATGAACGTTTGACCAATAGAATTCGATCCCCGCACAGTACAAACATTTGTGTTCATGAACAAGACAAGTCTGTTTGTATTGGTCTGAGTGTTTTCTATGTATAATATGTATTTATTTACTAATAAATGTATCTAAGTAAGTTTATCAGTTGTCTAGTACCTATAGTTCAAGCTTCGGCTTAGTTTGGGGCTGGGTGGCGTTGTGGGCATGTATTGGGTTATTTATTATTTAGATGTTATGAGCCGGACCATTAAATAAATAAATATCAGACAACATCACATACATTGCTCCGATCCCAAAGTAAGCACTTGTGTTATGGGTAGCATATTTATTATTTTGATGTTATGAGCCGGATCATTAAATAAATAAATATCAGACAACATCACATACATTGCTCCGATCCCAAAGTAAGCACTTGTGTTATGGGTAGCAGAACAACGAAGGTAGGTACCTACCACAAATAAATACTTAAATACAAATATAAACACCCAGACACGGGAAAAACACAAGTGTTCATCACACGAATGTTTGTCCCGGGTGGGAATCGAACCCACGACCCTTGGTTCAGAAGGCAGGGGTCACTACCAATTGAGCCACCGATTAAATTATTATCACATAATATGTGGCAGTTCAAAATACTTAGGTGCAGCGCAGACGGCACACTTTTTGTGGGATAGAGTCTAAGTCTGAGACATTTAAAAAGAGCGTCTAGGTCTGCCGACAGAATATACGAAGATGTGCGTCGTGTGCGTTAAGTCTGTGAAATATCCGCGACAGATTTTTGCGCGTCGTTTGCGTTACTGCATATAATTGCAAAAAAGTGCGTCACGGATAGTCTGTCGTCTGCGCTGCCCCTTAATGTTCGGATCTGCAGCTGTCAAGATTATTGCCATCATTGTTAATAGTACCTACCCGACCGACATTGTTCTCCTCATCCTGTTATATATTAATATGCATAACTTACTTATGTATTTCATTTATTTTTTGTATAATGACTAAAGAATAAAAATAAGACAAACACTGATTACACACCGATGTGTAACTATAATCAACATTTTGATTTATCTTGTAACGATGATTTTCATAAAAGGAATGCGTTGTCATGCTTATTACGTTTTTTTTCTTACATTAATACTATGATAGTATAGGCGAATTTGTCATCACCACCCTGACGGACGGGAGGGGGAGAAAGGGGAGGAAGCTTTCATGCCTTGTAATGTGGATTCTTCTATCAAAGGTTGCACCGGTAGCAGACAAGTTGACTGAAAGTCGCCTAGGCTGGTATAGCCATGACCAAGCAAGAGGTTGAAGACCATGTGTTCTAAAGGGCATTAGGCCTCCTAGAGGGCGGGGGAGGACACAATTGCAAGTAATGACAACCAAACTAGTTTAACTTAGAACAGGATATTGAGGAGAGCACTCCGTCCGGGGAGCACCCTATTGCTCCCCGGACCAGGAGTGCCGGCCGGTTGTCATCTGCGGCTGGCCAGGGCATGCAGGGATGCGGCCATTATGCTTCGGCGTTACCCGTGTCCCTGCAACTTGCTGCCCACTGGCGACACAGGGGGGTTTAGTGGGTATACCCTCCCATTTTTGTGAGTCCCACACACCATGTCACCTCCCCCTGGAGGTGGCATGACGGTGACTAATGGAGAATGCCTCTAGAAAAAAAAAGGATATTGAGGAGACCCACTCCCAGATAATGGGATTGTCTGAGTATGATGTCTATGGTCTATATTCATATTCATGTATTTGCAACCATATTCACACATAATTAAACAACTTATAACTAGTATACTCGTAGAATTTGGATTTTGGTATTTTTTTCATACCTTGGGCTACAGTTTTGGAGTTTTAGCATGAATACCCAACTTTTTTATAAATATAATTTAGTCTATGTTCGCCGGAGATAGTGTAGCTTTCCGACAGTGAGAAAATTATTCAAATCGGTAGAGCAGTTTCGGAGCCAATTCAATTCTAAGTATTAGACGATTACCTATCTACGTATAAACAAAAAGCTACAATCAGTTTTAATTTTTAATTGTTAGTAGTAATGATGATTTGCTTGAAAGCAATATCTACTTGCATTTATATTACTGTATAGCTATACAGTAAAGCAATGAATAGGAAAAATACAACAGAACAAACAACAATTACAAACTAAATTATTTAAGAATATTGACGACGAGTTTAGCTATCAGCATCATCATCAGCCTATCGCAGTCCACTGCTGGACAGAGGCATCTCCAGTTGTTGACTACTTTGGCGGAACTCCTGGAGGATTTACCCATAACCGCCACCCCTGGGCAGGCAGGTTGGCGATCGCAGGGCGTAACTCCTCACTCCAGTGATACTGCCGCCTGTCATCAGCCTGTGGTACTTAGCTACGCTTTTAAACGTGATTGTCACGCCAACAATCGCTTGCCAAAACCTCATTTGTAGTTCGGCTGGAAGCACCAGGTGAGGATGGCCTGGAGTGAAAAGATCATGTGTTGCTCCCTTACATCCCTAGACATAATGATAATCATATTCAGCAAAACTCTCGTCTATATGGCAATACCTACTAAGAATACAAATATTTCGCTGAAATTTCGTTTTTAAAAATCCTTTTCGACCATTAGCACTTTATCTTGGCTGCAAACAATAAATTCCTAAGCACCAACACACACAAATCAATGAAACCAATAGCGGGTAAAGCGATTAAAAAAGTAAACCAACGGTCCGCTCAAAACCACGCGAACATTTCACACACATAACGACATTGTTTGCAACAATTTAGCTGCGACCTCAACGAAGATTGTTTCCAAACAAACCACGCGCGGGGGGTGACGTCACAAAACAATTGACAGCCGGGCGGTAAAACCACAGCTAATGTCATGTCAGTTATGTCAGCGTATTGAAATGAGCGCGCTGGCCGTGCGAGCCGCTTGATAACGCAACCCGACGCGCGCTCAGTTTACTCCAAGTGCTCGCGCCTCTAGCACGCCTCAAAAACTATGTCAGAAACAGAACAAGTCTCCATTTGGGACGAGCTGACGAGCCCCATAAACCTGGTGCTCGTCGCAGTCATTGTGTACCTTGTCTACAAAATAATACAGTCCAAATTCGAATCGGATGTGGAAGTCGCCCCGCCGCCGCCGCCGCTACCCAAGATACGCAAGGACTTAACAGTCGCCGAGTTGAAAAAATACGACGGCACTCAGCCTGATGGGAGAGTTCTACTAGCTGTAAACACCGTGATTTTCGACGTCACAAAAGGGAAACGATTCTACGGACCCGGTGCGTACATATTTTGTAATATCGTAACTCTCGTGGATTTCGTAAATGGCTTTAAAATAATGTTAGCTGCGTCGGATCATCGGCGGCATGTTTATTAAGTGAGGGTATAGCCGAGGGATTTATAGAGCAATAAATTTCCGCACCGCAAAATAATTGTGGGCATGTAGGTACAGTTTCCGTTCGTATAGCAGCTCAGAGCTTGTTTATAACTGGTAACCGATAAGGTTAGCGATAAAGTAACTTCTACTTACTGTATACAAAAATCAATGTATAAAAACATCTTTATTCTGTTTACTTTATAGTCGTACGGCCACTTAAAAACACTGTATGAATGTAATTATCGTGCACCATCAAACAGCGTGGTGATGCTATACATGCATCTCGCTCGCTCCTGCTTTATCGTCGTTGGAGGAAAAGAGACAAGTGCCTCAACGCTCTGGTTCCTTCATACGTCAAAACAGGTTGTTTGAAACTAGTTATATCACTGCGTTTTAGGCCAACATTATCGTACAATCCATCAACATACAGACAGATCAGATAACAGATACCGTCAACTGAATATTGTGTCCGGAATGTTGTGGAATATGATAAATTTCCCGATATTGGTAAATTTGACTTTATCTAAACGTGATAAAGTTAAATTCACTTTGACCCATATAGAGTTTTATTGGTAATAATTCAGTTATAGTTTTTATAAAGGGCGTCTGCATTCTTTCGCCGCATCGTAGCCGCGAGTGGGACATTGACCGGCCATTACAAATTAGTCACGCCAGTCACGTAATCTATGTATTATTATATTCAGTTTGCACGTAATATGGAAACTTCAAGCACTTAACCTTGACGAAATCACCTAGTCATGGTTACAAACAATCTACAGTGAGAAATGTTTCAATTGTACATATTGTACGCTCAAATTACTAAATGTACGGTAATGGTTTTATACTACGCCAGCAAGTTGTATACAGGGTTGATCAAACCATAATAATGATTATTATTAGTGCGTCTAAAACCATAATGTGCAGGTAACACATGTCACAAATAGACAACACAACACAATATTATTTTCTTATTTATTTAAACTTTATTGCACAAAATGGCGAACTTAATGCTAGGAGTATTTTCTACCAGTCAACCCTTACAAGCATAATATTACCAATTTCGGCAAAACATCAGGCATCACACTTGCTCGTCTGCCGCCTCTTACATAAAAAAACACGAGTCTAGCTAGAAACACATATAAGTATCAAAGTATCATCATCATCATCAGTCTTTCGAAGTCCACTGCTGAATCCTGCTCGATCCTGGGCTTCTTGCATCCACTACTTGCCAGCCATTTTCCGGATTAGTAACCTGAAATGGCAGTGGTTTTGTTAACAGCAGAGACTTGTGACAGAAATGTGCATCAAAGTGTGTTCAAACAAACAAAGCGTTTCAACTGTGCCACACAATGAAAAGTCTCGCTCAACTTCAAATTGATTGCGAAATCTCCTTGAAATGAGAGCTTGAAAATACATTCAGAACGTTAATGTGAATTGCTTTGATTAGCTCAAAGACGTGAGTGCTAACCGAACTGACTGTATACAAATCACGGACAATAGTGCAAGATTGGGTCACCCTAGGGATGTAAGGGAGCAGCCTATCTTTTCGCTCCAAGCCAACCTCACCTGCATGTGGTGCATCCTGCCGAATAACAAACGAGGCGTTGGCAACCGACTGGTGGCGGTATAACCATCACAATTGAAGGCGTAGCTAAATACTAAAGACCGGTGACGGGCAGCAGCGTCACCAGAGCAAGAAGCTACGCCCTGCGATCGCCAACCCGCCTACCCGGCGTGGTGATTATGGGTATATCCTCCAGATGTTTGCTCTAAGTGGCGAACAACTGGAGAGGCCTATGTCCAGCAGTGGACTGTAATAGGCTGATGGTGATGAAGATGGGTCACCCTTTAAGTGGACAAGAACGCGTTCTATTCTTGATACATTTCTGTGTGTTATTATAACTTGATGGTGTATAGTAAGTCTAAAATTCACGGAGGACAAAAATACATTTTTATCTTAAAATCATCTGCTTAATTAGGCCAGATCGGTATGACGCTAATTATCGTAATGAATTTATAATTGCTATTTGGATGACACATATTTTTTTGTAGGGAAAATAACATATCATTATAAGAAATATAAAAAACATAGACCTTCTTGCGTCCTTAATACAAATATTATATGAAGATACATAATTTGAGGTCGTAGTTATTTGTTTCCCTGAATATAGCGTCGCCGTAGAGCAAAGCCACTAAATATATTATGCGTAGATATGTTTTCATGATGATGGTTTTCAAATTTTAAATAAAAACTTAACATTTAGTAAGAGGTAATTCCAATTTTAAGGTTTTATATATCAGGAGAGGCGTAGACATAGGTCCAGTAGTGGACTGATATAGGCTGATGATGATGATATATCAAATTATATAATCATGACGTTCAATTATTCCTTGTAACCAACCGTGCGATAACGGATAAAAATACAAATCACCGCCTCATTTCTTACGGCGAGTGTCGTGGTGGTCAAAGACTTCTTGAAATTCCAGCCAGTGTTAAGGTTTACCCGCCTGGCTGGCGACCAGCGTCCACTCGTGGAAACACTCGTGAAGTGACTTCAATCAGTGGCTATCTTACTAGCCCGGATGGGCGGTGCCAATTGACAAATGACTTACGAGTATTTGGGTACCTGTACGTTGCGGCAGCGACTTGGGTTCCTCTTTCGCTTACCTTCAAGCAACAGAAGCCATACTGTACTTCTGTTGAAAATACACTTATAAATAAATTTTCGTAACATAAATTTGATTAAACTTACTTAACCTACAAAAACTTACTTTCGAAGTATCATGTACTTAAATATCGGTTTATCTCATAATACTCAGACAAATACTTTATCTTCAATTGGACGATAGTGTACATAACATCGCAATTAATTTCATAATTAGATAATGATGAGTCAAAATTCATTTAAAAGATAATAATATCAATAAAGTCGAATCATCATGAATGAAATAAACAATCGAACCGTGACTTGGATGATCGAAATTTATAAACTAACACGTTGTTTGTTAATGACTTTCAGACATTATATCGAAGGCTATTTTTGGAAGTGTCTCATTTTAAGGACAATACAATGTTAGGACACTTTCCACGTATTCCTTGAAGGAGTACAACTACCTTTAGCTACGACTAAGCATTTAAGCAATGTTACTATAAATTAAATTTCCACGACTCGCCTTTACAATCCATTTATACTTAGTTAACAACGTGCGCCCAAAATGCTAATAAGGAATAATGACATAACAATATCTATACTAATATTATAAAGAGGAAAGATTTGATTGTTTGTTTGATACGAATAGGCGCCGAATCTACTGGACTGATTTGAATAATTCTTTCACTGTCGGAAAGCTACACTATCCCCGGTGAACATAGGGTATATTATATTTATAAAAACGTTAGGGATTCGTGCTTAAAATTTAATAATGTAACCCAAGGTGTAAAAATATTATCAAAAAGCTATCTTTCAAACTGACGTGTATTGAAAACGTTACCATAGCAACCTAAAACGTTACCATAGCAACTACCTGAAACGAAGCGAGGGCGGTTTGGCTAGTTAGACATAATTATACTCGTATATCGAATAGACTATTTAAAGTTGTTACGTCTAGGCAACATGAAAAAGAATGATTGTCTTCTATGACAATAACAACACGGATAACTAAAAAATACTCAGGTTAAAATTATTATCAATATTTGGACACAATTTTCAGCAAGCCAGAAAAAATAACACGTTTATATTAAAGCAACAAGTTAAACGGGCCGCTTCCGAAGCGAACCAAAGGTCGCCCGCACCAGGTCACGAGTTACACATTGCTATTCCGAAAGCGACGCCCACATTATTTCTCAAACAAAACTAAATAGTTTTCCTGTAATCTTTGCTTTGGGTGCGCCTATGAATTCCGCTGACTGTTTCCGGAAATAATGTTGTAATCGTGTGCTATCGGGTTCAATACCAACATAATTGTATGCGACGCGTCGACGCAGATATACCTACCTAGACGAAAACAATGCACTGATTTTGATCAAACATATCCTATGTAAGAATACTCTTAAGTAAATCACCGTTTCAACGACGAAAAGCATTTTCTCAACAACAAAAATATACTACTTACAAGTTTTTTTGGCATAATTTTAAATCACAGTGTGTGTACAATAAGTTTGTCTTGCCGATTTCAGCAAGTGGAGAAACCAACTTATTTGCTAAATTTTATTTAGTAAACACTATAGACTTATCTGATATGTTCTGAGTAACGCTATCAGAAACTTACACATACAGCTATCACAAACAGAAACTTATTTTAGCACATCCTACCTACAGGTAAAATATGTTATTATCAGCTGTCAATTACACTTTACTCGTATTTTCAATAACTTTCTTATATTCCATTAACTTATTTTTGAAAGAAAAGCTTATAAAAATTATTTTGTGAACAGATGTTCGAAATGTATTCATTGTTATAGTAAGTGTTTTGCTTTTTTGAGTGCCAAAAATCCCGTATCCAGTTACAATTTTACCTAACAAGAATCAAAAACAGCAAACATTCGACTTGACAAATACCAAAATTATTCGTTGCCAGGTAAACCACAGACACCCTCTTTCCTGCGGGCTCATCCAAGATTTAAGTTTACCTACCTATTATTCCAACACAAAATTGCCGTATTTATTTACATAATTCATATTTTATTCACTCTGATGACAGTTACATTGATGTAAATGTAAATATATTCAGAGACAAGAACATTTAAGTAAGCACATTTTGTCCGCTTTTATGATTTCTTCATTATCTCTGACATATTTTTTTGTTAACTTGAAGATGTTGTTTGCAAAATTGAAGTTCTAAATATGATAATGTCTCCCTGGACATTGTATTTTGTTCCCAGGATTAAAATAAATTATGACTTAGGTATAATTAAGGTCGCTACAATAAAAATTTTAATCACTTCGACACCTAATTAAAAACGAAATAATGGGACTATTTTGACAACTAACAGAATTCAAAATAAAAAGTAAGAAAGATAGAAAACAAGTTCATTTGGGTCAAAGCACACTCATTACATGGATTCGACATTAGAAAGGACAAACATTTGGGTCTTCTGTTATACACTCCAATAAATTAATCCAAATAAATAAAACATTGTGAAGTAGGTAGGTATGTAAGTTCCACATAATAAAACCACATGCACAGAATAACAAATAAACGTCCTTGACCGTTACTGAATCGTATGTCGCACCATTAAAACACACATCTGAGAATGTCGTATCGTAATCAAAATTGTCGGTCGTTACCAATTGGACTTTGTTCGCGGTTATAATTTTCTATTAACGTTAGAGACCGATCAGTAAACGAAACCGATTGCAATTCCATCCTCATCATCTTGATGGTTGGTAATCCTACACACACTGTACGCTTTATGAGGAACTTCTTGTGTCGCGCATCGGTTTTGTGGAACCACTTTTTTGCGACAATCTTTCCGAGCTACGTCTTATGAGCCTTTAAGAAACAAGCGTGCTCCTATTTAAAAGGCCGGAAGCGACCCCAGAATTCCATATGGGTTTCCCAAGACCAGTTCCGCCTCTTGCATAAAAAATTAAATAAATAATACATAATCATTAACACAGATAATTTTACTCTTCAAATCCTGATTGTAAAGTTTGTACATATGTTTGCAAGAGGAGAAGAAAAAAATTGAATCTTTTAGATTTGACCAATTTAAGATAAATATTGTAAAACTTTATTTAACAACTAGCTGTAACTGCGACTTCGTCCGCGTGTTTAATCCCCGTAGAATAGTTCAAAATTATTCTTAGCAGATACCTACGTCATACATGTATGCCAAATTTGAGCCCGATCTGTCCAGTGGTTTGGGCTGTGCGTTGATAAATAAATTAAGGATTCTAAATCTAAATACATGTAGCGTTTTAACTTTTCCTGTATAAATAATTGTTTTAGTTGGTACTTATAGTCACTTGTCACACTATATAATTTAAATTAGAGCTTTATCAAGTAGGTATACTCATACGTGATAATATAATTCAAACAAAGTTTATGAATATAACGTTTATTAAGCATGTTCTATTTTTTTAACTGTCTGGTTTCATTGCCATGAAAAAGATTATAATTTTTGGAATTCTTGAAATATTTTTTGAAAGGTGTAATTATCTCTATTCCAGGTGGTCCTTATTCTGCGTTTGCCGGCAGAGATGCGACCCGAGGTCTTGCCACAGGACAAGTAGCAGGAGCTGACGTTGAATATGATGACGTCAGTGATCTCTCCCCAGATGAGGTCGCGTCAGCCAAAGAGTGGGAGGAACAGTTTAGAGGTTTGTATCCTTACTAACATAAAAGTTCAATCAATCATCAGCCTTTTACCGTCCACTGATGAAAGGACGCCTCTCCCAGTCCCAGAGAGAGCCAACCATCCCAATAACGCGTAATCCATTCGATGCCAGCCACTTTCCTAAGGACATCGGTCCATCGTGCCAGAGTAATGGAACAGAAACATCCCATGTTTGTAAATATAATGAGAACTTAAACAGTCTCAGTCAATATCGGCCACTGCGGAAATCTGGCGGAAATGTGTGGACAATCGAGCATTTACTGTCGCATTAAATTTATAATAGAGAAATACTCACAATAACACTCGTTATTGGTTTTGAAAAGCTATTATTGTGAACAGTAAATGCTATGAACCTACATAAGATATGCATATATATTGATTATTATGCTTCTGTTCAAAGTCCGCAATGCTCTACCAATACCTTTGCTATATAAATACTTCAGACAAATGATAAATTAAACAATCAGCCTATTACTGTCCACTGTTGAACATAGGTATGGATGTAAGGGAGCGACCCATCACCTTTACGCTCCAAACCACCCTCACCTGCCCGTGGTGCATACTGTTGAGTAACAGGCGGGGCTCTGGCAACCGACTGGTGGCGGTATAGCCATAACGGTTGAAGACATAGTAAATACTATAGGCTGTTGACGAGCAGTAGCGTTGCTGAAGCGAGGAGCTATGCCCTGCGATCGTCTCCTGCCCAGCGTGGCGATTATGGATAAAGCTTCCTGATGTTTGCCAAAAGTAGTGAACAACTGGAGAGGCCTATGCAGAGCAGTAGACTACGATAGGCTGATGATGACGATGATGTTGGATGTAGGCCTCCCACAGAGAGCGTCAACTTCAGACAACGACATAGTTATGGCACATTTCTTTGGATTGCTGTCCCACGACAAATACAATATGTATTTGTCTATCTTGTTATTAACGTTATACTCGTACTTTTATCCAGCTAGGAGTTAAAACAAATACAGCATGTAGTCTCTACCTCAATTATTGCCATAGTAACACATTTGCAACTTGTCTTTACTCGTACTTTGCAATCAATGTACCTACGTGATGGTAATTGAAAAAGTGCTGAATAACGATATTTTTTCCTAAATGTTGTATTCAGCTATATCTTCGTAAGAAAATTTTTGACACTTTCAGATAACCTTTACAAAAATATATCTTGACATTAAAAGTAATCTTGAAGCTCGAACATTATTATTCTTGTTCATAGCCGAGAAAATTTATTTTGGTTAGCCATTTTTCTTTATACCTATACCTATTCTGATATGTTAATGCTGCTCTAACATACCTATTATTAAAGTTTCATTAAACTTATACAATATATTATAATTTAAATTTGCAATGTTATCCCATTTATAAAATTGTCCCCACAGAACCTCTTTAAAGTTAACGTATTTTGCATAAATATTATATCCCCCCGCATAATATATGCTAATAGTTTATTTGGGGTTACATCAGTCGGTTTTGCAATGAAATCATTAATTTAAAACAGACAAAATTATTAATTTAGAAGGCGTTGTCAAATTTAAATTCTTATAGGTTCCTGTAACAAGAGTGTTCTTAGGTATATCATCATCATCATCAGCCCACATCAGTCCACTGCTGGACTTAGGCCTCTCCCAATGCTCGCCACTTCGATCGGTCCCGGGCCTCTCTTAGGTTATGGTATATCCATACCAAAATTAATTGGGAAAGTATACCATACCATTTATGACTTCTACACGGGGGGCGGACCTAGTCTAGGATAGGCTCGAGCCCTTCGGTGATGACATAATATAATAGACTGTTGATGATGATGGTGAACAGTGGGAAAAACCTATGTCCAGCAGTGGACTGCGAGAGGCTAATGGTGATGATGACGAATCACTTATTGACGATATTACGAGAATCTGACTTAAGGATCATCCAATCTGAATAGTAAATGACTAGGCACATGCAAACTTTAGTAAGATTTTCAATTTCAATATTTTTTCTTTGCTAATCTGCAAAATCGGGGGCGTTGAAAACAAGCGTCAATCTTAATTACCGAAATTTTCCCGCACCCTTAATTATTCCAGTCGCTTTAAGGTTCCGTAAAAAATTAAAAAACCTTTGTTTCAACAGTGGATGGTACTTATCAAGCTATCGGTATTATAGAAATATACCATAATAGAATGGCTACCATGTGTTATTTCAAACAATCCGTCAGTGTAAACTCAACTAGGTGTTAACACCAATGATAAATTGTTTGCGAAATTATAGGTAATTAAGACACACATTAAGAGCACCCTATGAAACACAATAAAAATCGAACTATCCACTATAATATAAATCATCAATCCAATCATCATCAGTCCACTGCTGGGCCTTTCTAATCGTTTGCCTCTTTGTTCGATACTAGGCTTCTCGCATCCAGCACATGCCAGTCGTCTTGCGCAAATCGTCGCTCTATTAGTATGGCTCAATTGTTTCGGAATGCATATTCAATTATCCATAACTCGTATATTTTTTGGGTAAATTTAGGTTTAAAAAATATTTATTTTCTCATTAAAAAACCATACAGTCACTTACAATGAGAAACTTAACTACTAGTTTACTGCGGGTACGTGCATAATCCGTCGAGAAGGTAACAAAATTATTATTCGGGAACAATCCACCAGGTCGGTATACTCACATTCACATTATCAGGGAATATTTACATACAAATGCACATCACACATTTAACATAATAATATAAGTGTAAGCAGATGAGTAGTCCCTTTATTGTGCGGAATCCTAAAGAACCCAATATCGCTTGTTCTTTGCAGTCTTTATTTAATTTCTTTTCTTTTTTTAGAAAAATATGACATCGTGGGTCGACTCCTGAAGCCGGGAGAGACGCCGCAGAAATACAGCGACGACGAGTCTGAGGACAAGAAGACACAATAGAATAATATCTTAATTTTGTTGAAACGTGATATTATGTAGTAATCGGGTTGATGTTTGTTTTTTTTAATAAAACATTTTTGTAAGGTTAAATGTTCACGAGTGTATTAATGTTTACAATAATTTTACGTAAAGTATAAAGTCTCCAGGGTTATACTCACTATTGCTCCCTAAACACCATGGATACATAGTCGAATTCGATATTTACGAGTACTCTTTCTGTTTTAAAACATTCTGTAAATGACAAGGCATAGATAACTTGATGAATATATTTTCTAAGTGTTCCGAATTGGGGTGAGTGAAGGCTTAAGAAATATTTTGTTGAATTTGTAGTAGGTACATATGTACCTATATATTTTGGAATCCATTCGTTAAGGACTGTCTGAAGATTCTGACACTCGTACTACAAAATACTGACAGTATAATGGCATTTTGTTAACCCTCTGAACGCCAGTTATGCCTATAGCATAAAGATAACAATATGTGTTCTATTGTGTCTCATTTCTCCGTGGTCGAAAGACATATATATGTTTAGTTATCAAGGCTGATTGATTCGCTGGCATTTCCAGGCTCAATACAAATAATGTTTGATTCACTTTAAAAGTACAGGGACCAGGCCTGCACGGATTTTTTTTCGTTATGGGCAAAGATGGACACAATTCACCTGATGCTAAGTGATACTAAAGTCTACTAAGGGCCATGTAGTTCGAATTTGAACCAGTACGTAAACATATTGAAATCTCGGCCACTGACAAGGATTTAAATATTAATTTAAGCTTTTGGAATCATGGAAGTTGTATTCGTATGTAACCAGAAGTAGGTAATCGTCTATATAGCCAAATGAAAGAAGCTAACTGATTTGATTGTACCCTCTAACATGTACCTAAGTCGGTTTAGGGTTGGGACTCAATTTATAACTACATGACCGCAGATGGAAGCCGCATTTTATCAAGTTTTAATGGCTACGCCGGCCTGAAATAGTGCTGTCGAGCGATATCGATAACGACCAATTCATGAATAGTTATCTATACTTATAATAAATCTGTAGAGAGGTCAATTCTGTACATTAAATATATTTTCAAAATAACTATCAGGGGATGATTAGTGATCGATACTGATGCCAAAAATGCAATCAGTAAAATTTTTGTCTGTCTGTCTGTCTGTCTGTCTGTCTGTCTGTATGTTCGTTATAGAAACAAAAACTACTCAACGGATTTTAACGAAACTTGGTACAATTATTTTTCATACTCCTGGGCAGGTTATAGGGTACTTTTCATCACGCTACTATTAATAGGAGCAGAGCAGTGAAGGGAAATGTTAGGAAAACGGGAGAAATTTTTTGAACGCGCATCTCTTAAAAAACTACTGCATGAAATTGAATACGATTTTCACTAATGTATTACTAGAGGTCTAACTTAAAACTTAGGTATAGGTATAAGTATTTTATGGAAGTCCGTTATTTTTGAAACCCGATATCCAAGCGTGCGACGCCGCTGGCACAGCTAGTTGTTAATATAACTATTGATTATTAAAGGAGACAGTGATGTAACTCCTCTGTTATATCACCTATTCCTCTTCACTTAGTTTCACCGTAGAAAACATTCCATCGCGCACAAAAAAGTTTTACAATTATTTTCTTCGTTGAAAGGTGGTACTCGTTACCAGTGCACGTGTTTCGTCCTTACTTTGATATGAGATCCTTTAAACGGAGCGTGAAGAAGCATCTTACAGTCAGCATGGTTATGACAACTGTTAGGTGACTGGCTGGTTAGGGGCTTCTCCTTCGCTTTCCGCTTCGACGTAAGAAAGCCATTATGCTGTGCTAGTTAGCAATGAAATTTTTATTTCATTTCATTTAAAACGGAGTGATTTCTACTCACACCCCTATTGATTGAGGTATGCTTGTTTTGTATCTGAGCTTGTGAAACCGCAGTTTTCACTTCCACTAAGTCACCACCACATCACTAAACAAAACACTAAGCTCGTGTATCGCTAGTGGGCAGCTACTACTAGGGATTTTCAATAGAAAGGCTGAAGCATTTAGCCGCGTCTCTACATGATCCACCAGCCGCAGAAGATAAGTGGTCGACAACCTTTGTCTGGTGTATGCAAATTCACTCCTACTCCCGGATTCGAAGGAATGATTTTGTGAATCCCGGGAGGACCTCGTGCAACGGTGTGGCTGCACCTACCAGACCGGTACGTCCAGACTCACCTAATTAGCAAACTTAGCAAATACCCAGACCAACAGATAATTATGTTCATGTTTGTTACTGTGCGGGGATCGAACCCGCGAATACTGTCCCAGAAGCAGTGTTCACTACCACTCAGCCAACCTGGTGAACTGAGCAAGATTTTTTTATTGCTTTTTTGATGACATAACACATCATATCTTAGGTGTACATTGCTGGGTCAGAATCAAAAACGACCTTTAGGCATTTATAATTGGATGTCGATAGAATAGTTCTATTTACTACGAATACTAACAACACTACTTTAGTGGTTGCTCACATACTCGTACATACAGACATACTACGGCTTACGAGTTACGATTCTTTTAGTTTAAAGTAAGAGGGCATTTCAACAATAGAGATATTGCCAGTGGCTACTTTATTGAGTATGAAACTTTGTCTGTGTAACCCATATACCTACATAGAAGTAGATATAGTCTGTTTTTTGTTTTTTTTTTTATGAAAATTCACGGTGACCTCACTTGACATGGTAAGCGCTCGTGAAATCTAAAGGTTAGCTCGACAGGCATAATATGTAGAACATACCAACCGCGCCCGTCGCTCTGATCCTGAATGTAAAATGTAGATTTTTACAGTAACAGATCAACATTTTACTAACAATAACCTGCCAAATAGCCTATTTTTAGTGGATATAGTGCATAAAAGGCGGACTTAATGACGTATTTATGTAACCATTATATCGTTTGCGTAACCTGATGTGTCCACTTAACAAAAATTAACGTTTTTTTTAAAAAAAGGTACTAATGTACCTTTATCCTTGGTTTTATCATTTTCACCGAATAGGGAGCGCAAGGCATTCTCCGTCCCTGGATTTGAAATATGGAAGTAGATACATTACTACTGCTTATACTACGTATCGGTAAACGTGGTATAATACGCATTATGAGCCAGTCGAAATGATGAAACTTTGCTCAAAATGGCTCGTTAACATACTTGTGTGAAGCCATACATACAAGTGGTGGACAATCGGAACGACCAATGTCCAGCTGTGGACTGTGATCGACTGATTCTAAGAATACCTGCCTATGTGTTAGTAAGCGCATAACTCAATAACGCCTGGACCAATTTGGCCAATTCTTTATTTTTTTTATTGTTGAAGTTCAAGGATGGTTTTTTCGGAGACAATCCTTAAAAACTGCCCTTTTCTTTTTGAGCGGGTAACAACGCGTGGTGTAGCTTGTTTATTATAAAACCGTAAGAATTTGACGAGAGGATTTAATAGGGTCACAATTCAATGATTTATAAGTGTTTTACACTCCCGAGTACCCGAAACAAATATTTGGGATGGATTAACTGGAATTAAACGCTGGAACCTAGACCTAAGCCTTTGGCATTTTGACCTTTTCCTAAATGATACGGGTATATAAACTTTAAGGAATTTCCATACTAATAGACATTTTAATATTACATTAAATGAATGCACACCGGTTTCAAAGAAAGGTTCAAATCTATTAATAAATCTGTAGAGAGGTCAATTCTGTACATTAAATCTATTTTCAAAATAACTATCAGGGGATGATAAGTGATCGATACTGATACATGAGCAGAGATTTTCAGTGATGAAAAGTGTTGGGAAAACGGGAGAAATTTTTATCTGTATGTTTGATCGCCCATCACGCGAAAACTACTGCACGAAATTGAATGCGGTTTTCACCAATGTATTGCTAGACGTCTAACTTAAAACTTAGGCACTAGGTATAGATAGGTATTTTATGGAAGTCCGTTATTTTTGAACCCCGATATCCACGCGTGCGACGCACCCGGCACAGCCAGTATAGGTAATAATAAAAATACAAACACAAATTCTTCATTACACAAACTTTAGTCCCTTTAGTAGCGTGAGGTATCTTAACTGTTTTGTTCAGTAGGCATGTTTCATTACCATATTAACAAAAACAAACAACAAAATGAAAATCATGTGCCTAAATTTCGTATTCTAAGCAATTTCTTTCCTACTATCATTCCGTCGTACTTAATACTTGCATGAGCTCAACTCTCACTGCATTTGAGAATTTTGAGAGTACACCGGGCGAAATAGAGGGCAGTGCCAAATATGCACACGAGCGCAATGCCGACCAGCGTAGGGTCGCAAAATACTTTTCATTTTTATTACCCGCCTGCCGAAGAAAAGAGGGATATGTTTTTGGAGAGTGTTTAGGTATGTATGTGTGTGTGATTATACCTATATCCACATCTTTGGTACGCCTGAACGGATTGACGGAGTTGGTCATGCGAGGTGAGATTTGATTCGTATTTGCTGTAAGAATCAATCCAATGAAATTAAAAACAGCAATGTAAAGTCGTAAGGCTCAGACTAGCAGAGACAATTGAGGAAACAATTTTGGATTTGTGTCATATGAGGACATTGGGCTTTACGAGGTTAAATCACTACATATTTTAAAACAAAATAGATAAAGTGATTCAAGAGGAAGGTTTATGTTTAATAAAATACACGAAGCGTATAATTATGTACCCTAAACTATGAAAATAATTAGCTGTCGCGACACATTCGAGAAATAGACGCTTAGAGTTAGTCTAGAAGTTAAACTCTATGTTTCTTCAACCTAATAATTCTGTGTGAAGACTAATCGATACAACCAGAAAGATATCAGACACAGTATCAACAGTTTTATGTGCTTTCTGATGCTAAAGAGTATTTCAGCGCAAACATCCTAACTCGCTCTGCTACTGAGTAATTACTCAAAACCGGGATCTGAAGCCTCTCTTGTCAGGTAACACCTGGAACTAGGTAAACCACAAGTCAGTCTATTTATAACATTATTGGGGTTGTAAAAGTATGGCAACCCTACCTGAATCGCACCGTATTCAGGACGCATTTCATTGTTGGAAAGTTTAATCGTTGCGACCGTAAATATCAATAGAGAAATGCGCTTTGAATGGACCTGCTTTGTCGTGCGCCCGGCTTCGTTTTAAACGCTACTAATGGACTTTTCATAAAATTATGTAGGGCAACAATTACACCGCTACCGCGATAATGATGAAAATTGTAATTAGGAAAGAAATTATTTGAGAAAATCTAAACTCGTATAAATAGGTACGTGACGTAATAGTTCAAATATCGTCAAAATAGAGACACAGTTACATTCTATTAAACAATCGGCCTATTGCCGTCCAATGCTGACCGTAAGCTTATCCCAGAGTACACCAACCAATCTTCACAGCTACCTTTTAGTATCACCTTCTTTAGTCATCGGTCGATCGGTGTCGTCTTCATACTATAAAACTAATATCTCCGCAGCGTACAGACCAGTAAATAGTTATCGACGAGATATTAATGAATCTAAGTGAGTGTTTAAGTCCACAACTCGGTCAAACAACCAAGTATTTGCCAATACGGCATTCGGCAAGTTCAGATATTGCTTCGGAGACAGTTCGCAGGAAGCTGGGCCGCGGCAATGAAGAGTTACGACGGAACGAAACACAACACTTCTTATATAAGAATATATTGCTAACGTCGCGAGTTCCGAGCCAACTTTGAAACGTTTCCACTGATACGATTTTGTGAACTTGTGTAAGATGCTCCGAATTGGTGCGAATATTGTACAATGCTCGCTCGTATGATATTTTGATATACTCGTACCTACGCCCGGAGTGGGAAGTTGGCCCAAGTTTGTTTATAGGCAATTCCATTTTGTACTTTGTTGCAATTGGGTAACCAGATTCATTTTCTGCCTTAGTATCGGGGCAAAATGAAGCTGGCTCAATTAATAACAAAGTAAACTGTTTATTTAAAAATACTGTTGATTTTAAAGCTGTTTTAATATCAAAGTAAGATTATGTGTATAGGTATCCCCCAAATGTTTCCCCTAATTGGCGAACAACAGGAGAGGCCTATGTCCGCACTGTCTGTGGACTGCAATAGGCTGATAATGAATAACAAAGCCAGATTTCTTAACAAAAAGGTATACAGATACATCCGAATCAATTTTATATCCATATAGCGATTAAGTAAAATACTTAATGATCTCTAACAATCCTTAGTTGAGCTTTGTACACATTTTTTATTTTGGATGTTACTTACTAGTACTCACCAGCCAATAAACCAGAACTCTCTATTTAACTAATCTTACCTATTACTATTTTGGACTTGCATATCAAACAGTCAACAACTAACTAAGACATAGTTAATAGTTAATTATTTTTGCATCAAGTAAGGCGGTCTTGTCACTATAGTTAGCTTTTCTGATATTTTGCCAACATGCAAATATTTAAAAATACTTCGTCTCTCATTGAACTAATCGAATCAGCGAATCACGATAAGAATTCCCTTCGCAAAATATATGCCGATCGTACCTACTCGCCGTAAAGAGTTACATTCTCCTCCCGGGCGCCCGAGCCAAAAATAAATTTTCAAGATTATCCCGCCTCCGATTTATGGAAAATATCTTCAAGATTTTAAGCTGCCTGTCTAATTCATTTACTCGGCGCGTCATTAGGTACCGTTCATATCTAGAAATGTGTCTCTGGGACCACTCCGACGATTGCGGGGCAATTTCCTAGCGATTTCCTCCAGCGCCGGGGCACCGACAAAAGCGACTAATCTCTGGAAGGAACTCTATTTTACGCTTCATCTCACTCAGAAATGTTTTATTAAATCCCCAATATCGTTAAGTACCTGTGTTTAAGTGTTTACCCGAGGCGGTGTAACGCCGAAGATTGTCGCGGAATTCCAGATAAGCAAACTTAATTTGATTTGTTTAAGTTACGCCTACGCAGTCATCCGTTAGGACTAGGCCCAGGTATTGAGTAATTTAATATTGTAAACGTTAATTGGTTTTCAGTAATCCTTGTAAATAATTTCTACTGGTTTCGAGTTAATACTCTGATTAAACAAACAGATGATTCTAAACCTTGGACTGAGGGAGCAGTGATTAAATAAGATACACTCATTTGAAATAAAATAATGGTCTCGTAGATTACCTACTTCGACATTCCTGGGCATGCCACCGTTGTTGAAAGGCAACATGAAAGAATGATTGTCAAGGGTGCGCCAGACGTAGCAAGATTGCCATCGACACGAGAAGAACCAGTTCTGGTAACGGCAACGGCTCCGAATTCCAATCCAGGGTCTGGCAGAAAATTTGTTACTGGGTTCTGTGAAGAAATTATAAAGTAACAGCTCAAAAGTCAGGAATCTGGCCAAGATTCACCTCCACGTTTTTTTTTTATAGATGCTCGACATAATGTATCCCTTTCTGGTCGTGCGACTGATCTGTCTATGGTCGCGTCGATCTATCGTTCTATTAGATGATTAGGGTAAAGGAATATAGTGTTCACCTGTGTTTGCATAGTGGCATATACCTACACTTGTGCACTCTAATATTCCCTACGAAATGGGCTAGTCTCAATGGAGATAGCGACCAGCCGCTGTAGCCAGTATTCGGTCAGAAGATATAATCTCTCAACACGCGCAGCGCAGTTAAGTAACATACAATGATTGACAAATTGTCGCAAAATAAAATCCTATACAGACTGTTCCCAGAGCAGGTTAGGTACAAAATAAATAATTGATTAAGTCTTATGTAATTATGTACCTAAGTCTTGCTGCCCTTTGCAAACCACCGGAGATCTTTCCCGGTAATTTGAAAAGCATGCGTGGGAGTATAAGTTCAAGACGGGAAGTCCGTTGGGATGTCTTAATATGAATGTGAAATAAGATCCACTGGATCCTATCGTGATGGAATATTAAAATTCAAGCCATCATTGCTGGACCGGACAAACATGGGTCTGCACGTTTGTAACAGTGTTGTTTGAAATATCATATCCGAGTGCTAAATAAATACTTAAATAAAAACAATTTGCTTTATTGACTTTTTGTCTGTTTAACTGTCATTGGTTTGTTGTTCTGATTTTCCATTTTCTGCATA
Source organism: Conogethes punctiferalis (assembly GCA_031163375.1). Classification (NCBI taxonomy): domain Eukaryota; kingdom Metazoa; phylum Arthropoda; class Insecta; order Lepidoptera; family Crambidae; genus Conogethes; species Conogethes punctiferalis. The sequence continues at coordinate 842,052 of CM062085.1, read as the reverse complement.
ATACATTACTCATTTCTTTTGGTCAAAACTTTCTACAATTTATTTAAAATAAACCATAAAAATATGATAAAATATGACTGTAGGTATATTAATATCAGGATCAAACTTCTACTCGACACAATCAAACAATTGACAGTATTTGATGTAGGTTCATGTATTTTAACACCTGCCAATGACTAAAAATACACAGCGTAGAATAAATTCAAAATCACGTAATTTTGTGAAAAGGAAGGGGTAAATGAAAATATAAAGTTGATGTACTGAATGCTCGGTGCGAGAGCTCGACTTATCTGGCTTGTTAATTAATTTAAACTCTGTTTTAATATAAACGAAAGTTTTCATTTATAAAACCTTACCTTCTTTTTCCGATGTTACGGACAGATTAAAGCTCTGCGCCCCGTTTTTATAACGCATTTCGTACTTATATTCTCGACGTGAGAACATTGTGGTTGTCAGAAACAGATTTTATTTTTGTTTTTCTAACGGTACCCGTAGACAAAATGGTTGTTATTTTAATATTAAGCATTTACATGATGAATTCGTTTACAAACCAGTAGGTATTACTTATTATTACTTAAATTGTTTAGGACATTAACTTTATGCTTCACATTTTATAGGTTTAAAAAGGCATTTTTTTTCTTCATGATAAATATTCACTAGCTTTACAAAAACCAATATTTCAAGTTCAAAGCCTATTGTTACTGAAATAATATAAAATGACATTTCTAAAGATTACGTTGATTTTAAGTAAAGGAAGAATTGTAAAAATCACTCTTGTATTTACTTCAGGGATTACTTATTACAAACAAACAGGTTTTGCACTTTATTAGTACCCATCGGATTTTCCAAATGTTTCAAGAACAATAGGTTTTTTTGTTGGATAAAAAGGTCGTCATAAGTATATCGAATTTAAGAGGGATTTTCGAATTTTAGAGGTGATTGGTTCACTAGATTAGGCTTGACGAAGTTACAAACAAAATAATATACTAGTTCACTTTGGCATTTATAACATTAATTGGGACAATCAACGCAAAATAGCTGAGAATATTAAAACACAACAGCTAATAAGCTTCAATATCTGTTAGTTTTTTCTTAATGCAATTTGAACGTATACTAAGTGAGACGAAGAGCTCGCAAAAGGTCAAAAGGCGAAATCGATGCGTTTCCCGGGCGGGCGAGGTGAGGTGAGCGAAGACTAGAAGGTCGGATAGCGTTGAAGCATTGCAGGTACCAGGGGCGCATAAATAAATTAGCGGTAGAACCGCTGCATGTAACACGAGACTTATGCACAAATTTTCTCGGAAATGTAATTTAACTGGATCACGAATCCTATGTTTCTCTTGTAGGGAGTCACGGTATTCACTTGTGATTTTACTAAATAACAATAATATTCTCGTGGGGATATACAAGATGTCTATTTCTGCTCGGATTCGGAAACATTCTGGCACGTTCGTATTAACAATACACTTATATTTAACTTTAATTTAGTAGGGGAACAAGGGGCAATGACGCTCACTGGGTAATGGCGCTCACCTCTGTATCTCTGTCACAATTCAACGTAGCAACACGAAACACCGCATGAGACACGAAGGGACAGGGCCCACAACAGACAGCGATGAGACCCGCAAGTCAGTGCGCGTCGCACGACCTTGAAGTGCATTTCTTTGTTTGAGGCCAAACTGATCTAATTTTTGGTGACTTGTTTAATGAAGGTAAGTTAAGAATTTTGATTGTTATTTAGTTTTTAGTTTTACTTTTCTTACAAATGACTATTCAATTTTATGATAATGGAGTCAATTTCCAAAAAGTGTGCACGAATTTTTTTTAAATTTCTAGTTATTACAATCCGGCAGTTTGGGGTAATACCGCTCATCTTATCATACCATACCATATTACCATCGAACGTGTCATATTACCCCTTCCGAGAGTGAAGTTGAAGAGCACCTATGCGATGATGACAGTGATGACGAAATGAATGTGGATGATGACAGTTATTATAACAGATGTACATAATTTTAGTCGATTTGATATGTAAGACTTAATTATGTGCGGATTTGTGATTGTACACTTTATTATTATTGTTTAAGATAGATCTCATTAATATTTTAAATAAAATGTACAATAATAGTTTTATTCCAATAAAAATATGTTACTCCAGACCCTGAGCGGCATTACCCGAAGGCAGGGGTAATGACGCTCAAACATGATTTTTTTTTAAATGCTTTTTTCTACGAATTGGTTAAAGATATATGTGCTTGTTGTTAAATAGTTAATTACTCGATAGTTAAAGAGTTTGTGACTTTTCTTATTCTAGATTTTTAATAAATATTTTGAAAGATACAGCATGTTTTCCTTAAGTGAACGCCATTCCCCCTCGTTACCCTACAATGATCCTTAACCGGTTGTCCGCGGACCACGGGTGGTCCCTGGAAGCCCCCTAATAGTCTGTTAATAAATACTTTTCAAGTGGATTGCCTAATCAATTTCAGTTCATCCGCTGATTCTGGATTGTAATCATCATCAGCCTGTAGACATCCACTGCTGGACATAGACCTCCTCTAATGCCTTCCACATGGGCTGGTCCTGAGCAGCCTGGGTCCAGAAGATCCCCGCTGACTCAACCAGATCGGCGGTCCATCTCGTATAGGACCGTCCCCTGCTTCGTCTTTCTTGTAGCCACTCGAGAACCTTTCGTACGCAATCGTATCGTTTCAATCGAGAATAGCTTTTTTTCAACATTTCACCGTTTACGTTAATAGCTAATTTGTCATACCTTCATTACATTTCCAGAGTTACTGAGTAAATTAGCAAGTTTCCTCACTTTGTGGTTCCGTCTGTAAAAGCGTGTGCCGCTTCATTTCGCCTTTAATACCCGAATTACGGTAAATCTAATATTGCAACATCAAACGGGAGATAGGGGCTGATTGAATCTTGGTTATTCCGCTAAATATTGGCGTATTTTGTGAATAAATGGCGCGATTACAGTGAATGAGACAGAAGAGTGTAAGTACTTTCTCTGAGCTAGGTGTCGTTATAGACCTAAGTAGTGGTGATGAATCCTTCGCATGCCTACGTTGTAGTTGTAGGTTGTAGGTTTACCCCACATAGAGTTTGCTTAAATGTAATACTCACAAATGTCGCCATCTGTTGTTACTTGGCGGAACTAGCGATTTTGTGATGTAACGATTTTGAGATAGAGGTCGCGACAAATCCACATACATTTTTAATATACATTTTTCTACCCATCACCATTGATTAGGGAAACCATGGGGTATGTTCAACGAAGGGAAGGTCGACGTTTCACGGAAATGTGCCAAGGATAACATGGTTTTATGAGCCCTGAGATTTATCAATCTTGTATGATGTATGATTGTAAAACACGTTCGTTCAATTTATTTTTCTTCAGCGTACATCTCGTCCCAATTCAAGATTTCATCCTTATCTTGATACTTGAAAGTTTTACACGGTACGTTTTGCGCGCAATTAGTATCTGCCACGTCCAACGGTTCTTTGGAATCAACTTCCAGCTGCGACTGCGACTTTTTCGATTGGATATGACTTCAAAAGCGAATCTACAAATTTCTCAATGACCGAGAACGCACCTGTGAATCCCTAGTGTTGCGGTTTCTATGGGCTAAAGTGATCATTGACCTTCAGGCCCCTTTGCCACTCTGACAGAAAAAAATTAGTGAATTTTTAGGTAGATACACCTATCGCAAATGTGAGTGCCTAAGCAAGATGGAAGGGAAGCCATGATGGCCTCGTCACAACTTGTTCGCAAGTCCGTCCCACTTAATAGGGTAAAGGCACCAGTGCTCAGCCTCAAATCGGCTTTTTGAAGTTTGAATGGTCGGCATTTCTACAGGTTTAGATGGATAAACAAACGGATTACGTGGATTGATTAAACGTTTATTAAAGATTCAAAATAAGACATAACAAAAAGCAACAATATTCTTTGTTGTAGTTATATTTAAATGAAAAGTAAAAATGGCACTTTTCTCCAGTAGTCAGCCGCCAAAATCCAATAATCAGCCTTAGTGTACCCAGTACTCGGCCCTTAAAACTATTTAGTAAAATGAGACCAAAATCACATATATTTATATTAAAAGCAACTATAAATATTCTTCATCGAATAATTATGTATTTTGCCTAAGAGTACTAGTTTTACGACACGAAATTGCCTTGAATTATTACAAAATATCTACTCTCGCAAGAGATGACAATAAATAATCCGTTACTTATATTAAATGTTCATTTTCTAATTAGTAATCTAGTGAGGAAGTAGGTGTACGTCAACACGCAGATGCAAATGCATTTTTAGACACAGTGTACCACCCAAACCACAAAAACCACACAAACCACACTAGTGCCAAAATTACTTAAGTTAAGTTCTTAATCCAAGATAAGTAAGTTAAGTTCAAGGTAAGTTCTTTTGCTTTATTAAGAACCGAGTCTGGACCCATTTTCCTTGGGCCTTCGTAGGTAACTCGCGGGTACTCGTAGGTAACTCGTAGGTACTCGAGGAACACCAAACGATCTGCTAGCCTCCCTAACCGACATTACGTTTCGAACGGCTTTCCTGGAAATAAGTGAGTTTTTCCGTAGGGTATCTGTGTATTAGTCTCGGCATTTTGCTACAAATAAGAAAGTAAAATTATGTAAGTGTAGTCAATACCTATTGAATTAATTTAATAAACATATATTTTACTCATATAAGCCTGGGTAAGTGCGTAACAGGCATAAAAAACCACTATTCAAACAATACCTACGTACATTGTAAACTCAACCTTATTTCTCATACACTCAAGGTTACTGGAAACGCTAAATCCAGTGGCCAGCCGCATAGATCCGTTATTTCAAATGCGGCCGAATACTGGCTTTTACTCTAACTATGAAAAACCCAGTGGTCAGCCGCGGGAGGCTGGACACTGGATTTTTTGGAAAAAAGTGGTACCCAGTAAACAGCCGCCTGAATTTATGAGTTAAATGGTGATATTTTCGTTAAAATACAATGCCAGTTAATAGATAAACTAATAAATAAACCAATTGTGAACAAAAACTAATAGTTATATACTTTTAAAATAGTTTTTCGTACTTCTTAGGAGAACACGAAGTGCAATAAAAAATATGGCGGACATACACTACTGCTCTTGCCGACAAATTTGAACGAGTATTTCTTTTCCCCTCGATCCCTCACCGCGTCTGTCGTGTGATGTAGTGATCAATGAGTAATCAGAGTTTCTATTTAAACACTCGAGATTTGTTAAAACGAATATACCTGATATTTACGACCAATAAACGACTCAAAAGGCTGACCACTGGTCCCCGGCTGGCCACTGGTGCCTTTACCCTAGGCATCATTTGCCGAATCGCGGGCGCTTCCTTTAATTACGCATCTTTCCTTCAAGAGTTTGTGGGGCAGCAAAGGGAAACTTCACGGAATCATCTCGTGGCTATTTTATTACTCCACTTAACGTATCTGCCGATTTTCCCCGTCTTGGCAAACAAACGTTTGTAATATAGGTCGTAGCAATCATCCGTACGGTTGTCAAGTGCGCTATAAAAATTAGTGGTAGGAATGTACCTACGGAGAATTAGATTTTAACTCGTCAACTGCCGGTAAAAGAGTAATCTGAAAAGTGTATGAGCTTGTATAAATAACAAAAAAACAGGTATTATCAAATTATACTATCTCATATTATTGTTTTGTTAAAATAAGGACTTAGATGACCAGGGTATCTGTACTATATGTAACAACAAGAATAGTATCATTTTAATTTTGTGAAGTTATTTAAAAAATACTTATATTTCATGTACAGAATGACCTCTTTGGTTTGCCCTAGGTGGCGAGCAGCTGGAGAGGCCAGTGGACTGCAATAGGCTAATGATGATGATGATGATTGACCTCTTTACAGATTTATTATAAGGGTAGATAATCTCTAATGAGAAATTCAGAACAGAATCAAACAACACTTTCTTTGTTGTTCTATCTATAACAATATTTAGCAACAGTTAGTTTTATATAATCTATACACAAGGTAGTCTTGAGTTATGACAAAGTACGTTCTATGAATTTCAATTCTCGAAATTTGAATAAGAGTAAGGATGTTATTAATAGACAATATTAGCAAACCTTAATCCCTCGACGCTGTTCCCAGAAATCGGTCTTAAATACGCCTGAAAGCATATACAAAGGACAAAACGTAAACAGTTTATTTACTTTCTCGTTCTTGTACTGAACTCTATTAAAGTTACATACAAAAAAGACCACCATTTTATCTAACTTAACTATAAATTGCTCCCACTCAGGGCGTTACTTGTGTAAGACGGGCTGAGAAGTGGGGCTCATTCATCGAATGCAAGTAAGTATATACCTACTTGCAGTCAGCATTCGGAGGTATATCAACATAATGCCACCTGCAAAAAACGTAGCTTCATAATGTTAATCGATATGAAGTCTGTGGTGCGTGTAATAGTATTTCGGAGTAGATTTGAGGATAGGATGTCATAATGACTGGCTCGATGGCTCATTTGGCAGTAAACACTGCCCTCCGAGCCAAGGGTCGTGGGTTCGATTCCCGCACAGTACAAACATTTGTGTTCATGAACATGCCTGTTTGTATTGGTCTGGGTGTTTTCTATGTATAATATGTATTTATTTACAAAAAAAAGTATCTAAGTAAGTTTATCAGTTGTCTAGTACCCATAGTACAAGCTTCGGCTTAGTTTGAGTCTAGATGGCGATGAGTGGCCCAGCGTGGCATGTCTTGGGTTATTTATTATTTAATAATGTTTTTTTATGCAAGAGGCGGCAGTCGAGCAAATGTGATGCCTGATGGTAAGGAATCGACACCGCCCATAGACACCCGCAACGCATATCGAGTTCTGGGGTCGCTGTCGGCCTTTTAAATAGAAGTATGCTTGTTTCTTGAAAGCTCCCAAGTCGTAGCTGTTCGGAAAGACTGTCGCAGATTCTACTTAATCTTAAATAAGTATAAGATGGTAGTGTTGACCCCGACTCGTCTGATGTTAAGCGACGTTAGAGCCTAAGATGGAGCGCGCTCACCCTACAAAAATTAACATCCAACAAAGATTATATCTATCGGGAAAGAAGGACCTTGGCAAAGAGTTTCAAAGCTTGCTCTATTGTTATACGTTCACTGTTAAATCTTGTTTCGCGCCTCATTTCCCATGCCTCTTGTCGAAGAGCCACCGCCATCCGTGCCATATCTTATCCCTATAGTCCCGACCAGGTCAGATTCATTTTGTAGCCTACCGCGTCTCTTTTAAATAGGTTCTTCAATTTTTTAACCGCTCTTTATCATGTGGTCTTCTGAGTGACTAACACCGTAGTCGTCTTTCAGAAAATTTGTCGTAAAATATGGCATGTAAATTATGGCAGGGATGTAAGGGAGCGACCTATCACCTTTTTGCTCCAAGCCATACTCACCTGCCCGTGGTGCATCCTGCCGAACAACAAACGAGGCTCTGGCAAACTGACTGGTGGCGGTATAGCCATCACGATAGAAGGCGTAGCTAAATATCACAGGTCGATGACGGGCAGCAGCGTCACACCGGAACAAGAAGCTACGCCCTGCGACAGCAAACCCGCCTGCCCAGCGTGGCGATTATGGGTATATCCTCCAGATGATTGCCCTACGTGGCGAACAACTGGAGAGGCCTATGTCCAGCAGTGGACGGCAATAGGCTGATGATGAATGAACAATAGAATGTTCGTCCGTATCGTAGTACCCTCTGCCGTAAACCCGTAGATACATCTGTGTTGGTGTGTTAACTCACGACACAGCGGACGGGGCGCGACTCAGCTGCCAAACTTCCGACCAAAGTACATTGCGGCTTACACAACGTGTAAATAATAAACAGAGACTGCAGCGAAATCTTGCTAGATCCGTATCAAGCTTTTGTTAACTAACTCTCGTGCGGTAATGGCAGAGGCGGTAATGGAAATGGCAATTGTACGTCCAAGATACATTGATAAAAAGTGTATGAGTTTATTATAATGTGTCAATTTATCAACAGCTAGTCCGTCGACCACTGAATGTAGACATATTTGTCTATCTCAGGCAACCCCATCCAGCCAATGCTAGCAGTTATGTACTCTCACGTTAGTCGAAAGTCATCACCTTAATAAATTGTAGGGCGTCCTATACTATAATGTACTAAACAATACGTTAATTAATGTTCAATGGCAGAAATGGTAGTGTACCTTTTCACAATAATGGCAGGTCATGATTTTGTCTAGGTTCGTAGAAACCTAAACCTAAATGTGTTTTAAGGAAATAAACTTATTTATTACTAGCTGTGCCCCCGCGGCGTCACTCGCATTCTTGTACGTTGGTCACAGAAATGTTTTACAAAGAGACAAAAAATAGCCTATGTCTTTTCATCTCTTCAACTATCTCTACGTAAAAAATCACGTCAATTTGCTTTTCTGTTTTGCCGTAAAAGATGAAGAAAGATACTGACACGCACAAACTTTCAACCCCGATTTTACCACTTTAAGTAAAAAATATTTCAAAAAGCTGAAATACGTAATTTTTTATTTTGTTATTAAAGACCGAATTCGAAATTTCAAGGCTTTAACTTAAAAAATTAACAAAGTTTCATACAAACTTTCAACCTCATTTTAACCCCTTTAGGAGTGTGAATTTCCAAAAATTTGCAGCATGTAATTCATTTCTTTTTGTTTTATAAGCCTGAATACCAATTTTTATGAAAATTATTTCAAAAATGACAAAGTTTCATATAAACTTTCAACCCCTATTTTACCCCTTTAGCGGGTGAATTTTGAAAAATCCCTTCTTAGCGGGCGCTTACGTCATACATGTAACCTATATACAAAATTACGTTGCATTCGGTTCAGCGGTTTCGGCTCTGCGTTGCTCGTTCAGTCAGGACAGGTTATTTTATATGTATGATAGATAGATTAAGTATTTGTCAAATTCTTTTCTCTGCATGATAGCTGGTATTTTTTTTAGAGATATTAGGAACGGGGCTTGCCAAGTACCTAATGCTATTATTATTTAGGTATTACCTTGAATCGACTCCGAAAGAGATCTTCCGCGCGATTTGTTGTGATCTTATAATATGGCTAGGTGTAATTTCTGAAGTCGAGGAATTACGTTCATCAATCTTTCATTATTACCGCAGCCGTGCGGACACAAAGAACAGTTTTGATGGGGGATCCGAAGTTCATAACGATCTATGGCGCCTCTTGACGAACTTAAATTGCGTTTCCGGCATTCGCTGTTTGTTCTCCGAACGCCGAAAGATGTAGCGAAACCGAAATAGAAATATTTATGGGGGCAGGTTTGTATTTAACCTATGTCCGGTTTAGCTTTGACTTTTGGAGTTTATCTTGGTTTAACACGAAATCACTACCAATCAATTGTATTTTCATAACTGAAAAGGAGTCCAAATCGCTGTGACTACAAGGAATCTAAGTCTATCACTTTTAACACTGTCTTCAACATCATTTCTAATCGAAGTTTTTCTTTATCTTCGATTGAAATACTTACCGTTATATAAGTAGGTGTTCGAAAGTCCTATACTTTAGAAAGTATAGGACTTTGACATGAAACTGAAAACCCACTTTTTGTGTCTCATATAGTTCCCGGACCCAGGCCGATTTATCTATAATTATATTTTTTCGAAACTTCAGATAGTTTTTAAACATTACACTTGTAAATTAAATTATAATTGGTAATCAAGGGGTGTGAAATGAACAGGTATTAGAAAATTCATATTTTCAGATACACAGCTGCTAAAAATAGAATCCCAAAAAACAACACAAACGCGATTGACCCAAAGTTACCAACTCATTCGGCCGCAAAGGGCCAACTTAGTAGGTATGTAAGCCTATCAGAGGGAAGCAATCCATTAATTTACAATAAACACGTGTAACTGAGCCGTTACCCTCCTAATACCTTGTGGGATTATAACCTGACCACGGACAGAAAATTACCGAAGGTTTATCTATTATTTATATACAAGATATTATTAAAATCTCCCAAGGCTTTTAATACATAGGTGAAGTCAGTCATTCATATTATATTTTAATTCAATCTTGTCAGAAAGGACAACGTGTCATTTTAGTTATACATTAACTTTTTCTTTTTATTCAATTAATATAATAATAATAATAATAAAAAAAAAATCGTTTATTCTTAAAAAGGCACATGGTACATTTTTACAGTAACACTGTCGCCTGCGGTAGATTTAACTGTGCTGCAGGCTTCAGTCTTCCCAAACTGTTGACACACATTCTTATGAGATACGAGTTTATACAACAAAAATTAAAGAAATTAAAGTTAGAAAACTATAAATCAAATATGCGTGCATGTGATTGCGTAACTGTGTGGTGTGTATTTGTGTGTGTGCGTTTGTGTGTGTATGTACATTCGACGTGTGCGCATATTTACGTTACCTTTACTAATTAATATATTCGATTGATTAGCAAAAGTTAACTTTTCGCGTCCACGTTATGACGTTTTTAGCTTACTCTATCAAGACTGTAAACAAAAGGTATTAAATCTTAATATCAAATGAGGTTAAACGCGACCAGTTAAAAGCGTATCCACGTGCTGTGTACTTACATAAGTGACTTGGGCTATCTTCGAGCTAATGAGCTCCAAGTCAACGGCTAAGTAGGTGTCGAGATGGTCTACAGTCAAAATAGGCCGAAGGTCGTCAGATAACATGTGTATGAACTGGGTACCTAAAGACACATGCAAAGATGCGAGATGCTACTATAATACAAAAGAAGATAAACTTTCACATTCCCAGTACGGCAAGCCCCCGATGAATTTCCGCATCTCGTGAGAGTACATAACAATTTTCCGAATATGGAATGTTCGAGAAACAGCGATCAGTAGGGATCCCAAAGCTCACGGGAAAACACTCCACAGATCTAATACAATACGAAAGTAATGTACTGCGCCTAACAACAAAAGGACAGATCAATTTCTAAATAGATAAGTATCAGACATCGTTAAGTTTGCAACTTCTCCAAAGACCGTCCCATTGTTCCCTTTGTAAATCATTTTATTTTGTCAGAATAACCAAAAGTTTCAAAAATACCTCAAGCAAATGCGCCGTCTTTCAACGTTAGCTTTTGTGCAGGGAAGTGTACCATTTCCAAACTACCTGAATAATTAAAATTTTGAGCGCACTATAAATAGCTGGAAAGGTTTAAAAGTTTATAGACGTTCCAAACTTTTCGCTTCTACACTTCTCACTCTTTCGCATTTTATAGGACGTTTAAAAAACTTGCAGAAAGCTTATTTTAAATTATAATTAAGTCTAAGGGTGCATTCAAATTAGCCGCAAGCGCGTCAATACTCGAAGTATTGTTACTGACTAGTGACGGTGCGCACGTAATTTTTGTTATTGTCTAAGCATGGACGAAAATAAGTTATAAGAATTGATTGACGAAGTTGAGATTCGTCTAGCGATATGGGATTCGAGATCTGTAAAGTATAGCAATTGAATCGAAAAGATAAAGGCATGGGTAAAATTATGCATGCAAATTTTTGTCAGTATGTATATCCTTTTACTTTATAGAATTCAGTTCGTTGATTTCTGCAATATAAGGGCAACGATTTCTTAGATTTTCTCTCTTTTCTCCTTCTTCGTTATGATAGTAACACTAAAAGCAGTGTTTCTTCATCTGAGTCCATCGTGAAACTAAATATACAACACTACCATTCTCAAACCTAGCGACGGCAGCGCGGCCGCAGCGCTGCAGACGCGCTGCCTCCGCGCGACACTAAGCGGCAAGTTTAAAGGCGCCCTAATAGTTGATAGCCATAACTATCATAAAGAAAACAATCAAAGTAGATAGATAGATAGATACTCTTTATTGCACAAACACAGACATTACAGGAAAACAAAATTATCACAAACAAAACATAGTACAACTTAGGCGGTCTTATCGCTTGTAGCGATCTCTTCCAGACAACCTTCAGGTAGAGGAAACCAAGTTCACAAGGGATGGGTATTCTGGTGCAAAACTATCTACTGTTAAGTCAAGTAGGTACATACATAAACATAAATATACCAAGTACTATTAAATTGTATTAATACAAACATATACATACGAATACATATAAATAAGTTATACATACATATTATACATACATGTAATAAAAATTTAAGTATGGATTAAAGAAGATAACATTGAAAAAAAAAAGAGAATAGTTATTAGAGAGACAGGAGATGGGATTTTAGTCTAAGCTTAAAAACTGGGAGGGATTGGGAACGTCTGATGGAAAGAGGAAGGGAATTCCACAGACGGATAGATTAGACAGTGAAAGACTGGGAGTAGGATTTGGAGAGATGGTATGGAGTACCTACTTACTTAAATTTAGATTTGGAGATTGCTCCTGAATCGAAAAGTTATTTACCTGTGGACCTGCTGGATGTGGGCGGCAAATAAATTGTTGTAGTTATTTAGAGGTTGCTGTATTTAATTTCTTTGACGCTAATTATAGAATGTAATAAGAAAAACCGTTCTTAAATTACCAAAAACAGATAAGGATCAAATAAGTCTTCGATGATAATAAGGAAACCGTAAACATAAAAACAAATCCTTTACAGAATTAGGAAAATGTGGGTCAAAGGAAAATTTACAAATGTCTATAGTAGACCCAAGATAATAGGCCACATTTTGACGTCTTTCAGTTTTAGCTTCATAGTGAGGTGACCTGCTTAATTACTTCGATTAAAGTGAATTTTTAAGATAAGATAATTAAGATAAAATAATTATTTATTTTCTCCACAATCATTGAATGAACTATTTATAACTTACAAACGTATTATAAATACAATGTAGATTGTGAGAGACTGGTGTCTGAGCTAGGCAGAGGCCTGTATTACAGATCACCAGGCCCTTTACATTTTAAGGCAATTGAGAACATTGACTTGTTTCCGGAGAAAAAATAATGGCTGTTTACATATACGTTACTTACATGCATGCAATATTTAGAGTAATAATTGTTTATATTAATAGTATCTAAGTTGTGTGTGTGTGTGTGTGTGTGTGTGTGTGTGTGTGGGTGTGTGTGTGCGTGTGTGTATGTGTGTGGGTGTGTGTAAGTGCGTGTGTAAACGTTGTGAGTTAGTGACTTATCTTACATAAAAGGCGTAGATTAACTAGCTGGAGATATTATCCTTTCAGTGTCAGAGTATGATAAGGCTTGTAGGTATTTCGATAATTTTGATTTACAAAATCGAAAGGTTAAGGAATAGATTTTTAATTTATTATGTAGTTTCCTATATAGAAATGGGCCCAGAAAACAGAAAAATCGATGCGAGAAAGATGTCTTAAATAAATGTGAATTTAAAATTAGGCGGTTTCCACGGGATAATGACGCAGAGGGCTCGTAAACGCAGATTTTGTGTTGTTTTAAAACTGTTGACATGATAAAGAGTTGTCGAACAGTAAGAACTTCGCAGTATTGGTATAAGTCGTAGGTCGGAAATATAAATGGTTTGAAGGTGCACACCTTAAGGACAGCCCGCTGAGCTCTTTCCAAACGAAGTAGAATTGATTTTGAGGCACCACCCCACGAAGTTATGCAATAGGTTAAGAGGCACTGACATAGAGACAAATAAACTGCTTTGACTAGGCTGGGGTCTGCTACTTGTCGAAGATGCTTGAAAACAAACATGAGCTTGCGAAGTCTATTTGCTGTCAGGTTGATGTGGGGTTGAAAGGTTAATCTATTGTCAATAATAACTCCCAGATATCGTACGAATTCAACCTGTGTTAAGGGGGGACAATTACATGCCAGGCCAGGTTTGACAGCGTGTGTGTGAGCGATGAGGCGAAGGTTCTGTATGGATACGGGGGGTATATTCTTCATGGAGAATGTAACATATTGAGTTTTCTTTACATTTAGGGTGAGAATTTATCGATACGTACTTCAAAATGGAAAATACTGTTATTTTATTTTCATAGTTGTAGTCGAATCTATCTCTATCACATTAGTGTTTTCCATCGTAAAAATAGACCCATACCACTTTACTGCGTTTTCTTCGAAATCTCAGTGCAAAATACAAGTTGTATTATGGGTTGAAGACACATAGACAAATAAACATTTTCAAGTAACATGATATCCATGCTATAAATCGGTATTAATAACCAAATCAGTCGTTGTTACTTATAAGAATTCAAGATATCAATTGATAAATTATACCGTATTATTTATTATATAATATTATTCTGTTATATAACAATATAACAGAATAATATTATGTTATATTTTGGCTATTAGTAATAATATACTATTTATTGCAAAAAAATATTTCACAAGAAAGCATTACATTCTTGCGAGTATTTGAAGAACGTTCCTAAAGTTGGGGCAAGATACTTTATTTGGATATTATTACAATAAATATGTAATTGTAATACAGAACCAAATATGCTTGTGCAGTCTGTCTTAAGCGAAAATAGATAATATTTTATCGCGCCGTTACAAGGTAACTTTGTTGAATTTTAATGAAGTGTCAAATGTGGCCTATTAGTTTGGCCCAACTGTAATGCACAAATTGGCTTATGAATTACTAGACAAACCGCCCTCGCTTCGCTTCGGGTAGTTTAGGTTGCTATGGTAACGTTTTCAATACACGTCAGTTTGAAAGATAGCTTTTTGGTAATTTTTTCACACCTTGGGTTACATTATTAAACTTTTAGCACGGATCCCTAACGTTTTTATAAATATAATATACCCTATGTTTACCGGGGATAGTGTAGCTTTCCGACAGTGAAAGAATTATTCAAATCGGTCCAGTAGATTCGGAGCCTATTCATTACAGACATACCTACACATACAAACATACAAAAATAGGTACAAATCTTTCCTCTTTATAATATTAGTGTAGATGTTAAGACAATTTCTTCACCAAACATTTCAATAATTAGAATGATTTTACTTATAAGATTTTAACTAAGGTTAGTACTAAAGTCGAAAGACTACTGAAGCACCAAACAATCAATATTTTCCCTTTAATAAGTACACCTAATGCTATTAGCTAGTTTTATTTACCTACTGTCGCACAACAGAGCTAAAAACTCACTTGAAGGGCTGTTTTATTACTTACTAGCTAGTGTCTGCGACTTTGTTCACGTGGACTTTATGTAATTTATAATAGTTAGTCAATCACGGTCTCTATATCAAAATTCCAGATGTTTTATTTATGACGACTCGTTAAAGAATGCTAATGTATGAATGACCATAAAAATGACCATAATCGCTAAAACGTAAGTTCCATACATGTTATAGGGTAATTCCAGATCTTCGATTACGATTAGCAAAGAATGCTCATCTGCCGGACCTTTTTCTCTAAAACGTAATTCCTATACATCATGATGGTGATCTCTTGGAGACACGAGATTTTACATACAGACGAAGAATCACCGAAATAAAAAAAAAGCATTAATACATTTCAACAAGAGAATTAAACGTAATTCGCGATTCGGTACATCTACCAACACGAGCAAATCAAGTTCAAAATTCCATAGCGTAATATTTATCCACCGTCGCGAGAGTAAAGGCTGACGATAATAAAATGTTTTCATTTATCGTAAAAGCAAATTTTGCATGAGAGATGACTTTCATTACGGCAAGCTTCCTTTTTCACGAATCCCGCTCGTCACAACTCTGTGAATATGTATCATGGTATAGAGTTACTGGTAACATTGCTACGTTATACAATGTCAAAAAAGATGTTGAGAGTGTACTTTAGCTAGCTAATGTTCTAGGGAAATTATGATTATATTTAGTCTCGTACAGTTCTCGAATGAACTATTTTGTTAGAGCGCTCCCACAAGTGAACTACGTGAACTAATTCCCTCATACTGCGCTTTATAGTTCGTTTGTCCGTGATCACAGGAGATCTTATTTGGGCTACGCTTTCAGGAATTCGGGGAGCCGGCTTGGGTCGACATGCATCAAATAGGGTCCAGTGGGTAATTTCTAAAGCGGCCGCGAAAATATAATTTAAGATGTCTGAAACGATGATACCCAAATACGCATTGAAGATTACATCATTAGTCTTGGGCATATGAGTTCGAGACTGGGATCGTTCCGTCCGGATCGGCACTCCTGTACGAAGTAGTTCCATCATCAAACACGATCACCTAGCTCGGAGAAAATACATCCACTTATCGTTGGGACAAGTTTATTCCTACAGTTTCTTTGACCAACTAAATTCTATACATCTAATTACAAAATCAATCAATTAACAATTGCATCCCTCTCTATTATTAGAAATAGCCTTTCAGAATTATTAAGCTTTTTTATCCAAACTTTTTTCTTACGTTACCTACATTTCACCGGAAATATTTTTATTACACAATGCACTCCTTTAATTCGAACAGAAAAGTAGCCGTGGATTCATAACATTTGATTGTAAATAGACCCGTCGGCGAGTAGCAGCATAACAGTTCCATATCTGTTGCGAAGTGTTCTTGCACGAGATTGCTTTTGTGTCTTTAAGACTTAACTTTTCTTCAAGATTGTTTACCTTTATTAACTTCGTTTTCTTTTTTCCACTTCTCTTTACAGTCGACGGTCAATTTATGCTATTGAGTTAGTTTGCGCTTAAGTAAAGTTGCTATGCAAACAGATATTTAATGGCGGAGTGCATTAAGAAGAACGCGCTCAACCGAAACTAAACTTTGCAGTGAAAGGAAAGTCTGGGAATGTGTAGAACCCGTTCATTAGTTTTACAACCTTACTTTTTAATGGTTGTTTTTCCGCTGGGAAGTCAAAGTCAAAGTCAAAATAATCTTTATTTGTATAGGTTTTTATGAAAAACACTTACAAATCGTCGAAGCTACCACCGGTTCGGAAAGCAGCGTTCTACCGAGAAGATACCGGCAAGAAACTCGTGTAGTTGCTCTAAAACTCTGTAGGGAAAATGTTGTGTCTCGTTAGTACATTTATATATTAGTATTATAATTCACGAATGGCTAATTTAAAGCTAATTTTAGTCCAATACATAATATTTTACATGGACATAAATCAATCATTTCTTTTTTTAAGTGTAGGTATCTGAACAAGAACAGAAACCTTTTTAGCTGACTTAAAAAAAAAGGAGGAGGTTCTCAATTCGGCTAAATATTCTTTTTTGTTGTTATTATTTTTGTTACCACATATCTTCGAGAATTGTGAACCGATTTGAAAAAATATTTTTTTGTTCGAAAGGGTGTACTTCCTAGTTGATCCCATTATCACCATCCATATTGAAGTCGATTCTTTTTTTTGCCAAAAAATGCTGTTAATAGTTATCTAGGAAAGTTTTTGTTTTTAACATTGCTGTAGAAATGCGTGAGAGCCGGTTAATTCCATCTATCAATACCTCCGGTTCTCAATTCGACTAAATATTCCTTTTCTTGTAAAATAATTGGGATGAAGTCTGTCGCGACACAATAGACTTTTTATTGTGTCTGAACTGCAAGTACGATAAGTATTCTAAACATATCTACGTAATAATCTGCTGTACTTTAACTTTCTTCATAGATGAACTTAAATTACTAAAATGTACACTACCAAACAATGGCCGCTTATGGTGTAACCGTTTTACAGGCACACGTCTCGTGTATAATCGACGGTGATTACTCCTCCGAGACCGGCGCCTCTAATCTGAGCATAGGCTCAGGTTGTAATTGTACTTGTATAGACAATAAACAGAGGCTGTCTCTATGCACGGACATAGCAAATTCAAGACAGTTATCACAAGGGCGAGGGACAAACAATATGACGTATCAACTGACATAGCGATGTAAATGTGAAGTTTGTGTTAGCGAATATTTTCTGTTCAGTCTACGAGTATAGCTCACCTCACCTCACCCTGTCTGTTTAATTTATCTTCTACCCTAAGGTTGCCTGGAAGAGATCGCTTGGAGCGATAAGGCCGCCTAATTGTACAACTAATGTCTATTTTACTAGTTTTAAGTTGATTGTATGGTGTGCAATAAAATATATCTATCTATCTATCTAATATTTTCAATTGGTTTCTGTGCCGTGAAGCGTGGCAGGATGTTCTACGGCAATGACTCTTTGGCGCGAATCTTAAAGTCTAAGACCGAATATCCTTGTGCCTGGAAATCTAGGTTAAAAGTCTGGATCATCGTCGCAAATTTTTTGGACTTTCAGTTTTCTAACGGTTGCATTCTGGCGAGTGTGTGATGGAATTATATAATTTAACTAGCTTTTGCCCGCGACTTCGTCCGCGTGTTTAAATTTATACATACAAAAGTTTTTTCCCGCTAACTCCCGTTCCCGTGGGAATTTCTCAAAATACAGCCATAACTAAACTTTATATTTACTAAGGTACCTGCATGCCAAATTTCAAGCGTCTAACTTAAGCGGTTTAGATTTTTCATACAAAAGGATTTTCCCGCTAATTCCCGTTCCCGTGGGAATTTCGGGAATTCCTTTCTTAGTGCACCCCTACGGTACCTAAGCTACGTCCCTTCCAAATTTCAAGTGCCTACGTTTAGCCGTTTGGGCTGTGCGTTGATATGTCAGTCAGTCAGTCAGTCAGTCAGTCAGTTTCTCCTTTTATATATATAGATATAGATTCCAGATTTAATACATGACTAGCGACCCGCCCTCGCTTCGCTTCGGGTGTTTCAGATAAACATTTTTAAATTAAACATAGCCTGTTACTCAGTGATAATGTAGCTTTCTAATAAAAAAAGAATTATTGAAATCGGTCCAGTACTTTTTGAGTTTATTCGTTACATACAAAAATACAAATCTTTCCTCTTTATAATATTAGTGTAGATGTAGATTAGTGTAGAAGTGTAGATAGTGTAGAAATACAAACAGACATGTTCATGAACACCAAGGTCAGGTAAACAAACTGGTTGTCAATTTGAAAATTGTTTGGATTGGAAACAAAAGGATCTATAAAATTTGATATCAATGTGATCAGTATATGTTCACATCGATATCTGTATATGAATGACCATATTCTTCACAGATTCTTTCTTATAGTAGTGGCAACTTACAAGTGACTGATTTGGTTGCTCGGCCTTTTCCGCAGCGACTAGGACTTCTCTTTGAGGTCCCCTTTGAACCCTATTCACTCACGACAACAAGAAACATCAACCCCCTCCAGATTATTATGATGTTCTTATGTTTTTTCGAAAAACGTCTGCTTGTTAGCACTGTCTCCTTATTTATAGACGCACTAACAAGATAACCCGTGGTAATGAGAACCGTCGAAGCATCCGTATTCCCCGACAGATATTTCTATTTTGCAATATTTCGCACTACCCGCCTCGACTGCCGTTGAACGGTGCCGCAAATGTAATAAGTACTTCTGGTACGGTGCGTACCAATTTGCTGAAATGTTTTCATCTCGTTAAATTCACAATAGCCGGCTGAATATTGATAAACTCTACGAGGCATTGATGCGTTTATCCTGGTGGAAAGAGACGATAAAACAATATTATTCCAACGTCTTTTTAATATAACCGTTCTACTGTTTTTGCCGTATTTCCGGCTGTTAAAATTGCTTTTTAAAATGCGCCAGACAATTTACACCAATCACTTGGGTTTATATTAAGGTTTTTTGTATTATGAGTTGTAGTGAGGGTGTTTTCTCCCAGAACGTCAACCGATAGAATTCAGAAGAAAAAAACATTTCTTAAATTGACTCGACCGGCCATCAAATCCTCTTACAAGCTTATAGCGGCGATGTTTCAGAATGGATACGGCTTGGAGACACTAACAAGGTAACGAGAGACGAAGCTACAATACTCTCCGACAGCCATTTTATTTTTCAATATTTTGTTCCACTACAAGAAGCGTCCGATCAATGGATACCAATGATCATTTTGAGGAATTAAATTCAAATCTTAATTATATTTATTTGCGAAACATGGATAGGTTTACAGTGGTGTTGCATATGTCACAATTAGTGTCTCCACATTCCGCCTTTCGTTATGCAAATACAACAAACAGTACAATACATATTGACATAATTATGAACAATCCAAATAGCATTAATATAAGTCAATTATTATGTGGTACAATATTTCTATGTCAAAATGTTAATAAAATAGCTATACTATATGTCAGGATTTCAATTATTCTATTAAATTAATATTATTAAAAAAAGTGATCATCAGGGGGCACGGTAGTGCCCCCGCCAAGTCGAGCGCGAAGCAAACACTGCCGTACCATCCTTTACAGGAACCATTTCGCTGCATTTTCAGGCCCCTATTTGAGAACCTTTGGATAAGACTAGAACGCTGAAATTTTCGTCATCTAGTAAGCTATAAGCATATACTTAAAATCAAATTTCAAGTTTGTAGGTCATTTAGTTCCCAAGTAATGCGACAGCAAAATTTCGCATTTTCGACAGACACTCACCTACTCACGCACTCACTCACTCATGATCATCAAAATAGAACTAGTACTTCCCGTAAACTAAGAGAGAAATTTGGTACAGAGTTAGGGTTTAATGGCCACATAAAGGGAAAACTATAAAAACTAGGATAATCGAAGATGATCAGGGTCAGCTGGTGACCCCAAGAGCCCAACCAAACTACTAGAGATCGACATATACCGCCTTTACGAAAAATATTCTACTAGGTGTGCCGCTTCATTTGATGTCTATTTGGAAGATCTGAAGTATCAGATGAAGAACCCTCAGCCGGTCTCAGCTGTATTAGAGATATGGTAATGCCCCTTTCTACTATTGGTACATACGAAAATCGACTGTCATTGCCAAAGTCCAGCGTAGTGGGCCACATCCTCTGTAGTGGGACACGTCTTCAAATTTAATCTAGCCCATAGCGTTCCAGCTGCTGGGCGAATACCTCCCTTTCTTCTTTTAATAGATATAAATAAAATTAATCAATATACCTAGGTTTCTACAAAAAGCAGTGAAATCCCACCAAAAACATTCTGTAAAAAACTAGCCAAGTCTCGATGGAGCTGCTTGTTTATCTTTAAAAAGTAATGAAATCTAGACAAAGTCGTGCCAAGTTTAACGTTCCTTACTGCGATTTCTTTATTATTATAGTTAATGTAGTGTGACTTGGCCGTTGAACATTTTTATAGGTACTACTCACAACATAAGGGTACAGTACAAGTCAATATTGTTTACACATATTGTTAAATCTGTTTGTAACGTTTTCCAAGTGGCGATTTTCCATCGTCAATGGGTACCGCTACCCAATTCTGGCGACCGATTAGTGCAATGGTGTCATGAAACACCTGGTTACAAGAGTACAATCCTAGACCTTTCAACGGCCAAGTCACACAACATTAACTATAATAATAAAGAAATCACAGTAAGGAACCTTAAACTTGGCACGACTTTGTCTAGATTTCATTACTTTTTAGAGATAAACAAGCAGCTCCATCGAGACTTGGCTAGTTTTTTACAGAATGTTTTTGGTGGGATATTTTAAATACAGTTAATAAAACTTGAGCATTTGTCAGAAAAAAAATATTCTTTAACGAAAATGCCCTTATATAAAAAAAAACGTTTTTAATTTATATTTGTATATTTGTCATGTCAGTTATTCTGAGCATACATAATATGCTAGAATTTAATTGCATTCCTTTATTTTATGGTATACAAATTGCCGCCTGGTTACAAACTACCGAAAAATTATAGTTAAACTGTAAGCATTATGTTACAGTTCGAGGTTCGAGATAGATTATAATGTAACGGTATTTACAATTTTACGGTGCCATATATATACATACATACATCTTTGCGATTGTCATGATTTTTAATATTTATCTAATTATAGTCCATAGATTTAGTATGTTTTTGTAATAATTCAGTGGCAACACTGGTAATTTCTAGAACGCGCCTCTCTGGCGGCAAAATAGGCGGGAAAAAAGGAGGGGGAAAAGCGATGATGGGCGGAAGGACGGACAACTGGCCATTCGATTTCGGGCACCGGAGCAGCAACGATAGTTAGGAAAATCTATGTTCGACGAAGAAGTGATTAATAAGTAACCTAAGTAGTCTAGTTGTTATACTTTTATACCAGTACAATACCTTACGCAAAGTTCGACGGCGTTTTATTCTACGACATTATCCTGTTCATCAAAACTCAGAAGTGCGATGAAACCTGCAGCCTAAAAGGTACGGAGTAGAAATACTCTTAAAATTATTATAATTAATATTAATATATACGAGATATTAATATTGACAAGATAAGGCCGTCACTGTAATTTTTTATTAACTTTAAATCCTGCTTTTATTTTTCTCCTCTTCTTTTCCATAATAATGCCGTCACGAACATTTGGTTGGGGCTACTCTCTAACAATGTTACTTGGCGGTAGTATAGTCTAAAATAATATGGCGAAAGGGCTACGCTAGCACTGACAACAGCTGGAGTAATATTTGATCAAGGCTACTCTTTGATAGTGTTATTCTTGTCTGTCTGCTTGGAATAATTTGCCGCGCATTCTATTTGGTCAAGGCAACTCCTTGATATTAGTTCGCGACAGATTCCCTGGCAAACGGCGGTGCTAGAATATTTCTTTTTGTCGGCTTAAGCATTTTCTAGAGCGGACTGCAACTTGAGTAATGTTCGAACAGGGCGACTCTTTGTTAACTTTACTCTTGTAAGCCTAGTGGGTTTGTCGTACGATCCATTTGGTCAAGGCTACTCTTTGACAATGTTGGTCGACGACAAATCATTGGATTGCGCTCTGTATTTGAAAAGGATAAACATTTGTTGAATCTTTGCCGTTCATTTGGAAAAAAGAGTTGAATGAGGAGAGGAGAAACTTACAAACCTTTAGCCATTTTGAATCTAAATTAATTTGATATATGTACAATCCGTGTTGTTTGTGTTCAATTGATTGGTTTTATATAAAATTGGATTTGTTTGACATAATGGCGTGATATACATTTGACTTAAGCCAATAAGCAAGGTGTAGGGAGCGAGTTAAGTATGCTCACAGTTAGTTGTGAGTTATGTATGCTCACAGAATTAGTGCGCACTAGTTATTGGTGGGCTAAGTATGTTCTCCAGTTATCTGTGTGCTCAGTTATCTGTAAGCTTTGGAATAGGAAAAATAAAAGGAGCCAATTACTTTTTTTTTTTACATTTATTCATTCAATATTCATTGCACAGTGAAAGGTGGACTTTTAAATACATTTATTGCACTATGTTCGAAGATAGCTTACCTAGTTATCAAACAATCGTATATTTTTAGCACTTGCATTTTCATCCACAAAACCATGTAAAATCCTATTAAAATCCGCATCGATCTCAATTTGACTGAGCGGAAACAAGTTGGGCGCATCTGCACTCGACACGCAAGCGTCATAGTTTTGCAAGTAGCGGGCAAGGTACCAACCAGTCACGTACGAAGGGCACGTCATTTTAGCAAAATACCCTCGAACAAAAAAAAAAAAAACGTTTGGTCAGAGTGTAGTCTAGCTCAATATGTGGCATTAAGTCGTTAAACGTGTGTTGTGCTTGTTGTATTGATAAAACGAATGTATGTTTTTATTTCTTTTTATATTTGTGTTCTCGTGTAAAGATGTGAAAATAATGCAACATAGACCCTGAGAGGGTATAGTATAGTAGCACTGATTTGAAGGTAACACATTACATACTGTGTTCATGGAATTAGATAAGTACGTGCAGAGAGGAGTGTCGTAGATTTGATTTTGTTTTAGTATTGGAACAGTTACCGCCCCCGGCTTCTTTCACTCACACCTTCATACACCTGCACACTTGCACATTCGCACACTCGCACACATATTTGAAATAAGTAATTAAAATGTTTAAAATATTTCTGAAATTAAATTAAATTAAAGATTGAAATTTATTTAGCTTCGAGTCGGTTAGAGCCTGATGACCTGAAACACGGGTATTCAATAGCCCAGGGTAAGGCATCGGTCTCGTCACATAATGTCACGAGTTTTATAACAGCCTGTAAAATGTACCCTGTGATGAGAAAAGAATTGGTTATGTATTGTAAGGTTTCCAAAATAAATAGTAATATTATGACCAATTATATAAGAAGGTAGTGTCTTGAAAATTATGATAAATAATAAATCACTCGATCCTAGAAAAATCTAAATATGCTGTATCTAAGCGCTTACCTATACTCTGTTTTTTTTATCTTGTTGGACGCGCCAGCGTGCGCTACGTGCCATTGTGACATATAAATAAAATAATAAAAACTTTTATTGTTCAAAATAAAAACTTAAGTTATAGTACAGTATGTCTTAGTAAGGCAAGACGCCTATAAGGTTATGTATATCTCTAAGCAAGTTAAGACTCCTATTAGGTTATGTATGTCTCTAAGACAAGACTCCTAAAAAGGTTATGTATGCCTCTAAGTAAGACAAGACGCCTCTAAGGGAGGTTATGTCAGTCACTTAGTAAGGCAAGACGCCTATAAGGAGGGTCATGTATGTCTCTAAGATGTACGTCTCTTAGTAAGGCAAGACACCCATGAGGAAGGTCATGTATGTCTCTAAGCAAGACAAGACGCCTTTAAGGGGGGTAATGTATGTCTCGAAGTAAGGCAAGACGCCCCTAAGGGAGGTTATGTATATCCCCAAGCAGGATAAGACGCCTCTAAGGGAGGTAATGTATGTCCCCAAGCAGGACAAGACGCCTCTAAGAGAGGTAATGTATGTCCCCAAGCAGGACAAGACGCCTCTAAGGGAGGTAATGTATGTCCCCAAGCAGGACAAGACGCCTCTAAGGGAGGTAATGTATGTCCCCAAGCAGGACAAGACGCCTCTAAGGGAGGTAATGTATGTCCCCAAGCAGGACAAGACGCCTCTAAGGGAGGTCATGTATGTCTCTAAGTAAGACAAGACGCCTCTAAGGGAGGTTATGTACGTCCCTTAGAAGACAAGACGCCTATAAGCAAGGTCGTGTATGTCTCTAAGTAGGACGAGACGCCTCTAAAGAATCGGAGATAGATAGATAGATAGATATTTTTTATTGCACCAAATATAAACATTTATAGACAAGGTGTTAGACAACTAGTGGTACAATTTAGGTGGTCTTATCGCTAGTAAGCTAACTCTTCCAGACAACCTCAGAAGGGGTGAGGTGAGCAATCGACTGATGAAACAGATTATAGTCAAAATATAAATACATAATAATAAATAAATGAATACATAATTAGAAAGTATAATAATTTTCCACGTTAATTCCAAATTATTTACACCCACACACCACACACAGAGACATACAGACACACACACACAAACACACACATACACACACACTTGGATTATTCCCAAAACCAGGCTATATTTTCATTTCATTCTTTTTGTAAAATGTAATAGTTAATTATATATATAAAAAGATATGTAAATTAGTTATATGCACAAAAGGTATTTAGATAAGACCTATAAGCGAGGGAAGAGTGGCTCCCTCTGACACAGGTGCCTTGGCACTTACTAGAGGAAGTCTACAACAAATTTGTCAAAACAGCCTTTTAACTGAATAAAGATTATTTTATTTTATTTTAAAAATACATAAGTAAAATACAGATATAATAAATACATAGGTTAGAACATAAACATATACAATATAATGTACATTACTATACACACGTATGTATGTACGTTATGTATGTTTCATTAAATTTGAGGCTACGGATGCGAATATGGAAGCAATTGTTTACTAATGTTATGCCAATAGATAGTGATAGGAACTCTTTATTGCACAAAAACACAGACGTTACAGGAAAACATTAACACACATTAACACATTACAAACAAAAACAAAGTACAAAGATACGGATTTCTAATGAATTTTATACCTTAGCAATTATAATTTAGCGATGTCTTTAAATTATTACTCGAGTCCTACCTACCGCGGTGAGCCGCACGGTGACTTCTGGTCCCAGACTGGGCCGAAGCTTGTATTTTTATTTGGTTTCAATTAATACATACATTGAATGGAAATCTAAACTACCTACGTACTTGTCAGTCCTCCAACAGGGAGGTAAATGATGTTGTACGTTATTAATTATTAAACCTTTATTGCACAAAGTAGGTACACAATGTTTTCTGAAATGGATTATGTCGGCGGGGAAAATTTTCTTTTGCAGAAATAGTGGCAACTGACGACATGATGACGACTCCGCCTGGTGAAGTATTGCCAAGCCAAAAGGCCGCAGATGTATTAAAAAAAAGGGGGTTTTAAGGCAGAAGCAGCAGAGGGGACAATTGGTGGAAGTCGGTACAATCGAACAGCTCGTCGTGTCCATTTGGGGTTGTCGTCAGGGAAGTATTGGTGTTTTGTAGTATCATTTTATTTATTATTAGCTGGCCTGGCATACTTCGTACCACCCATTACTTACCTTTTAAACCTACCCTGGACAAACATTTTAAAACCAAAATCAGCTCAATCGGCCCAGACGTCCTCTAGTTTTAATCAGACTAACGAACATCAATTCAATTTTATGTATATAGATTAGACATTAGACGGGACTTAAACCTATAAACCTATGTAAGTGAAGTAATTCTACAGATTAATTTGACGGTAACAAAACTATTATTTTATTTTTCATTTTATTTTTCTTGTAAGACATTCATTCACTACAGGGATACATACAAAAAGAATTTTACGGAGAATTTAAACTGGGCTATGCCGGTATCTTGAGAAATCTTGTTAAAATTAGTGAGTAACGTTAAAATGAATACCTACTATTAGATTTCTAAATTTAGAACCTGCGTAGGTATCTATATTTATTTTAAATGTAAGGATTTATGGCAGTCGGCATTTCTTGTGTAAAGATATCATGGTACAGTTTAATATGTAATGTGATTTTAGTTAATACGTCGGTTTCTTTATTTTATATAATTAGGATCTCCAATGAATTCATTTAAATGTGGCAAACGGTGCTGCGTCACTTAGACCATCGGCGTATTGCCAATTGTCACATATGGATGGGTAAAAGTCTTTACTACACAAAACACATTACACACAAAAACAGTTCATTTAAACGCGCACACAAACACATACGGACAAACGGACATACATATAAAATACACTCTTATACATAATATACACTCTCCAGTACAGTGGCAGCCGATAATTTTCAAAGGATTTGGTAATACAGTATGTATTATTGGATAAACAATTTTATTTTATAATCATAATTATTTATATATAAAAAAGAGAGAATAAGGTTCCAACTATTGAGGCGTGGGGTAGGTACTGGGTACTATAGTCTATTTGTAGCTCTTTATCTAACTGCTGTATCATGATCTACGCCACGCTCGTGACAAATCGCAGAGTACCTACACCTGTGACATATTGTTTACTTTCACATGCGTTAAAAATATTTCATGAACTATTCCTGCAATATTATTGGACTTGCCCCTAGTGAAACCAAACTCTGCTAGGTAGTTAACAAATATATATTTTTTTGAAGTTTTATTTGAGGTGAGGGGAGATTTGGTTTAATGGCCGACGTGTAGATATAGGTCTGAAATTGGAAGACATTTGAGTAATAAAACACTTTAATGGTTATGTTACAACATTGGGACAATACCACTGAACTTCATCGGGCTTGGAAGCCGACCTGAATTTACGTATCTACTCATTAAATTAGTTAGTATAGCTGACCTGAGGAAATGGTGTGAATAGTTGGTTTTAAGGTCATCGGTCCTTCAAACTTAATTCCTGAAGGGAGAACGTAGTTATGTAATCAGTATGGTATGTTTCCTGATTGTTCATGAATAAGCTCTTCTATAGAAAGTAATCGATATAGTAAAGGACTATCCTTTTGACTATCCTTGAGATCTTTACAGTTACGAATTTTCTAAATGGTAAGATGAAAGACAATTTGATCTTTTTCCATAGTGGGCGACTTAGCGCCTGTTCATACTAGCGTTTATTTTCGTTCACACTAGCGGTTGATCCGCCCGGCGGCTACCGCAAATCGACCGCCGATCAACCGCAAAACGGCTGAGGTGTTCACACTAGCGGTCGCGGTTTTGCGGTTCGGCAGCTGGTAGTGTTGTAGATCGATGGTCGGCTATAGATAATAGTTGATTCTTTAGTGAGAATAAATCGATTCAAGTACCAAATGATTTTACAATCTAAACATCGATAATCGCTTTAAAGATAATTTATGTATGACTTTAATAACTCTGTTTTTGGGAATAGGATATACGATTGTTTACTGTTCTATATTACTTTCTGGTCACCTTAAGAAGAAATACAATTTAACTTATTTGAGAGCCATGAGTACTAAATTGATTGCAAATGAGAAGTTTATTGACGTCTACAAACTTCAAATATTATTACAAAAGTTAAGTTTTGATTAAATCATAATATTATCGTATTTTTATCTATAACTAGCTTTTGCCCGCGACTTCGTCCGCGTGTTTAAATTTATACATACAAAAGTTTTTTCCCGCTAACTCCCGTTCCCGTGGGAATTTCTCAAAATACAGCCATAACTAAACTTTATATTTACTAAGGTACCTGCATGCCAAATTTCAAGCGTCTAACTTAAGCGGTTTAGATTTTTCATACAAAAGGATTTTCCCGCTAATTCCCGTTCCCGTGGGAATTTCGAGAATTCCTTTCTTAGTGCACCCCTACGGTACCTAAGCTACGTCCCTTCCAAATTTCAAGTGCCTACGTTTAGCCGTTTGGGCTGTGCGTTGATATGTCAGTCAGTCAGTCAGTCAGTCAGTCAGTCAGTCAGTCAGTCAGTTTCTCCTTTTATATATATAGATAACATCTTCACTTAAGAAATAAATTTCATAAACTCACATTTAATACAGTTGTCACAATTCTCTTAAGCGAACAGCAAATAATTAACGATTCCTAGTGATCGTTTAACTTTCTGGTGACCCATGCTGTGATTACAATTTGTACTCTTCACATATCGATTAATCATTATGATCCATTAACGTAACGATTAAATTGTAACAACACTAAAAATAAAACAATTACGTATCTACTAACAGAACGTAACCATTTTTGAAGCGCGTTGCGAAAATAAAGAATTATTGTATTTACTTACTTCATACTAATATTATGATGTATTATGTTGTATTCTACTACCTGTTTTTACGGTAGATCTAATGGGAGTTTTCGTTCCCACAATACTTAAAGAAATTCTTATCAAATATTACAATGCTTCTTGTATAGGAATTGAATAATTTAAACTTCCTAAGTGATTATGCACTCCTGGTACTTTCAATTGGAGAAGTACACATCAGTCATGCCGGTGCCATCGTCGACGCGCACACAAACAAATCTCCCAGGGTCGATAACGGTTCAATTGGGGGTTTTCGCTAACAAACAAGTTTATGAGGACACAAAAAAGATGAGTAATAAGAAACACAGCTTGAATATGGATATCGTACTTGATGAAGCTGCTCAAGTGAGGGCACTGCTTCAATCGGGTATTCAACTGAACTCAAACCGTTTTTCGATTTGAAAAGTTTTGCCAGCGGTTCCTGGAGACCGGTGGCTACATTTATAGACAAGGATCAGGTAGATTTCGCTGCAACTCGGACAGACACGACTGCTTTCTTGTTTCTACTTTCAATTAAAGATAAAAGCATTTATTTGAAAGTTTCAGTTACACCTGGAAAGCCTATTTACTGCCGTGGAAATCACAACAGGCGTTAACCAAAATCTCTATGTGGTTTGAATCCTCAGGGAAGTAGGAACGAGATTTTGCAACATGTTCTACCGGAACCGATGGCAGTTTACGGTGCTTTTAATTTACTTACGATTAACATTTTCAATTTAATAAAATATGTTATATTATTGAATAAGGAAAACTAATTAAAATCTACTTATATTCTTTTAAAAAATCCTTTCCCTAAAGCCACATAAAATAGGTAGATATAAGTATTCATGAATTAATCATGTTCAGATTTCCATTATTTCGTATTTCATAGAAAATAATGTTTGATTTTTGGTATAGAAAAATGCTAACTAAAAATGTATCTATAGTTTAATAACCATTTCTAAATAATTAGTGTGGCCTCATCGTGTACTTATATTTTCCACCATAATTTATAAATTCAAATAAATTTGTTTCATATTTTATTTTAACCGTGTAAAGTTACGTTCTATAAAACAGAAGAAGAAATGTCACTAGCTAGTGATGGAGGTATAGTGCTATTAAAGTTTCGATAATATCTAAATATAATAAGCTGAAAAGTAAAATTTTAAATGGAAATGGATAGTTTCTTGAGAAAATATGTCGACAAAGAGTAAAGAAAGGTATTTTTTTTTATAGTGCAAACGGGCCATTATTATCATTTAGGAAATAGTTAAATAACTTTCTCCTTAGCTGTTGTGTAATGGTCGTCGTGGCCTCTCTCATCCTTTCTTTCCTATTCTATATTATTAATTAATGTTGACATTCTATTTCATTTTTTTTTAAATTTTATTACATAATTATATTAATATAAGATGACATACCACTTTATAATAATGTTTTGACTGATATAGGTAATTTCTGTATATTTATTGATTTGGGAAGGACATCATTTATAATGTAATTGTGTTATTTTTATTTTAATCTTGTAAGCGTTTTGGATATTTATCTGTTAGCTTGTAAGAGACTCTGAATAAATGAATTATGAATTACCTTCGAGTACTGTTTTACGTAATGGGACCTGAAGGCACTGGCGGAGTTCAGGGAATGGTGGATATTGCTCACCCGACAAGAGCAAACCTCTTTAGAATTAATGAATATGAAATTTTGCGACATTGACTTGTGGTAGAGTATATCTTCTAGCTAAAAATATTTAGTAGCTGAAAATTTTACCCAAAATATGGATAGTATTGCTGCCCACCAATTGTGAACCATTAATTACGAGAGTACCTACACTAAAGAACTTACGTCGGCACTAAGTTATTTTCCTAGTGACACTTCGTAGTGCAGATACGCTTACTTTGCATAATGTAAGATTCGCGATGGGCATTTGTCTTCTACTTCCATCGATATTCATAATTTGACTATAGAGCAGCCCTAGCCCGCCGATGTCAAAACGCGGCCGCCGCCGCCGATAGTGTGACGTAGGGGGTAGCGAATCAACCGCCAAACCGCAGTTTGAACGCCGCGCCCCGCCGCGTTCGTAGTGTGAACAGGGGGTAGCGGTTTGACGGCGGTTTGATGGCGGTTAAACGTCAATCTGAAGGAAGCCTTATTGGCCATTAATCAAATCAAATCAAATTATTTGTCACCACAGGTTACAATAGATACATATTATATATTACAATAAAATAAACAAATGGTTATAGTTAGTTGTGTTGGAAAAGTTTACATAATGACACTGTATCTATTATTAATTATTCATATCGGGTACTCGAAACTCTTAATCCCTTGACTTCCGAGAGATACACTTCTAAGTGCCACTAGCAATTGGAGGGGTTGGTAAACGTGAACGTCGTGGCTGGTTTCCGGTTGGATTTGACATTTGCTGGACAATGGCCTACCCCAATGTTCGCCACTTTGATCATAAGTATGATACACACTCGGGCAAATTTATTTTGCATCTTGATCATCATTTTCAGGATTTGATGATAAACTGTAAACAAAACTATTTTTATATTTCACTAGCTGTGCCCGCGACTTCGTCCGCATGAAATAGTTTCATCCCCTATTCTATTCCTTGGGATAGAATTGATCAAAAACCATTCTTAGCGAATGACTACGTCATAACATCTACCTGCATGCTAAATGTCAGCCCGATGCGTCCAGTGGTTTGGGCGTGCGTTGATAGATCACTATGTCAGCCAGTCGGTCAACTTTTAATTATATATTATATTTAGACATATATATATTTAGATATTATGTCAGTCAGTCTGTCACCTTTGAATTATACATATTTAGATAATGAACTTGAACTTTCAAAATAATTAACGTATTCAATTTTATTCATATTCCCCTATTGGCTAGGTACCAATATTAACGAAATAGTATTTTCCTGGAGGTTATATTTATTTACTAATGTTTTTCAGAATCACTGTTCAAAACATTTTGCGACAGAAGCCGCTGAGTTTTGCTGCACTGGACAATTCTAGTTAGCGTGGGAAATGTCTGACCCACACTGTCGGAGACCTGTAAACTACAGTTTTGCAATTATCATCTCAAGATAAATTAAGTTATGTGTATTCTTCATTCTCCTTGTAACACTTTAGTGAAAATGTTATTAGTAAAGTATTTCTATAAATCTAGTTCATCACCCAGTAGCGGCTTTTCTTTTGTACACTTGTCTAAACGTATTTAACGTTGTATGTAATGTTTGCTTTTATTGATTTCTTTTTCATTTCAGTTTTAGTTTTGTATATTTATATCCAGCTGTTTATTTTAAGACATTTGTTCAATTGTTCCTATGACATACAAGTCTCAAATCTGCATAGGTACTTTGAAAACTGTGTTAACCAATTAGAATACTACTACCGAATGTCATGATGTTATACTTACCCTTTAATGATCAAAACTGATACGTATAAGTACATATGGTACGAGGAAATGCAATGTTGTAATAGCAGTATTTTTGTTATAAGTCAAACTATTTTTGTGTTATTCATTTTGTTGTAATGTCAAGTTCTCATGTTATTAAGATGGCACTTAGCACTATTTGTTAAATCATGTGATTGTTTCGATTGGCTTACTCTAAATAAATAAATATTTATGTATTGGTGCGTCGGGAGACTGCACGTTATCGGATGGCCGAATGTCATGATTTTTAATATTTATCTAATTATAGTCCATAGATTTAGTATGTTTTTGTAATAATTCAGTGGCAACACTGGTAATTTCTAGAACGCGCCTCTCTGGCGGCAAAATAGGCGGGAAAAAAGGAGGGGGAAAAGCGATGATGGGCGGAAGGACGGACAACTGGCCATTCGATTTCGGGCACCGGAGCAGCAACGATAGTTAGGAAAATCTATGTTCGACGAAGAAGTGATTAATAAGTAACCTAAGTAGTCTAGTTGTTATACTTTTATACCAGTACAATACCTTACGCAAAGTTCGACGGCGTTTTATTCTACGACATTATCCTGTTCATCAAACGATGGTATAGCTAATACGTCTCTCATCATCATTCGCAGATCATTTGTACTACGGCACTCCCATCCCCGTCCAGTGCCAACTTCATCTAGCCCGTTCCGGCGATAGTTTTAATATCATCGACCTATCTGGCTGGTAGCCTGCCAACGAGACGCTTTGCATCGCGGTGCAGGAACGGCCAAGACACTACTCCACTTACACTTAGGTACATTAGGTATTACACCGCACGGATAAAGTATTATTTACGTGTTTTAACCGACTTCAAAAAAAAGAAGAGGTGCTCAATTCGCCTGTATGTTTTTATTGTAAGTGAGGGATAAATATCACAAAACACCGCCACATGGGTGTATCTTCCCGTAAGTGTCAAATGTTCATTCACACGACACAATAGTTCCGGACGTGTATCCTCCAAGTTCATCCTTTAATTATGGCTTTGCAAAATCGCCCCATGTAAATCGTCAGATTATTGTATGCTTTTCGTAATTCTGATAGGATTTCATTCAAATTTTAAAAAACCATTGCGTTTAAGGATTTCAAAGTGCCTTTTTTTACCACTATGTGACCCATATTCTTACGCCACCTTCAAACTGTCAAATTATTAAAATTTACGCTTTTCTGCGTGTACTTACATAGTCTTAGTCTGACGCGCTCGATTTATCACTAATCTCTCTGTCTGCAAGAATTCCCTCAATATGACTATCTGACGCGCTCGAGGAACGCGCAAAATCTTCGCTTGGTCTCCCCCATTGATGATATTAGCCAGTATGCTTACCTCCCACGCAAAACATCGATGCTACAAAAAATCCCAGCAAAGACAAAGCTCATACGGCACTGAATTACTGTACGATAACCTTTTAGTGGCTATAAAATTATTTTTAGTATCGTAAAGGCATAAAGTTTAAATTGCAATAAAAATTGATTCCCGCCTCGGCGTATGTTAGTGTGAGAGCGCACCAACCACAGATATGTATCGAAGATAGAGCAATCGTCACTTTGAAACAATCACAACTTTTTTTTTTTATCGTAGCTCGACATAATGGCTTCTCTACGCCTGATGGAAAGCCAAAGAGAAGCCCAAGTCGCTGTGACAACTGGCAAGTAACTGGTTAGTTACCTGTCAGTTGCCACTGCCATGCCGGCCCAACCCTAACCCCCCACGAGCTCCGGAGACCCTACTCACCAGCAGAAACACGACCCGGAGGTCATTTGGCTGCGGTATTCTATAGGGTGGAGGTCCTTCCCCGGACGGGCAGCTCAATACGAGCGAAGATTCGCTATGCCCTACCTCTCTTAAAACGTGACAACTTCGAGTTTCACAACTTAGATTGCGCGTTCGCGTTGAAACGAGCGTTAGAGAGTACGTTTAAAACTAATACACACATGAGCGCTGACCGAAGTAGCTTTTTACAAATCATGCAATTTACAAAAATACTGTAAGCGTAACTCGTTCTAACATTGTACCTAGTATAGTGTAGTATAGACGTAGAGACCGGTTCGATTCAGTGGTCGTGGACTGCCTCTGAAACTGTGCTCCCGCGTTCGATTCCAGAGTACAAACATTTGTATGCATGAACGAACATGTCTGTTTATTTTGATCTGGGTGTTTGCTATGTATGATCATTTGCAAAAATGTAAGTATCTAAGTAAATTTATCAGTTGTCCAGTACAAGCTTCGGCTTCGTTTGGGAATAGTTGGCGCTCTGTGGCTCACCGTGGCATGTCTTGGATTATTTATTTATTAGATTGAGGCATGTTTTTAGCGCAGATAAGACCGGTCTATCCTTGATAGGTTCCTACGGCACCAACCCTTGTGAAAGCGCTATACAAGCCTTTTGAGTATGAAAAAATCAGCCGTTCTCATTTGGAATTGCCACTCGTGAACGTCGCGTCTCGGAATGGGGGAAGTAATGTAACACAAACAGGGGTTATGTCTGCTGTACATTTTCACGATGTGCCTTAATAAAGGCTAACAGAATTCCTTTTTTCAACCAATATGTAAACAATCCATATCATTATATCTACAGTGTAAACGAAATCCTTTGGGGAAGCTCCGGTCTCAGTTCAATTTGATCAAATTTTTATGGCTTTTAATGGGCTTATGTAAATATTTTGGCAGGTAGCGATTAAGGGTTTAAATTAGCTATTGATAATGCTTTGTCGTATAATAGAATCCCTAGTACTTTCATAGACGTGTAAAATATAAGATTGATGCTGCCAGATCATTCACACCATACAACTAATCTCAAACTAAAATTGTCTTTATACTATGAGCGCTACATAATGACTAGTCATTATGTGCGCGACAGTTTGAAAAAGTTTTTTTCGTTAATTGACCCCACTGTAAATCAAACCCTGCACTTTACAGGTTCCCTGTCCTGTGTATCACATTTGATACATAGCAATTAGCTTTTTTGCGCTTTTTTTATCCCAAAAGTGTTGAACATGTTTATAATATCGTTTAATGGATGAGTTCTCGAACCTTTGCCTTTTAGTATGACTAGAACATGAATAGGAACTTTTTTAGTGATAGCTAGAAAGAAAACAACCCTCTCATATAGCTCTAAGCGGCAAGGTTGACGGAACTCTCTGTCGGAGGCAGGCGCTCCCCTGTTCAAACATTTCCTTAAGGGAGCTTTTTGAGGAAAAGCACGTCGTGCAATATCAAATGTCTATTGACAACCCCTACA
The DNA here is from genome assembly GCA_031163375.1 of Conogethes punctiferalis. Classification (NCBI taxonomy): domain Eukaryota; kingdom Metazoa; phylum Arthropoda; class Insecta; order Lepidoptera; family Crambidae; genus Conogethes; species Conogethes punctiferalis. The sequence continues at coordinate 806,309 of CM062085.1, read as the reverse complement.
TACGTATATTATTTTATAGTAAGTACAGCATAGTGGCCTACCTTTGTCTGATGGAAAGAAAGGCCCAAGTCGCTTCGGCAAATGGACAAGTAACAAAATCAATCACTTTTCAGCTGCCACCGCCATGTCTAGCCTGTAAGATTATTATAGCTGTCATCATCTGCCTATCGCAGTCAACTGCTGGACATAGGCCTCTCCACGTATTCGCCACTTTGGGCAAACATCTGGAGGTTATAACCATACCAACCTTGGCAGGCGGGTTGGCGATCGCAGGGCGTAGCTCCTCGCTCCAGTGACGCTGCTGCCCATCATCGGCCTGTAGCATTTAGCTGCGCCTTCAATCGTGACAGTTATACCGCCACTAGTCGGTTGAAAGAGCCTCGTTCGTCGTTGAGCAGGATGCACCACGGGCAGGTCAGGGTGGCTTTGAGCGAAAAGACGATAGGTCGCTCCCTTACATCCCTTTTTCTCACATTCTAGCTGTAAACCGACAGATTCCGAAACGCCACTAAAGTCGCTTCACGATGTCTTCACGGTCGTCCGCCAAGCATAAATATATTTTTCATTTTCATAACGGTCACACAAACATTACCTTTCTTTGGCAGCCGGATAAAAATGCATTAATTGCAAAACTCTTATCGAATAACCTCCAAAACAGCTAAACTCCAGGATTCTAGACCATCAACTCCACTCGTTCATCAAAACAAGCGACTTAACCCTAACCCACTCTCCGGCGACACCAAACAACCCATCCAAACAATATACTTACCTACAAAGTTGGTTAAAAAGAGGCCGAAAACGGCATCGTAACGCGTAAGTCCTTCATCCCGCCAGCGTTGTTTTAACGTAACGTTAAAATTCTGTGCGACGTAAACGCGACAACAGGTGTTACGTGATAATGACTAAACAGCCTCTGAATTTGTAATGAGGGCACTGAGTGGGTGGGTGTGACGTCAGACGTAGTGTTGCCATGTTGCCTGATGCGTGTTGTTTTCAGGCAATTTATTTAATTTTATTTTTTATTTTATTTTATTTTATTACAAAATCCACAGCTCTTAACTAACAATTACAGAGTCTTAATTTTATTTTACAGCTAATAACGGATTTTAATTTTATTAATTTAAAACAATGACATATGGAACAACGGATTGATCGAGTGAGGTTGATGCACACATATACACAAGATATTTAAATAAATAACTGAAGGAAATTATAATAAATAAATATGCATAAATATACCTACATAAAAATACATATGTATAATCTATTAATATATATTTTATTAATACCAATATATGATTTATTTACTTATAATGTAAGAATGCTGACAATTTCTTTTCTGAATTAAATAAATTAAATTTAATGTGCTCCAGTGATTTGCTTACTTCAATCAAGAAACGACGAGGATTCCGTGAGTTAATCGTCCTCTCATCGTTGAGTACGTAAAGTGACCGTACAATTCCAGTCAGATGTGCTACCTGTGCTTCCTATGAATAGATAGTCCCTACATTTCAAATTGTTACTAGCTAATGTTTTATGAACCAAAAACAGTTGAGTTGTACTCGTATGTATGTGTTTTTTTACTTAGCAGATCTTAGAGTTATTTTCAGTAGTTCATCAATTACAACCGAACAAGGAAACATTTCTTCCTAATAACATGACTACAGATAACTATCCAAGATTGATCCTGAAATAGACCTTAACAATTACGTGATATGTAATAATACAATATGTTCTGGCTGTTTATGTAATATCGCGGCCTTGTCACGAAGAATTGGGGATTGTGCGTGTTCTGTTTCAGGTGATTAATAATTAATGTAAGCCATACAGAAGTAAAGACGAGGCGGCGGGCGTGCACTTCCCCCTATGACGCTTTTGATATATCAAACATTAGTCTTATGTTACGCTTCTAATAGGCGAGGGGGGTTCATTATTTTCCATGTACCTGCGTGTGAATTAGTGTAGTTTTCACTTCTGATTAATTTTAATTGCTTACTTTGGAGTTCGTTTTTCAGAGAGAAAACGCTTGTATATGTATAATATATTGTTTATTAGTGATCTATCTTTATTCCTTTTCTTAATTAATGTAATATATCCTAGTATATTGCAATAAGCAAGCAAGAAGCTACGTTCTGTGATCGCTAACCCGCCTGTCCAGGCAGTATGGCGACTATGGGTAAAACCTCCAGATGTTTGACCAAAGTGGCGAACAACTGGAGAGGCCTATATCTAGAAGTGAACAGCGATAGGCTGATGATGATGATGATTGCAAAAAGCAATTATATAGAAAAATCAAAAATACTAAGCAAACTTATTTTTTATTAAAACATACATACTTTTACCCTTGCAATTGAAATAATAAACGTAAATTAAAGTTAATTTACGCGTTTATTTGATGATAGAATTCATTAAGTTGCTTCATTAAAGTGGCGAATGAGTAATTTGCTTAACACCTAATTGCTTCGGTCTAGACAAATGTAGAAAATTTATTTAGGTACGTACCTAGAAAAACTAATTTCGAGATACGAGACTTAAGATCTAAAACTGCAGCGACAATTTTATGTCTCAAAGACGGCAATGAACTTTTCTAGCGTTTTTATGAATAGTGGAAATTCCTTGTAAGTAAATATTTCAACAAATTGAGGAATCCTTTGTTTGAATCCGGTTGACAACCCTAAAGATAGAAAGAAGAACTTAAAATTAATTAAATTGTATTCAAGCTATTTATTCAGGCTCCTAATGATACGATAAGGGAATGGAAAAACCAAATTTTCTTAAGAACATACCACACCACCATACATGCATATCAGACCACTTCACAAACATTGACCCGATTCAAAAGTAAAGGTCAAAATATTAATATAAATATCAATCGACCATACAAATTTTCATACTTAGCTGCAGGCAGAGAACAAATACAAAGTGTTGATCATATGAACTGTTCCAAATGGGGATTGAACCCATTGCAACCCATCAAATGAGCCAAGTGGCCAGTCAACAACGTAATTACTTTAAGCTATCCCAAAATACACGAGCACTTGCTCTCACAAATGTACCTACGTTTATTTATAAGTACTTAAAACCCGCCTCGTATACAATATAATATTCCTCAGTCAAGCTACAAACAAACCGAAACTCATGCTCATTCTATTTCCCAAGCCTTCCCACGTAATACAAAAGCCGCACATACCTAAATTTACATTCTTAATGCGATGAGGTGATTCGTAAATGCCTATACTAACCCCTCACACCCACACGTCAACGGAAAGAAAAAATTACGCCATTACATAAGACGACAACTTTTTCCATTTCACCTAACGACGTGCCCAGCTCATCTCGAGCACACCTTTAAACTCTTATGTCACAAAAGATAAAGGTCGAAATCGAGTGGAAAATTTAGGCTACCATAAACTGTCCCAGAGGAATTCAATAGAGGACACGCACGGAGTTGAAGGCTGATGGCGCAAAAACCATTCTCGTAGTCTCCCGTAATATCGAATGCCCTATAAAATGCGATAGAGGCTCGTTGCTTATCTCTGAATGTCCCATGGGCGAACTAGGTTGACCTTCGCTGCCGACGAAGACGGATCGCACTGGTAACAATAGAAATGTCTGACGTCTGCTTCTTGAAGTTTATATATCATACTAGTTATGCCCGCGACTTCGCCCGCGTCGAATAGCATCTTGGATAGCATTTTATTTAGGCCAATATTATTCAGAGCGTGCGCTAACCCGCCTGTCAATCGTGGTATTTATGGGTAAACTCTCCAGATGTTTGCCCAAAGTGGCGAACAATTGGAGAGGCCTACCTATGTCCAGCAGTGGATAGCGATAGGCTAACGATGATTATTCAAGTACAAGTATATTTATTTATGCCGAAAAGGTGAGTATCTACTCAATTTCTCAAATAAAATTAAATTAAATTTCTTCGACTTTGTCTAGATATCATACCTTTTTAGACATAAACAAGCAGCTCCATCGAGACTTAGCTAGTTTTTTACAGAATGTTTTTGGTGGGATCGATTTGACTTCCCTTGAATGCCTGAATTGCCTTGCCTTATGTCTGCCATATGGATCTGGGTGTTCTAATACACGCTCTCATCGTGTATCATAATAGTAGTGAAAGACCACATTTTGTTGCCTTTATTGGAATAGTTCCTAGCTTGATACAAAAATCTCGTAGGTAAGTTAAAACTTTTTTATCACTTCATATTTTTACGTCATCAATATTGGCCACCATTTCTGTATTCAAACCCGGACATTTCATCTTTCAACAATATTTCTGCACACACCAAAACAATATACAGTTCAATAATAATATACCGGAAAATGCCGAAGTGCTAAGTCCCTTACGAAAGCAAAGGTTCCGCACAAATTAAAATGAGAGTAAACTCAAATTAACGTTTTTCAATAAAGTAAAATATCTAAGACACGCCAGGCGCCAGCGCCATCTAGTCCCAAACTAAGCCGAATCTTCGGCTATGGGTACTAGATAACTGATCAACATAAGTATTTTTTTTTCTTTTAAATAAATACTGTAACGGGGAGACGTTCGGGGGACTTCTTCGGAGTGACGTTGCCGCCAAGAAAACTCGTACTCGCGTGAAGTTCGGTGAAGGGCGTTTATTTCGACGTGATGTGGTACAAAGATGGGTGACTCAGCAACGCGTCTTACTCAGGCGTAAAAGCGCGGGCTAAGTGCGGATACAATCAACGATGGGAATGGGAGCCGTTAGATTTAAGATATCCAAGACCGGTCTTAAAAACACTTAAGAGCCGACTCAGAGTAATCCTGTATGTATAGTAATAGTAATACTTATATATAGTAAGGGAAGTGATATATTATCTTGAAAGACGTGAAAGACAAATAATCACTTGTTCAGGTCCGAGTCTCATACAATCGGAGAAAAACAATGTCGGCGCGATCTAAGTAACATACGACACCAACTAGCGACGAGTATCTGAACTAATCTTGAAATTACCAAAATTGTATCTGGGGTAGTCATCATTCGAAGAATCACAATGATTGCACGATGTAACATACACGCAGAGCCATCTATCGGTGCGCGGTAAAACTACATAAGTGCCAATCGGTCTTTGCTTTTATACTCATAATGTCATCTATGGAGTAGTAGCGATATTAAATAACAAACAAAATATGGTTTGTTACAATACATATTTTATATATCAAACACCCACATCAATATAAACAGACATGTTCATGAACACAAATCTTTGTACTGTGCGGGGATGGAACCCATAATCAGTATGTCAGAGGCAGCATTTACTACTCCTGAACCAAGCTGGTCGTCAATACATTGCTCCTCATCAAACAAGAGGTAGAAATCTTGGAGTGTTAAAATAGCAGACGTTGTCATATCAAGGCCAAAGTATTATATTTTGTTATAAAATCATACTTAATCTAAAAAACACGTCAAAGACTTTCATAATGGCTGGTTACGAGTATAGTTCGGCCTGCATCGAGCATGATCTAGCAACTTACAATATCCAACTCGCTTGAAGTTAAGTGACGTTGAAGCCTACGATGGAGCGCTCAACCAACAAACTTCATAGTAGGTAGTTAACTGAATTTCTAAAGGTCGGGTCTAGGCAGGTAGCTTTGATCGACCGATATACTATGCTGTTACAATTTTTCCTACTATCTTAAGCTCATATATGTCCCGAGGGGCTCAAGCCCTAAACTAGGGCGATAGGGCCACGATCACCCGCGCTAGGCAAGTGCGGTTAGGTAACTTCTCATAGTTCTCATAACCTTACTTACAACTTCTTCACAGGTATGCAGGTTTCCTCACAATGTTTTCCTTCACCAATAAGAAGGGTGGACGTGGTCTCTGCCTACCCCTCTGGGAGAAAGGCGTGACGTTATGGATGTATGTATCTGGTGTTCAAAGGATTACGGCCGTTGACTCCACGTACATAATATGAATTTCGAATTTGAAAAACCATTGGTACGTGGAGTATAATCCTTTGAAAACCAGTGACACTTATATGCTACAATGACTATAGGTTTTTATTGTGTCTCATATCTCGGCGGTCAAGAGATTAACCACTAGCCTACCGACGCTTTTCAATTCCCCATTGTCATCTTAATTTTTTCTATCATTCCATACATACAACGAAACCCTAAAAACGAAATACTCCACCGTAACGGCACCTGCAAATAGCGGGTCACGCGGACGTTTGATTCACTCCCGCTATCAGGATTCGGATCACGGTCGGCGGCACTTATCGCGAATACGCTCGTAAAATAAAATAAATTGAGACCGCCGGCTGACCGAGCCCTCTCATACAAAAAGTAGCTGCCCATCAATGACTTGACGAATTGCCCATAACGCCACCGAGTGGATCTGGGGGAGCCGTGATGTGCCCGTGTTATGAACTGTAAAAGATCATTGCGAGACTAACGGGTGATAATAAATACAACTCGATTTACGGCTCCTTTGGAATGGGTGATTAAGCTGGTATCACTGCGTCATGTACCGATACAGAATATTTTAAATCTTCATATTGCTTTTCAGACTATAAAAATGCCAATAGGTATATACTCCTGATATGAAGCAGCGATACATACGAATAATAACCAACATACATAATATACTGCGGAAAAGGCCCGTTCTAAGTATTTTAATATAGGTAATGTGATGTGTGATGGGATTTCTGAGTTAACAGATTTTTTTTTTTTTAAATGACATGCCACGCTGGGCCACACATCGCCATCTAGCCCCAAACTAAGCCGAAGCTTGTACTATGGGTACTAGACAACTGATAAACTTAATTAGATAGTTTTTTTTTGTAAATAAATACATATTATACATAGAAAACACCCAGACCAATACAAACAGACATGTTCATGCACACAAATGTTTGTACTGTGCGGGGATCGAACCCACAACTCTTGGCTCAGAAGGCTAAGGGCACTACCAAATGAGCCATCGAGGGTGGCAGTTTTGAATGGTAAGAAGAGTTTTCCCATAGAGTTTTAAGTAAACAATTATCTAGACAAGAACACGACGTAGAAGGTCCGAAAATAGTTACCGAGTACCTACTCGGTAACAATCTATCTAAATTTACTCGGGTTTGGGTATCGCTGCGTAACGCCCCAATCATAGTCATGAGTACTGAATGTACTCATAGTAAAAGAGCAACACTACCTAGAAACAGGAACAACAAGAACCGGACTAGAATCATCGATCAGTACGATCTTACCAAAACTGGGCTATAAAACAATTTGCTTGGATGTAACTGTACTACCGACCGAGTACCCAATTAGCCAGTTGCTGGCATCCGAAACAAACCGAGAATCCCATCGGGATCGGTCGCGGCGGTTGTCCACCTCCCGTACATTGCCTAAATAACTAATACCATTTCCATCAGCCAATAGCAACCGACGGTCGACAGAGCCAATTACGAAATAGTTCTATTCACATTCAAAACAAATCGCAAAAGGGCCTTTGCAAAGTCAAAGAGGTCTACGTATCAAATGACTGTACAGCTTAATATGAATCTATTTAGAAACACTTTGCTGGATACCCTTCGTCTTCTAATAGAAAAACGACAGCCAAGTACAGCTAATGTATTTGGTAATTGCAAAGTCGCTTCAAAAAGAAAAACAAAATCTTTTATAAAAATATTTTTAACAAAAATCTGTGACTTATCTCAAATGATAAAAACTACCAGAAAGCTTTTAGTTTATACCTACCTTACATTTATTTCGCCTTCTTATTGCTTCTTCTTTTATCAATGGCAATCCAAATATAGCGGTTGCCTCATTCAGGCATTGGCTGGCATTTAGGTTAAACGCTCCCGAGATTGACTAATTGGTTAGGCAAGGCTGCTTAAATTTGACCCAGGTCCTCACAGGACATGGATGCTTCGGCCGGTACTTATGGAGGATCAAGCGAGAGCCTGATCCTCTATGCCGTCACTGCGATAGTGGCTCGGAGGACATGGCAGAGCATACGCTTCGGCATCGCCTCGCCTGGGCCAATGAGCGCTCCGTCCTCGTCGCTGTTGCACAGGACCACGATCTGCCGCAACTTTTGCGGCAGATGACGGCGTCGAAGGAGACCTGGCAAGCGATGCTCGCATTCTGCGAGACGGTGATCTCGCAGAAGGAGGCGGCGAAAAAGAGAGCGTGAGGCCGCGGTAGACGCGCCCGCTCTACGCCGCCCCCGGCCTGGGCGTCACCGGAGGGCATACAACGCATCGTGTGCCCTCTGAGCCTCTCCTTCGTGCCCCGAGTGGTGAGTGCGGGGGCGCGATCCACTGGCATGACGGTGCCTAATGCATTCCCCTCTAGAAAAAAAAAGGCTGCTTAAATTATGTCTTCGATTAATGATAACATCAATCAGTTTTCGAATGATCCACCCGATACTTATAGATATAGCATGAATTTGGGAAATGATAAGTATCTCGGAGAGTTCCCATACTGTTGGAGTAGTTCCCCTCATGTTTCTGTATACATATATCTAAAGTGAGGGGCTTTTCACTACAATATTCACATGAATAATAATTATAATCATTATTTGCCTGCCCTGCTTATAAATAACGAAATAAATAGTATAAATAAACCCTAAAATAACTCGACGAGAACACTACCGTACCCCCTTGTTTACATGTGGGTTTGTGGACCCTGATGTAAATTTCGTGTTGGAATTTATTAGGCACTCCTCATAGAGGTTCTCATAAGTAAATAATCCTTACGCCGTAGTCGATTCGGTGCTTTTCTTCACAGGTAGATATACTATACTATGTACTATGTTTAATATATAATCTACATAAACATGAACTGTAACAAAAAAATTAAATTGAGAATAGAATGTTTATGTTTAGTCATTTTTAGGGTTCCGTAGCCAAAATGGCAAAAACGGGACCCTTATAGATTCGTCATGTCTGTCTGTCTGTCTGTCTGTCTGTCTGTCTGTCTGTCTGTCCGTCCGTATGTCACAGCCAGTTTATTCCGAAACTATAAGAGCTACATTATTGAAATTTGGTACGTAGATGTATTCTGTAAACCGCATTAAGATATGAAAATAAAATCAGAAAAAAGTCCAAAATTTTTGGGGTTCCCCATACATAGAACTGAAACTCAAAATTTTTTTTTTCATCAAACCTATACGTGTGGGGTATCTATGGATAGGTATTTGAAAATGATGTTGAGGTTTCTAACAACATTTTTTTCTAAACTTAATAGTTTGCGCGAGAGACTCTTCCAAAGTGGTAAAATGTGTGTCCCCCCCCCCCGTAACTTCTAAAATATGGGCATGATAAAACTGAAAAAAATATATGATGTGTATTATTATAAAAACTACTAACGAAATTTGGTTTGAATGAAATCTAGACAGTAGTTTTTTTTTAAACGTCAAAAATCAAATTACCTAATTTTTTCATTCAATCAGTGGTTCGGAACCCTACGTGCGCAAGTCCGACTCGCACTTGGCCGGTTTTTATAGATTATTCTCGAAATATACTCGTATACGTTAGGTATTTTAAACGTTTGCAAAGACACCTTTGTACAATTTCACACCTCATTTAGATACACGTGCAAAGAATTATCTTTTTTATAACAGCAAGGGAATATTCTTAGAAAATATGCTAACAGAATACTTATACTGTTGAAGCGACGATAATGGGCATTAAAACTATCAAGCTTTATCGAAAACTATGGAGTCGTTCTTTTCCATAATAAACAGCTTTCGAGGCGCAAAGGACTCTCATTTTGTTTTGTTTGTTAAATATTAGCAGCATGACAACACTGTCTGAGGGAACCAATTACTGTTGAATTAACGTTGCAATCTATCTATACTTATAATAAATCTGTAGAGAAGTCAATTCTGTACATAAAATATATTTTCAAAATAACTATCAGGAGGTGATTAGTGATCGATACTGATGCCAATAATGCAATTAGTAAAATTTTTGTCTGTCTGTATGTTCGTTATAGAAAAAACCGGCCAAGTGCGAGTCGGACTCTCGCACGTAGGGTTCCGTACCACTATACAGCTAAATAAATGTTTTTCTTTACGTTTTATTATATTGGAGTTAATTAAATGAAAAAATTAGGTAATTTGATTTATGACGTTTAAAAAAAAACTACTGGCTAGATTTCATTCAAACCAAATTTCGTTAGTAGTTTTCATAGTGATACACATGATATATTTTTTTCAGTTTTATCATGCCCATATTTTAGAAGTTACGGGGGGGGGGGACACTCATTTTACCACTTTGGAAGAGTCTCTCGCGCAAACTATTCAGTTTAGAAAAAAATGATCTTAGTAACCTCAACATCATTTTCAATTACCTATCCATAGATACCCCACACGTATAGGTTCGATGAAAAAAAAATTTTTCAGTTTCAGTTCTATGTATGGGGAACCCCAAAAATTTTGGATTTTTTTCTGATTTTATTTCAAAATCTTAATGCGGTTCACAGAAAACATCTACGTACCAAATTTCAATAATGTAGCTCTTATAGTTTCGGAATAAACTGGCTGTGACATACGGACGGACAGACAGACAGACAGACAGACAGACAGACAGACAGACAGACAGACAGACAGACAGACAGACAGACAGACATGACGAATCTATAAGGGTCCCGTTTTTGCCATTTTGGCTACGGAACCCTAAAAAGACGGATTTTAACAAAACTTAGTACGATTATTCTTCATACTCCTGGGCAGGTTATAGTAGGTACACTTTTCATCACGCTACAATCAATAGAAGCAGAGCAGTGTTGGGAAAACAGTAGAAATTTTTATCTGTATGTTTGATCGTGCATCACGCGAAAACTACTGCATGGAATTAAATGCGGCTTTTACCAATGTATTGCTACATTTCTAACTTAAAATTTAGGTTTCATTTTATGAAAGTCTGTTATTTTTGAAACCCGATATCCACGCGTGCGACGCCGCCGGCACAGCTAGTACTAGAAAAATATCCTAAATCAAAGGTAATCAAGTTAGAACTGGTCGGCGCAAAACAAAGGCAGCTTGTTTGGTGCTGATAGTAGTCCTTTTATTGGTGCTTTACGTTGTTTTAGAGTTTTTTATGCACATAATATAGATTGTAGGCGCCTAATAGTGGCGCGAACACAACTGACAATCAGTTTCCTTAAATAATTATCCTTCGACAAAGGCCTCTACAGTCGCAATATAGTCCAGTCTAACTTAACCATTATTTGCATAGACGTTATGTATGTATGAAAAAAAATATATCTACAGTGACACTACACGAAAAGTTTAGAATTTTCCCATTTTCTCGGAAACCGTAAAATCGATTTTATATTAAAGTTCTTCTGGTATGTTTTCCTACTATTTACCTACCATTTGCACAATTACATTTATTACTTATATCGAATTTTAAAGTTGAAATAATATTATGAAAGAAACTTCTCCAGAGCTCCATGCGCATTTTGGCTAAGTTATAACTTTAAAATATCCATTTTAGCTATTGTTCGGGCGCCTGGCAACTCCGCCGGCGCTCGGGATTCGGTTGCGGCTCGGACAGTTTTTATTGTTAGAATGCGGGTAGCAGTGTATGTCGCTGTCGAAGTGTCGACTCGCCACCGCCATAATGATTTGTACTTCACTTCTAATACTCACGCGCTACGCCTAGCACGGCAATCTTTTAATCTCTCAACAAATGTAATAAACAGCATTAAAGCCTTTTGATAGTAATTTCGGAGTTTCCCTGATCAGGTCCCATATGTCAGCGTAGACAGCTATTAAGTAAAGTGTCTCTTGTGAGCTGCTGTATAAACTTAGTGAATCGAATCACAAAATTCATTTCTTACAATGAAAATACAAATCCAGTCCTCTCAGGGACTATTACATTTAATTACCCAGGCATCTTTAGATAAATTGATGAAGATGAGAGAAACTCTACCCGTGGGGACTCTCAAGCGATTATTGTTTCTTCACAATGTTCTTTCTTTCATTGATTGCCTTTTAATGCTCGCCCACACCGATTTTAAGGTTGGCATTCATCTCAATTTCTACAATTAAGTAGGAGTACGTATATATATTATATTTAAAACACTTAACATATAACTTATTCATTACCTTTGTAGTAACATACTGTTTGTAGCCTTTGAAGTAACATACTGTCTGTTGGGATGTAAGGGAGCGGCCTATCATCATTTCGCTCCAGGCCAACCTCTCCTGCCCGTGGTGCATTCTGCCGAATAACACACGAGGTGCTGGCAACCGACTGGTGGCGGTATAACCATCACAATTGAAGGCGTAGCTAAATACCACAGACCGATGACGGGCAGCAGCGTCACCGGAGCGAGAAGCTACGCCCTGCGATCGCCAACCCGCCTGTATATCCTCCAGATGTTTGCCCTAAGTGGCGAACAACTGGAGACGCCTATGTCCAGCAGTGGACTGCAATAGGGTGATGATGATGACTGTTTGTAGGTATTACTGGCCCTGGTCAGTGACCAAAGCCTGATTGACTTGACTTTTACTTTAGAATTTTATAACATTAAACCATTGACATTATACTCTTGATGTGATAACTATGCCCAAGCTCTACCTTTGATTAAAATTGTATAAAAGGATTAAATGAATGACAATTAGTATTTTCAAGTACTTCAGTCCATATTTCGGTGACCGTATGGCCGCGGGACGGCGTAACTTAGTAGTAGGTACTTATTGGTGAGTGTCAATGCTACTCAAATCAGTCAATCAAAGTGCACAAAAACTACAGAGCAATCGTGGTTTGAGGGCTTTTTAGGGTTCCGTAGCCAAAATGGCGAAAACGGGACCCTTATAGATTCGTCATGTCTGTCTGTCTGTCCGTCCGTATGTCACAGCCAGTTTATTCCGAAACTATAACAGCTACATTATTGAAATTTGGTACGTAGATGTATTCTGTAAACCGCATTAAGATTTTAAGATAAAATCAGAAAAAAATCCAAAATGTTTGGGGTTCCCCATACATAGAACTGAAACTCAAAATTTTTTTTTTAATCCAACCTATATATGTGGGATATCAATGGATAGGTGTTTTAAAATGATGTTAAGGTTTCTAACATCATTTTTTTCTAAACTGAATAGTTTGCGCGAGAGACTCTTCCAAAGTGTTTTAATGTGTGTGTCCCCCCCCCCCCCCGTAACTTCTAAAATATGGGCATGATAAAACTTAAAAAAATATATGATGTGTATTACTATGCAAATTACTAACGAAAATTGGTTTGAATGAAATATAGACAGTAGTTTTTTTTTTAAACGTCATAAGTGGTACGGAACCCTACGTGCGCGAGTCCGACTCGCACTTGGCCGGTTTTTACTTTTTAGTCATATTTAGCTCTAATGCAACATGTAGGTTAAGCGTGGTATTAACAAACACGAACGCCACAGTTCACTACACTAACTTTTCCTCGCTTCAGACTTGAAAGCTCAGCTTAGCTTGGGACGAGTAAATCGATGAATTTCTTTGCCTACCTTTTTCCTCGAAAATACTACCTATTAGGGGTAACAAGAAATCGCACTTCATTCACTTAAATATTCGCCCGGGTGCTAAGCTGACTGCAAGACGTCACAGAATCGCAATGGAAATAACATATTTATTATCTCCGGATTGCATTTCAATGGGGAATTCTGCAGATGCAGCGATTCACCATAAAAATATGGCCACTTATTCTATGGAAAGAATCACTAAACTATTTACGGATTAGGTAACTATCTTGAAAGCTAAACACTTTAGGATTAGGATCTGAAATCTTGTTATCAATATTATATGTGTATATATGTATTAGTATTTTAAAAAATCTCCCGTATTCCAAATCAGTGATACTAATGTTATAAATACAAAAGTTTGTATGGATGCATGGATGGATGTTTGTTACTCTGTCACGCGAAAGCTACTGAACGAAACTTTGTAATAATATAGCTCATGCAATATCAGAGGAACTCATAGCCCATAGGCTATAATTTATAAGGACAATACACATAATTATACTTGTACAATATTCACAGAGCCACATCAATACATCGGATATAATTTACAAGGATATTACATATTATCTCCGAAATTCACACGGAGAAAGGCGCGGTCTTCGATAGTATTCACATACTGAAATATTGACTGAAATAATTGTGATGTTGTACTTCCACTGTATTAGAAACTTCAAAGAAACCACAAATAGAAATAAGCTTGGTATTGAAATACAAAATGCCTTAGCTTTCGCATAACTACCTAAATAAAGCGTTCAACCTAACATACAAGGTTCCACTAAAGTAAATATAAATAATAAATAACCCAAGACATGCCACGCTGGGCCACACAGCGCCATCTAGCCCCAAACTAAGCCGAAGCTTGTACTATGGGTACTAGACAACTGTTAAACTTACTTAGATACATTTTTTTTTTGTAAATAAATATATATTATACATAGAAAACACCCAGACCAATACAAACAGACATGTTCATGCACACAAATGTTTGTAATGTGTGGGGATCGAACCCACGACCCTTGGCTCAGAAGGCAGAGGTCACTACCAATTGAGCTACCGAGCCAGTCGAAAGAATCACTAAACTATTTAAGTAATCGTAATTATAATGGAACGGCTAATAAGTGGGTAGGTGCAAAAGTTCCAGACATATTAACTCCAGAGGAAATGAAACTACAGGCTCAGACTTTTATTATTGGTGCAGTCCGAGTGTCGCCTGTGCTCAATGAGCTCTCAGTTTAGATCTTTCTGAGCGCGATATTAACTTTTACAAAGTACGAAGGGCTGTGAGTGTGCTATTCAGTTTAGTATAGCGTTTTAGTAAGTTCTGTGCGATAGTGGAAAATAATAAAAATCACCATTTCCTTACGTGGGCCTCGAAAGAGTCGAGTAGGTCTTGAGGATTCAGCTTCTCTGCTGGTGGTACGGCGGATCCATTTTACAGGCCAGCATGGAGACGGCAACTGACATTGATTCGATTACTTGTTCGTTTACGTAGCGACTAGGGCAATGAAAGGCTGTGCTGTGACACTATAGAAAAAAATCTTATAATTTGATTTCCAACCAGAGCAATGAATATTCGTGACCTTCTGTCTGAGTATTCACATTGTATATTAGGTACATTCGTCGTAACTTTGTTGACTTCGTTTTCCATAACACAAGTGCTTAAGCTACTTAATTAGAGATCGGGTAGATGTATGTGGTATTGTCTGACAATGCCTTTAAATACATAATAAAGTTTTCTTATTCTTAATCTTATATTTAAATTGAAACCAAGTATCGTATTTTTTAAATTCAATCATCAAAGCATTTACAAATCATTTCCCGACAAATCTATTCCACCGAACAAGATTACTCGCGTTATTAAAAATCCCATCTACTTTCAACAGCCGTTTCACCCACTGCATTTCTCGGTGCTTTCTGCGTCTCGCGGCGACTTTGTTCGCCCTAACTCAATCATTGCATCGTTCCACAACGTCTCGACGTGAATGGAAGCCATTGCCGAGCGAGACTGTCCGCTAGTCGAGCACATGTGCCTAATTATACGTGCGAGAGTATTAATTTAGTACTGATACATAGGTGGCTAGTATGTAGAGCTGGTTTCAGGAACTCTATTGCACATGGCGCTGTGTTTATACATTATGAAAATAACCTACGATCTGTTAAATTTTTACGCATTATGGCATTAAGCGTATTAATTTAGGTCCTAAATTATAAACGTCTCCGGGCCAAGTGAAGCGACGATTTGCGCAATTTGGCTGGCTAGTGCTGGATGCGAGAAGCTCAAGATCGAGCAAAGTGGACAAGCATTTGGGGAGGCCTTTGTCCAGCAGTGGACTGCGAGAGGCTGGTGATGATGACTTATGAAAGTTCATACCTACACATTTTCTATGGTAGCGAATATTTCACAACGAATCAAACTAAGACGTTACTAATTAAATCCATTGCTCCTGGTATGAATACTCACGGTGACGAGAAAACGGAAAAGGGATTTAATAAAATGTTTTTCTCGCTGCATCTTGCTGGGTCTCGATGTCTCGCACCGGCCCTCTCCGCAGCGGCTCGCAGCCGCTTTTTTCAGCGCTAATTCAATCCGTATCCTTCCCACAACGACTCCGTATAATTGACGCCCGTAACAGCCTTCCTTGCAGAGCTTGAGCGCTTGAGCAGCTTTCTTAGTTACCGCATTTCTTACTGTGGGAAATCTCGGAAACTTTGCCCTTTTGTAGAAATCCTTGCCTTGCGTCATATTTATGAAATTAGCGCGACAGACGGAGTTTGAAGTGGCGTTCACGCAATTTTTCGGAGGGGAACTTACACGCAAAATTAGTTTTCATATAAACGCGTATAGCCGTATACGTTTGCGGGTTTTGTTCAGTCATTGTACTCTGTTTGTGGTCGTTGCCTAATCTTTTTGATATTCCGTAAGTCATTTTGATAACTATTGAAAATGTTGTGCGATCATGTAAATAACATCGACGATGATAATGTAAATAGCATCATTTGCAGATAACTGTTTGCAAGAAATGTTTTTGGATGAAGCGAATCTGTTTTAAAGAAGTTATCCGTGAAATTGTTTTTTAAGTTGCAATATTTTAATTGTATTGAAATAGGTACTTCATCATCATCATCAGCCCACATCAGAAATAGGTTCTTACATCACCAATTTATATAGCACAACAACTTTTTAATAAAATTAGCACCACAAATGATGTTTGCTGATTTACGGATAGATTATTTGAAAATTTCTAATCAACATGATTAGAAATTAGCGCATCTGAAATTGATTTAATAATTACTACCTATCAAAGTTAGTCCGAGTAGTCAATCCAGTATTGGGACTGGCCAATAAACCTTAACTTACTTTTCACCACACCCAGACGAAACACGACTTTCCGAGATAGCAATTGAGAGGAAAGAATTTTCATCGCGCTTCCAACGCGCTATTGAGCGGACGCGGACGCAAGGCGCTACGTGATCAATTGGCGCCGACGCCCTTTGTCAGGGAAACAATAAGCGCGAATGTCTTCACAGATCCTGGATAATTCGACCGAGCGTGCGGTATATCACACAACAGGGTAGTTGTACAAATGGCGAAGTTTATACTGATGAAAGCTCCGATATTTATTACAAAAGTGATTAAGCTATTTAATTCGGGAGTGAACAAGAATTTGTCGGTATTGATCCGAAACAATCATAAGTGATGTCATCCAATATATTGGTACTTATACTTTTATTAATTCCACTGCCTTTTGATTACCACAAAATGATCTGTCTTATCTGAAAATTTCTAATTTCTTTTTATAGCATCTCAATTTTTTTGATATTGAATATGAAAATTTAGTCGGAACATTGTTAATTCATACCGAGACTATCAAATAAACCTTAACTTACACCACACTAAGACGAAACACGACTTTCCCAGATAGCAATTGAGAGAAAAGAATTTTCATCGCGCTTCCAACGCGCTATTGAGCGGACGCGGACGCAAGGCGCTACGTGATCAATTGGCGCCGACGCCCTTTGTCAAGGAAACAATAAGTGCGAATGTCTTCACAGATCCTGGATAATTCGACCGAGCGTGCGGCACTTACGTAGATCATATGGCGGGGTGGTACCCTCTTACGTTCTTATATTTATGGACTGCGTATAAATAGATAGATATTCTTTACTGCACACCACACAATTGGTTTCGAACGAAGTAACGTTGACATTTGTAAAAAATAGGCGAGGCGGTCTTATCGCTATAAGCGATCTCCTATGGACAATCTTTGGATTTGGTTTGTGTCATCATCAAAATTAACATTTAAGTTATAAGTAGGCCACAATTGTCATTTGGGCGGATTCGCCATTAGTTACCATGCTTGGCAGGTGGGTAGGTGAAGAGGTTTTATTTGTCCCCAAGTAGGTTGCTGCCCGTTTTCTGATATTCCCTTAATTTTCTTCTACTACCTACATCCACAGGATAAGATGCGATGGTCCTATTCTTAATCCGGAAACTAATCAATCCTACTAAAACTACTAATAAGCTACTAGTTATCAGAATGTAGGTACCTACTTTATCGTAATCTTAACTAATATTATAAAGCTGAAGAGTTTGTTTGTTTGTTTGTTTGTTTGAACGCGCTAATCTCAGGAACTACTGGTCCGAATTGAAAAATTCTTTTTGTGTTGAATAGACCATTTATCGAGGAAGGCTTTAGGCTATATAACATCACGCTGCCACTATTAGGAGCGAAGAAATAATGGAAAATGTAAAAAAAAAAGGGGAAAAAATAACTATTCCACGCGGACGAAGTCGCGAGCACAGCTAGTATGATTATAACCTCGGACCCCAAATAAAAGCATTTAAATTATCCGGAACAATCGATTGATAAAGGTCACGTGTAATATCTATTCAGGGTTCACAGCTTAACAAATCCTGGATAGTTAACAATACTCATCAAAGTTATATTGTTTATCGATCCATCGGCGCCTTGAGATTGCAGAGAAGAGCTCACTTCATGAATATACATAATTTATGATTGACGACGCTGCTTTGTGAAAGGCGTTCGCCTGAAGAATGAAAGGTGCCGGTGGGGTCAATTTAGGGCACCGTTAGTCGTACCAGGTAACGACTTATAATATATATGGTAAGGTATTGTGGATTGGAGACTAGGCGATCGGTGTGCTTTGTCATACGGATTTTTATTTTTAATGCAGCTTTCGAACCTTTGCGTACGAAATAAACTTTATTTCTTTCTTCAATTATTTCAACTCGTATATAGTTGTAACATTATGGTATTTTTATAAGGTATTACAAAAAGAAGCCGTTTTTGACGAAGCAACTAGAATAAGTTTCTGAGGCCCAACGCCCTTCTAATTTACAAATCCCATTGTTTACCTATTTCGTATAGGAAGCTAGGCCTTAGAATTAAGACTTAAATTAAGCAGGATCTAGTAGTAAAACCAACCAGACTGCATTATATAAAATTTTTAACATACCGTATTCTTCAGAGTTAGGTAGGTGCACTCTGTCAGTTATCTATAAAGCAAATAAGAACTAGACAGGAACTAATTAGTAATTTGTAGTAGGTATACGAGTAGGTATATTAATACTCGTAGTTCAAAAAGAATAAGTACTTAGACTCCTATTTTTCTTTTTGTTGAGAAAACCTTTCACTCACCCTACCTCTAAATCCCCTTTCAAAACCTCCAACCGTCATCAATAAAAAATCCGGTCTCGCACCACCTTCATCCATAATCTGTAAGCTTCAATTCATTGTCTCTCGGTCTGAATATAGCGCAGCCGGGTCCACAGTTCATTAATCAGGCGGCTGACCCGTCGTGACTAATTGACACATTGCTGATAGCTAATAACGGCCGAGACGCCGAAGATCGAGTTCTACACACCATTATCTATGGTCAGTGATGATTTTTCACTCCAATTTGAACCGTAGCTTAGAAGCAATAAGAGCCAGTTGTGCCTCGCAGCGTAACCTAAAATCGATTCCGAATATTATAGTGACAATGAAATAGGACGATCTATGTCATGTAGATTGCTTTTCAGTATCAATAAACGATTGAAATGATGTGCTACTTCATACAGAGACACGAGTACCATAAAGTACATCAAAATTAAACTGTTTCATTTTCATTCCATTGTGTTCAAAGTCATGGAATTTCTAGGAATGACCAGATAATTTTCTGTATATGGAAATTTTGATATATTTTATGGAAATGAAGTTGGATTATATTTGTGACTTTAGTTCAAGGTCAAGTTGTAAAGTTTAATACTATAGTACTTAAAATGCCTTTTGTGGCAAAGAACTACACCAGCTCGTTAATTACAAGTTTTATAAGTATCGTCATCATCATCAGCCCTCCTTGTCGGTCCCTCAGCAGCCCCATGAGCTGCTCTCCTCTCACGATTGTCATTCACTACGGTCCTGCACAAGTCTCACCCAAGTTTTCCCCGCCATCTACATACATCGTTCGACCATCATAAGGACGGACATCCACTCAGATGTTAAGTATCGTAATAAAAAAATCAATATAAGATAGGTAATATCACATACATTGACCCGCTGCTAAAGAAAAATGGTTAAGCACTTGAATATGGAAGTTAGAGCATCGAAGATAAAGTCCGTTGCTGCAACGACCTATTTCTTTCGCTTTCCATTAAGTTACGGGAAACACTTATTTGTATCTGCTTATTTACTACCGCGTCGACAGTTACGGCAACTTTAAGTATTTATATGTCTTATTTAGGTATTTAGATGTCGTTTCTCTCCAGTCAAAGTCTTAAAGATACGTTTGCAGCACGTTCTATCGTCGTAGTCCGGATTCCCTTTAGCTAATGGCATAGAAGTGGGCCGTAATAAATAGCCCTCTGTAGTTAGACGCTGCGACAAAAAGGCAATCGATCACGCCACCACCTGGGCACCGCTGCAGGCGAATGCGTGATACGCGTTAAATACCGATGCGACGCCCGTCTCAAGATTTTATCGACCGTAACACCCAAATTTTAAGGCTCACTTTATGTCGCGACGAATTTTATGGAGAAAGCAACGTACCACCGTTCCGTTTTGTCTGCCCTCCTGCTTTCCGTTCCTGGTAATGGCTCCTGTGATATTGGCGTAATATTTCTCGGCGATAACGTTTGTTATCAACGCGTAAAACGGTATCGGTTCTATTCATTTTATGTCCCGAAAATATATTTGTTTGGGAACATAGGGTGGGATTGTCCTCTCAAGTAAATTAAGTATCTATTATATCGGTATTGAAGGAAGCCACAACGAACAATTATTACAATATCCCTTCATTAGAGCTTCCATTCCGTGCGTGAAAATAATAAACGTGCTGCTTTTCATTTTCTGGATGCCGTAAAAGTGTCCAGAAATCTCAAAAAGTCCCCTGGGAGCCTCAAGGCATTTCGTAAGAGTGGACTTTAGATATCAGCTTCTCAGCCGGTGACAGAATTCATCCGGCTGACTCGTGCCCACCATAGAGTATGGAAATGCAAAGACCCCTAATGTGACTTTGGTCGCGTTTTAGGATTAGTCGGTGTATAGTGAGTATAATTCATGCCAGCATGTAAAGCCAGCTCCCTCGCATTCCGAAAAAGTGCTAGTTAGTTTGATTGGCCGTTTTTCGCAAGTCGACATCAGAGCATCTAGTTTCATTTTCAAGTGTCATTTTCGTTTCAAAGGTCACGTCAAACGAGACAATAAAATCGGCTTTATACGGAACCGATTAGAAATGCCGGGACGACCATGCACGGATAAATGATGAAAGTGAATGTTTTTGACGGCTGCCCGGCTGAAGGGAACATGACAGAGTGAGATACTTGTGTTTGGAGGATAAGTGAGCTAAAGTACTAAACATTTCATACAAGTGTACCATACCTACGTACCTATGTAAATAGTAGATTGTGTATTGGCCTGTTATATACGAAAATGCTCACGTAAGTATAAAATAACTAGCTGTGCCGGCGGCGTCGCACGCGTGGTTATCGGGTTTCAAAAATAACGGACTTCCATAAAATGATACCTAAATTTAAGTTAGACTTCTAGCAATACATTGGTGAAAACCGCATTCTTTTTTCGTGCAGTAGTTTTTGCGTGATGCGCGATCAAACGTAGGTACAGGTAAAATTTCTCCCGTTTTCCCAACACTTCCCATCACTGCTCTGCTCCTATTGATTTTAGCGTGATGAAAAGTATACTATAACCTGCCCAGAAGTATGAAGAGTAATTGTACCAAGTTTCGTCAAAATCCGTCAAGTAGTTTTATTTTCTATAACGAATACAGGCAGACAAGCAGACAGACAAAAATTTGATTGATTGCATTTTTGGCATCAGTATCGATCGATCAATAATCACCCCTGATAGTTATTTTGAAAATATATTTCATGTACAAAATTGACCTCCCTACAGATTTGACTGGCTCGGTGGCTCAATTGGTAGTGACCCCTGCCTTCTGATCCAAGGGTCGTGGGTTCGATTCCCACCCGGGACAAACATTCGTGTGATAAACACTTGTGTTTGTTCCGTGTCTGGGTGTTTATATTTGTATTTAAGTATTTATTTGTGGTACCTTCGTTGTTCTGATACCCATAACACAAGTGCTTAAGCTACTTACTTTGGGATCGGAGCAATGTATGTGATGTTGTTGTCTAATATTTATTGTAAGTATAGATAGAAATATCGCACATCCACTAAAAATTTTATGAACATTCAATTAATTGTAGGAATTAGTTACCTCTCGATTTTTCTGTGAATTTAACATAAAGTTGAGGCTTGTTTTCGTGTTTTACATTATTGTTAAATTGATTTAACTTTATGCTTATTTTCACTAATTATTTATTTATCTCTTATATGATAACTATGTAAATAAGAAATAATGTAAATAATGGCGCTGGATCATTAATAAATGTTCTATTCTCCTCTATCAAGTCATGAAGAAAATTCGCCGCGTTCGTAGCGGAAAACTTACCGTGGAATAGCGTGATATGGTACAGAAAGATGTCTCTGTCGATACTTGCAAAAATTTGCTGCAGAGAATGGATTATGGCTTTTACACTGCCAAAGAGAATCCTTTACTCGCTCGACTGTAGGTAAAGAAAAGACTAAAATTCGCTCGCGACCACTCGAATTTCAGGTCAGTGTCAAAAGACATGGATAATCAATATTTGAAATAGAGGTTATCTCTTCCCGAGTGTGTCGTAAGAGTCAGTTATATGATTCTTTAGATTTCAGTGTGCCAGTGCTAGCTTAGAGTTTACACGCCTGGTTGGCGTCAATCGTGCACTTCACAAACTATCTGTCAAGTAATTTCGGTTGCGTTTCGAGATTTATAGCCAGAATTATATTACAGGTATGCATGGCGCGGTCAGTGGCAACTGACAAGTAAGTATAGGAAAAGCCACTTCTATGTGTTAAGTAGAAAAAAATCTTTTAATCCTCTTTTTATCCTTTTAATCCTTTCTCGCCAAGCGGGTGAACTGAGGACAACACCGGCTGAGAACTTCAAATCTCAAGAAGTCAACAAGTCTTACAACACCCATGGGAATGGATGAGGCGGTGCTTTGTATTCTGTATCCGTTACCGCATGGAATATCCGCAAAGAGCATGCGTAAGGGCATTAAAGTGACTTCTCAGCATCAGGCTGACGAGAATGGAAGATGAATAAGACTGTTACGTCATGTTGAATTCGGCGAACAAAACCAATTCGTCTAATGTCATTTGTAACAAACTATAACCCAAAATAGTATATTATGTGACGTAATCGGCATTCGGTTGTCACCATACCGTGCGGCACAGTTTACCTTTCGACACCGAAATCCCTTGTGACAAATTGCTTCGCTCGCAGAAATGACAGCTGGCGGTACAAAAATTTCGGGCCCGTATTGAAAGTAAAGTGGAGTGAATCATGAATATTAAGCGATTTTCGTACGTGTAGAAGGATTGTAGAATGATAAGCTGATTGTCAATAGGAAAGTTACTTTTCAAACAACTGTCAAACCTTTCATTTCGCATACGAATGTCATAAGCTCAGATGACATCCCTTTGTCCCTCCCTGGACCTCCTAAAATAGCTCAGCTGCCCACATTCATTCTGCCATATAGGAATTCATGTTTTTTAGCTGCTCATTAAACACAAAATCCACCTACAAACAAATAATAGACTAGTTTACTATTTGTTTAGTGTCATTAAAGGCTTATAGATGAATAGAGTCTGACATCGCGATGTACTTACTAAAGAGATGCACATATTTTCTGTTACTTGTTAGTTGTAGCATTTCGACATATACCGAAAATTAGAACCGAAAAATAGGCCTGCGTTCAGCAACGGACTGACCAAGGCTGTTGATTGATTAATTGGCGGCAGTATTTAAGGCTGCGAAAGTCATAGCGTGAAGTGTGAATGCTAGTCCAGCGGTTTGCTCATCGAGCGAACAATTTTTTTTTTATATTGTGGCTCGACATAATGGCTTCCCTACGCCTGATGGAAAGCGAAAGAGAGGCCCAAGTCGGAACATCTCGCCGAGCCAACACACATGCCTAGGTTTCAGATCAGTAAGCAGTTTTATTGTATTTGGTTTTTGTACGCGTATGTGTGCCTGTTTTTCCGAATTAAATTTTTATTTATCTATCTATCATCTGTCTATGATGTATGAAACTAAAACTATGTAAAAAAAATCAATTAGGTGGGACCAGGATGAGTTGTAAAGGAAATTCAATAGTATTTTCTTTCTTTCATGATGTCATATCTATTTTTTTAGTCCGGCTACATTGCAAATGTGTTATTACAATAAAAACTTCCCAAATGGCAGAAAACCCATCTTTGGTCGTGAACGAAACAGCAAAACCGACGGTATAAGTACGTCGAGCGATTAGGATATATAGCCCAAGTTGGGTCTCGTGGAACGGATTTAAGTTTAAGGCAAAACTTGCGTAGTCCACCGGTCCAGCTGGGAAACTTGCACGTGGGAACTGCGATGGTGTTACGTCATCGTTAGGAGAAACCTTCTTAGCTTCGTAGGTGTTCAATCCAAGTAGTAAAGTACTAATCACATAAGTATAGTTTTCCTAATAGGCTAGTTAATTGTCATGTCAATTAACTTTTAAAAAAGGTTTTAAAAGTGGCTCTGTTTTGTGGTCCCATGTCCTAAGGACTCGCACCGTGTGTTTCGCCTCTATATTCTTAGTAGGAACGGCTAATCTATAATCAGATAGATACATAATCTGGGCACAAAATAACACAAATTTTATTTTATCATTATTATTATTTATCATCTGACTGGCAAATAGAATCAAAAAACCATTCCCCACAAGGCGTTCCCCATAAACGTAATTTAAATTTCAGACGATTATTAGATACCCACACATATAAAGCACACAAATCGAGAACATGATTACGGATACTGGGAAATTGAGACATGAACAGAAAAGGGCCGTTTTATCGTCCACCCGATGTTCGGCTTTTAATAAATAGTGAGTAATGAGAGTCGAACATTTATTTGATCTCCTAGTTTAATTACTTTTGACTAAAAGACTATATATCGATACGAAATTCAATATCCTACCAAAAAGTG
Organism: Conogethes punctiferalis; assembly: GCA_031163375.1. Classification (NCBI taxonomy): domain Eukaryota; kingdom Metazoa; phylum Arthropoda; class Insecta; order Lepidoptera; family Crambidae; genus Conogethes; species Conogethes punctiferalis. Next base: position 781,254 of record CM062085.1, on the reverse strand, counting down.
AAATCATCAACTCTGTTATTAGTTGACAAAGCTTCCTATAAATTATATCAGTACTTCAATATTTACCTAGCGTTTAGACAATTACAGTGTGGCACGGTTGAACTATTGGACAGAGGATGGATGCGAATAGTACAAAACAGGAATTGTTGGCGTTCTCTGAGGAAGCCTATGTTCATAGTTAGTTCAATAATATACTGTTCAGACGAAGTAATAATCAAATATTGGACCTTACGGCAATAGACTAATAAAGGGTTTTAAAGTATATATGCTTAAAAAGACTACCTATGTAGTATGAAAATTTTATGAACACATATTTTTGAAATTAATAGAACAGACAACCAGACCTCGTATCTTAGGTCATTTGCCAATGTCGTGTGTAAATATAATACAAAATGAACAATACTCATGTTTGAGTAATATCTTAGATAAATAATAAATAAATAAATAGGTAACCCAAGACATGCCACGCTGGGCACATCGCCATCTAGCCCCAAACTAAGCCGAAGCTCGTACTTTGGGTACTAAAACGACTGATAAACTTACACTTTTTTTTGTACAAAAGTTCTCCCGTCTTCCCAACACTTCACTGCTCTGCACCTATTGATTGTAGCGTGATGAAAAGTATACTATAACCTGCCCAGGAGTATGAAGTATAATTGTACTAAGTTTCGTTAAAATCTGTTGGGTAGTTTTTGTTTCTATAACGAACATACAGACAGACAAAAATTTTACTGATTGCATTTTTGGTTTCAGTATCGATCACTAATCACCCCCTGATAGTTATTTTGAAAAAATATTTTATGTACAGAATTGACCTTTCTACAGATTTATTATAAGTATAGAAAGAGAAGATATAGAAGATAGAAGAAGATAGATAGAAGAAGAAGAAGATAAGGCAGAGGTAACAACCAAAATGAGCCATCGAGCAGTCATACAATATGAACAATACTCATGTTCCGAGCAATATCGCTATTCGTGATTCCTTAGAGATTCCTCCAGTTTCAAATTGTCTCCTGGTGCAGATCGGGTTAGCTGCACGACAAGTCACCTGACACCCGATGCACGCCACACGACGATTTATTTCTATATCGACGCCAAGTTTTAGAATACAAAATGACACCAAATTATGTCAAAAACTCTAGAAGTTCTAGTACCTATTTGGCTTATCTTGTCGGATCTTGGTTGATGCTACCGGAATTAGGGTCCAACATACCGCGCGTAGTTTGAATTCCATAAATTATGAAGCTTATTTACTTTTGGAGAGTATACTAAGTAGTCTTCTTTTTCTCGTGTCGAATGAATTGGGCCCATTGTATTTATTTGTTTGTGGTACCTTCGTTGTTCTGATACCCATGACACAAGTGCTTAAGCTACTTACTTTGGGATTAGAGCAATGTATGTGATGTTGTCTGATATATTTGATATTTATTTATTATCAGCTTCCCCCGCGTACAACAGGGAGGTCCGCTCGCCAAGCCGTGAGGTGAGCCATGGTTTGAAAGGTTCTCCTCCATATAGTTATTTGATGTTATTTCACCTGCCCCCTTTTTATCATCGGATAAGCAAGGCAAGGAGACATCAATTTATGGTGTAGGTTCCAAAATCTCATACAAAACATTTTGCTTCTACATTCACAGTTCGAACAGCTAACGTGAGTTTGTGATTTCTTTACGTGAGTCTGTGTTCCCCGAAAGGTAGAATCTTCAGATTTTCAAGGCGAGAGTATGCTCTGACGTCGCTTAACACGTTTCAGTTCAAGGCGTTTACTTACAAAAAGAAATGAAAACGTGGTACGATTCATACAATATCAAGGATGAATGAAAAACTAACCGAGATAATATATTTTAGTTTAGGCAGTAAATTTCAATAAGAGGATATTAATAGACGGTTGTAATTAATTTCATCCTAATTACAACCTTATTAGGTAGTTCCAGATATGAAAAATCTGATGTCTATAGATTTTCCTATGGAAATTTAATTTTCTTCTATCAAAGCTTAATAATCCGGTATTTGACAACGTAAATGACAAAATTGAAGCTTGGCACCATTGAAAATATCCTATAGATTTGATCCAATCGAACTTTAACGTAATTCGTATTTCAAATACCTACATTGAAATTACACTATTTTTATAACTATTTCAATTGACTAGCCATTTAAATTTAAACTTTTATCAACAGGACCGCGCCGCATTGATTTGGCCCGCATTTATTAAATAGGATGTAGATTGTCAGACCTTGTTTCGATCGCTAACCCGCAGCTCCTCGCAAAATATATGGAATCCAGCACTACTTCTAATTCCTTCACTCTGATTAAAGTAGTGTATTCCCACTTCTCTATGTGGGTGGATTTAAATTATTTTAGAATATAAAACCGAATCATAATTTTTGGATTAGCCCAGAGTTTCAAACTAAGTTTGATAAGTAATACGTCGTGACGTGGTCGATCAATACTTTTTACATTTATTTTTTCATAGGCAATAAAAACTGCCCTTTAATTATAGTCGGCCCACAGTGCCCACACATTCGGGTGACTCGTGACTCGGCACTCCGCACATACCGCGAATATCCGTCGCCAATAAATAGCAAGCATTGTTTTGCTCTCCACGTAGGCATTCAGGAGTTCCTATTGCAAATATTAACTTAAATACCATAGGTATACCTCTAGTTCACTCAAATAAGGTATACTAACACACTTAGGGATGTAAGGGAGCGACCTATCGCCTTTTCGCTCCAAGCCATCCTCACCTACCTGTGGTGCATCCTGCCGAAAAACAAACGAGGCTCTGGCAAACCGACTGGTGGCGGTAAAACCATCACGATAGAAGGCGTAGCTAAATACCACAGGCCGATGACGGACAGCAGCGTGACCGGAGCAAGAAGCTACGCCCTGCGATCGTAACCCGCCTGCCCAGCGTGGCGACCATAACCATAAGTTATATCCTCCAGAAGTTTGCCCTAGGTGGCGAACAATTGGAGAGGCCAGCAGTGGCTGCAGCACTTATTTTTTGTTCATCTATAAAAAAAGACCCATATCGGGTAATTTGAATGACCATGAGATGTGATCTTTCGCGTTCTATTACAATGGAACCGATAATAAGAGCTGATGAAGACGATGATGTTCTATAACAATAATTGTTTCTATAAATGGAACTCACGTGCAACATTTATTATGGAACTTTATGTACAGCTTTGGACTTGTGACTGTGTTGTACAGTTGACATGTCAATCAGTAAGTAGGTAGGATATATTCTGTTTCTATATTCTACAGTATAAAATACTTACTATGAAACATAAGTGACGTAATCTTCTATAGCTGCATCATCATCATCATCATCATCATCATCAGCCTATTGCAGTCCACTGATGGACATAGGCCTCTCCAGTTGTTCGCCACCTAGGGCAAACTTGTGGAGGATATACCCATAGTCACCACGCTGGGCAGGCGGGTTGTCGATCGCAGGGCGTAGCTTTTTGCTCCGGTGAGGCTGCTGCCCGTCATCGGTCTGTGGTACTTAGCTACGCCTTCTATCGTGATGGTTTTACCGCCACAAGTCGGTTTGCCAGATAGCTATAACTGCGGTAGTGCGGTATTGCAATGACATAGCTAGCTATTCGATTACGCCTGCTCCCTCCTGCAGAAGTATCGTGACTATCGTATGAATAGAATTTACCCTGCGCGCCAAAGATGGGAATGCTGCTGGAAATACGGCAGTCACCGGTGCGGCCTCTCGCGTAACTCTACATATCTAGGGAACCGTGAATTCATTACTATAAGTACCTCATTCAACGTATCAACTGGCCAGGGGTTACTTAAGTACAGGTGGCGTTAATTAGACGGACGGCAAGTCATGAATCACAATCAATCCACGTCAGTTTCCACGTAATTTCGCTGATGCCGATGAGAAAACTTGTTTATCTGTGCGCCGATCGTAACTCATTTTTATTCGGGGTAAATAAGAAAATTACTTTTCGTACTCTTGTTAGTGACTGTATTTTATTTATGGATAAAAGGGTTTGTTTAAGAAAATTAGAAATTTTGGTGTCGTAAACCCTTGTTAATATAACAAGTTTTTATGAATATTCGTTGACATTCTTTTTTACGAATTAAACTCGTGGTTCCCTTCAACTATCTCCACTTCATCATCATCCTCTTAGCGTTGTCCCGGTTTGTGCCTCTAGGCCCAGGGTCCGCTTTGACGGGGTACAACAAGGGAAGCCTCCACGCGTGGTCGTCTTGCAGACGGCCCGGCGTACCCCGGGCAACGGCGGGTAGTAGAGGATGGCTACTACCCGACGGCTAATTCCCTGTGGGAGCACGCACTTGTGCGTGGCTCCGGGGGCCAAGTGTTGGCGTCGATGACCCCCGACGCCTTCCACGGCTGTGCTTAGGCGCACCCGATGGGGCCTTTTGGCCTGTGGGTCTCTCCCAATGGCGGGGTATTTGCCCGATTGGTGAGAGACGTGTTGTTGGACGCATTTTGCGTCGGTTTGTCGGCGATGGTCGCAGGGGAAGAGGAGTGCCCTTCGGGGGATCTCGCGGTGTTTCGTTGCCGTCCTCCCTGTCTTCTGCGACCGTTGCCGCCTTACCTAGATGGGGGCCTTTTGGCCTGTGGGTCTCTCCCAATGGCGGGGCGTTTGTCCGATTGGTGAGAGACGTGTTGTGGGACGCATTTTGCGTCGGTTTGTCGGCGATGGTCGCAGGGGAAGAGGAGTGCCCTTCGGGGGATCTCGCGGTGTTTCGTTGCCGTCCTCCCTGTCTTCTGCGACCGTTGCCGCCTTACCAGAGGAGCCGTTTGACGGCGCGGGTTGGCAGTGTATCACTGCGGCGCGGCGGGTCCGATGGCCACGGTTCTCGTGGTCGTCGGATATGGTCCTTTTGGACTGGTCGCCGGGCAACCTGTTTCCCCTCGCTGGAGGGACCAGGGGGCTTGCCTTGACTGGCGAGCCCGAGTGGAGTGAGACCACAATAAAAAACCGCCTGTTATCCCGACTTCGGTCGGGACCAGGGGGCGCGAGCTCAAGTGGAGAAAACCACACTAAAAATCCACCGTGCGGTGGCGACTGCACGCCCGACGGGGTCCAGCGAGGGTTGGTGTGGGGACATCTCCCTTGCCTTGCACGGATCCCGTCCTTGGAGGAGGGCGACGGCTTCTGCCTGAGCCCTAGGCTGCCCCAAGTGGGGGGGCCAGTCGAGTCTGCGCAAGCGGACTGCGCTGGTGGTGGCGTGGTGTTATGGTTCATACCAAGATCCCACGTCATCATCACCCAAGGCGCGTTGACGGTGTAGACCGGGGTTTTTAGTGGGTATTCTCCGTCTCGCTAACATCTAGAGGCGGAGTGAGTCCCACATAACCTGCTGCGTCCCCGAGTAGCAGGTATGCGTAAATGCATTTTCCCCCGGTGCAACAAAAAAAAAAAAAAAAAAGGGTCCGCTTTGACCATGATCGTATATTTAGCGAGTCTGGTTATTACATTGAAGCGACTGCCATCTGACCTTCGTAACCCTCAGAAAGGTTCCCACCAGACATATTTGGATCATGGTTACACATTCAGAATTAAACTGGATGTGCAGGTTTTCTCACGATGTTTTCCTTCACCGCTAAGCTAGTGGTATAATTCCGCACATAGATTTTTGCAAACCCAGAGGTGCATGCCCCGCGCGGATTCGAACCGACGATCTCACGTGTGCGAAGCGACGATCTTACCACTAGGCTACCACTATCTCCACTTAAAAAATTAATTAATTTGAATAAAACATTTTTTGTAGCTTATATGTGAGAAATGATTAAAGTTCTTTTTGAAATATCATCATCATTATCATCAGCCTATCATAGTCCACTGCTGGACAGTCTGTACAGTACAGTTGTTCGCCACTTTGCGCAAACAGTACGTAAGAACCGGCGTTTCGATTTCTTAATTCATGACAGATGATACATTTCGTCAATATTCTAGGGATAGCTAAGTATAAAAAAATTATTAACGGTTTAGAAATATGTAAGTTCAGGAAATAAAATAACAAATACATATTTTGTAATTTTACAGATTATTTTATAATCAACTAGCTGTGCCCGCGGCTTCGCCCGCGTTGCCCCCCATTTTAGGAAAGTGGGGGGTTAGAAAGGGTTAAAAAGTAGCCTATGTGTGAAGGGATGGAGAGTATCCATCCCTTCAACTATCTCCACTTAAAAATCACGTTAATTCGTCGCTCCGTTTTGCCGTGAAAGAAAGACAGACACACTTTCCCATTTATAATATTAAATATTGGATTAAGGCACGAAAAATAGGTTTTCATAGATTATTTTTCATAAAAGTATGTTTATCTTCTATATACTTATAATAAATCTGTAGAGAGGTCAATTCTGTACATAAAATATTTTTTCAAAATAACTATCAGGGGGTGATAAGTGATCGATACTGATACCAAAAATGCAATCAGTAAAATTTTTGTCTGTCTGTCTGTCTGTCTGTCTGTCTGTCTATCTGTATGTTCGTTATAGAAAAAAAAACTACTGAACAGATTTTGACGAAACTTGGTACAATTATTCTTCATACTCCTGGGCAGGTTATAGGATACTATTCATCACGCTACAATCAATAGGAGCGGAGCAGTGACGGGAAGTGTTGGGAAAACGCGAGAAATTTAAACCTGTATGTTTGAACGCGCATTACGCGAAAACTACTGCATAGAATTGAATGCGGTTTTCACCAATGTATTGCTAGAGGTCTAACTTAAAACTTAGGCACAAGGTATAGATGGGTATTATATGGAAGTCCGTTATTTTTGAAACCCGATATCCACGCGAGCGACGCCGCTGGCACAGCTAGTTAAAAATAAAATGCAACAGGCAAACGACGCCAGAAAATGCAGTTAAGATAATATCCTAAACTTTTTAACCCTCCGGCTTAAAAATTTAACGGTTACCCCAATGAGATTGAAAATGTCTACTGTCAGCTAATTCAAGATATAACCTCTAGGGAAGAATGTCAATATTCGATAATTCATACAATAATATTTTTATTATCATCTAAAAAATGGCGTACCATTTCCCGAAACGATCAACTTAACCTACAAAAACGGCTTCGACGTGGGAATAATCAGTTTTGAAAATGTATTTTTAAAAAGATGAACATAGAATTGTCTTCAGACTGTGTAATAAAATAAGGTTCACTGAATTATAGCCCGCCGATAAACTACAGCCAATAAAAGCAAAACATAATTAATATTTGTTTTATATTTAAACAGATTTTACAGTTAGAGAACATGACACTGTACGTACATATACTCGATATTGCCTCGATAAGCTTAATCATCTGTGATATCAGAACAATTAAAATACACAACATTCAGACAATTACCTAACAAACACAATTGCTTATCACACGAATGTTTGTCTCAGGATCAGGACGTTAGAGCTCAAAATGAGCTAGTCGAATTTGTCAAGCACCTTAGGCATCCAATGTACATATCTACATAGTTATAAGGAATCTTTTGTAGGTAATATTTAATATTGAGGTTATGATTAAATCAATACTCTACACTCGTACATAGCTAAAGAGTATTCCAAAGAATAATTATCTACCTACGCGTATTGTGTAAGTACACAGAAATCCCCGTTCAATAGAATGTAACAATATCATTGTCATTTCACTGTAGAAATTCGTTATCTTTTTCCTGTTACGGTTTCATACCGTCGCCTAGTTTCTATATTTATTTTGAAACTAGCTGTGCCAGCGGCGTCGCACGCTTGGATATCGGGTTTCAAAAATAACGGACTTCCATAAAATACTTATACATATACCTAAGTTTTAAGTTAGACCTCTAGTAATACATTAGTGAAAATCGTATTCAATTTCATGCAGTAGTTTTTGAGAGATGCGCGTTCAAAAAATTTCTCCCGTTTTCTTAACATTTCCCTTCACTGCTCTGCTCCTATTGATAGTAGCGTGATGAAAAGTACCCTATAACCTGCCCAGGAGTATGAAGAATAATTGTACCAAGTTTCGTTAAAATCCGTTGAGTAGTTTTTGTTTCTATAACGAACATACAGACAGACAGACAGACAGACAGACAGACAGACAAAAATTTTACTGATTGCATTTTTGGCATCAGTATCGATCACTAATCATCCCCTGATAGTTATTTTGAAAATATATTTAATGTACAGAATTGACCTCTCTACAGATTTATTATAAGTATAGATTATGCTTACTTCCATTGAATAGTACGAGTATGTACACATTGAGTGATTAACTTATTACACATTAATATGCAATGGAAAAAATGCGGTAGGTAAACCCGATTTAGCACGCTGATGCTGAATCATCAGCATCATGCAATATCATCAGATATTGCAGCTCTTCTAACTTTTGAACCTTGTACCAGTAGAATTTTCCGCCATGTTTCCGCTTGCCTGTACCATTTCAGATCAGTGGGTATATGCGCTTCGCCACTCTTTCCTCTACCATCCAAGATAAAGCATTCTGAGATGGGCACCCCTGAATGCAAGGACCAGTTGCGATTCAAATTACTCTAAGCTATACTGATCATTGTAAGTGTACCTACATCCAAACATCAGTTCCAATTATCAGTGTAAGCCGCAGACTCACAAATGGGCCTGTGGTTTTATTGTCCCGGAATTCCGCGAACTCACCAGATATTAGACTGTAAACTCATAATATTATTACGGTGTCCCGAACCGTTACCCCCAAAAATGTCTATGTGTCACAACTCAGTTAACTCGCAGTGACGGGCCAGACCCCGGTAAATTATCGTCAATATTGACCTAAAATATGCTGATTTTTCTCTGTCGTTTCCACGGAAAAATATGAGTATTCCGAACGAATATTTAATAGGGAACATCCCTTCAACGGATGCTGGATCGTTTTGTCTTGACAAGTTAAACAGGATCTGAGACGGAATATCAATCCTGCCTCATCAATTTATTAAATAGCGTAGTCATTTGGCTAGTTTGAAGGGACATTTTTACACGTACTTATTTTGTGTACGTGGGTTATTAGAGACTCTAGGATTTAAGTAAGTTTATCAGTTGTCTAGTACCCATAGTATATTCATCAGCGATGTGTGGCCCAGTGTGGCATGTCGTGGGTTATTTATTTATTTTATGGCAATTTATATATTCTGTAAGATACTTTACTCAATATGTGGGCATCCCAGCATCACGTGTGCTGTCAATTTTGATGGGATGGTCGATGGCAATTGGCTTCTGAAAGTTGAGAGTCATAGGTTCGATCCAGGGATCGATATCCGGACTCGGGACAAGCATTCCTGTGAGTAACATTGGTGTTTATTCTGCTTAGTGTGTTAATATTAAGTACATTTAATTGTAAAATATTACCTTTACTGACTGTGATTTCCATAACATAAGTGTTGATGCCCTTAGGATCGGGTCAATGACCGTGAATTTGTCGGTTATTTATTTTACTTATTTCTTCTGCCGATATACAAACACTACATTAAAAACATGGAAAGTGTTGGTAAATAAAGGATAGGAAAACTGAGTCAATTTGTTTTGCGACAACCACTCATGCGCAATCTAAACAACTATCGGATGATGAGAAACAATTCCTACAGTCGATTTGTACAATCAGGTATTATATCTCATGCCTACCGCATCAATTATGATGTTTCATAAATGCTACATAAACTCTTATCAGATATAAGTCTATACAAATAAAAATATAGGTAGGTATTTCATTTAAAATCGGTTGGCAATTTTTTTAAATAAAAGTAGTAAACTTAGTATCTAAAGATGTACGAAAATTTGCTATTTATAATATAATTTATTTAAAACGAGGCTATCATAATTCGAAGGTTCCGGGTACGAGCCCCAATCGGGCCAATTTTAAACTTTCTAAATGCGTTGTGTTGCATCTGGGACATCATCACGTATTTTGGGAGACGTCTTCAGTCATCATCCGATAGTCATAGTACAAGGGAAGATGTCTTAGTTTGAGACTACCTGCGTGTCTGATATGGCACACTTAATTAATGGAGAAGGTAGTGGTAAATAAAGATAAACGTAATAAATTAAATAGTTTTATTATGTACTCCTTATACATTCTAAACTAAGTTCACGTGGCTTAGAGATTACTTAATCGATATACAACCTACTAATCTGTCTATAAGAGGTCACATCGAATTTGGACTTTCGTGCATGGCGGCTGATCGCAACCGCGCGCGACCACGATCAACAGTCAGTGTATGAAATTGTATGGCACCGCTTTACAGGTCTGCGAAGACGCGTGCGGCCGACGCGTCTGATCGCGCCGTATATTTCCATACACTCACTATTTTCGCATCAGCCTCGCGCGTCACTTAATCAGTTCCGTGCGACTAACGTTAGCTGGTGCGACAAGGTTTGCGACAGCTTTCTGATGCGGTATCTTCGCACTTTAGTGACTGAAAGTAACTAGATGTGAGGCTCTAGCTTGTTACAGAGTTACGTGTGCCACCGTTGATAAGCATAGGTGCCACTAAATATAGTTTTGTATCTGTAATTGATGTCATCAATACTATGGACAGTTTATTGTTCGTGACGACTAATAGGTACTATTGAAAAGTCATAAATAAAAATCTATCGATACGATCGTTCTGGACAATTGATATAAGTCTATAGATAGGGTAGTCTTATTCAGATGAATACTGTCGATAGTTCGGCAACACTAACTAGATGCAGCCTTATAGAGTTTCGACATGCGGGTGGTAAGCGCGGGTGTTAAGCGGGGCAGTGAATGAGCCTTAGAGCCGTTACGCACTGTCGACTAGTCGCTGGCGACTCAGTCGCCGGCGACTGTGACTTACTAGAGTTTAAATTGGGCCTTGCGCACTTAGTCGTCAGTCGCCGCGTAGTGTTTTGGTCGCCGAGAGACTGAGTCGCCAGCGACTAGTCGGCAGTGCGTAATGGCTCTTAGGTGTGTAGGTTTGAGGAAGATTATATCATTGCGATCGGCACTGGCAGTAGGTGCCGATGCAGACTCCTCGCACGTAGGCCATCTTCTTGCAGTGCTCGTTGCACTCCCTTGCGCCGCAGCTGCGACGTGACCGGGACAGCACTGCGTCCGCGGAGTGGCTCACTATGCTATGGTAATAAATGCGAAAGTTTGTTTAGGGGTCCACGCAAAATAGGCGCTCAGACGTCACGTTTCGGAAACCGGCCCGTTCTAACTAACTAATTTTGTTTAAAATGAAATGAAATGACATCTATTGAACTATCGATCTGGCGCATTCAATTAATCTATACTTGTTGAAGCAGTAGCATGCGAAACTTGGAACGTAACGTCATGAGGGCGCCCTGTGATTCTATCGAACGTTGATGGAACGGATTTAAATGAAAGTTTTTAGTATATAAAGCTGATACTTCGGATAAACACATCTTACTAATATAAAAAATCGCACATTTAATAAAATAACTCATAACATAACTCAGACATACAGGACCGTTTTTTCACATAAACTTATTTTCCTGTTTTGTGTAATGCGAATGCAACCTCCATTAAGATGACTCAGGCTTTTGGAATGGCCGTTCTATTCTTAATACATTTCGGTAGTAGATCCTACTTACCGTGGTTAGCGTCCTGCGGCGCGTCGGCTGATCGCCGCCTGCGGAAGCGGCACTGGCAGTAATTTCCGATGCAAACGCCGCGAGCGTGGCCCAGCTTACGGCAGAACCGATTGCACTCGTCGTAGCCGCAAGTCCCCCGGGCCGACCGCGACTTAGTGACGTCAGACGGGATCGCAGCTGACAAAACACGATCGCTATTAATGCTTGCCCGCTAACAATATTTTCAAAATAACTATCATGGGGTGATAAGTGATCAATAACGATGCCAAAAATGCAACCAGTAAAATTCTTGTCTGTCTGTCTGTATGTTCGTTATAGAAACAAAAACTACTTAACTGATTTTAACGCAACTTGGTAAAATTATTCTCCATTCTCCTGGGCGGGTTATAGTATAATTTTCATCACGCTACGATCAATAGGAGCAGAGCAGTGAAGGGAAGTGTTGGGAAACGGGAGAAATTTTTATCTGTATGTTTGACCGCGCATCACGCGGAAGCTACTGCGTGGAATTGAATGCGGATTTCGCCAATGTATTGCTAGAGGTCTAATTCAAAATTGGCACTATTTTATGGAAGTTATTTTTGAAAACCGATATCCACGCGTGCTACGCTGCTGGCACAGCTAGTAACTAATTGTAATCAAATACAATAACATCATCATCTGATACCCAAAGTACATACAAGAAAAGAAGTACAAGGGAACGCTTGATTTCATCTCACGACAGTTCCTGACATCAATCATGGGTGTACTGTCCTGTCCGCTGCTGCCCGTTTCCAGACGACCTTAGCTGTCTTCTACTTCTACGGAATCTAAATAATAACTAAATAAATAAATAACCCGAGATATGCCACGCTGGGCCACACATCGCCATCTAGCCCGAAACTAAGCCGAAGCTTGTAGGGGAACAAGGGGCAATGACGCTCACTGGGTAATGGCGCTCACCTCTGTATCTCTGTCACAATTCAACGTAGCAACACGAAACACCGCATGAGACACGAAGGGACAGGGCCTACAACAGACACCGATGAGACCTGCAAGTCAGTGCGCGTCGCACGACCTTGAAGTGCATTTCTTTGTTTGAGGCCGAACTGATCTAATTTTTGGTGACTTGTTTAATGTAGGTAAGTTAAGAATTTTGATTGTTATTTAGTTTTTAGTTTTACTTTTCTTACAAATGACTATTCAATTTTATGATAATGAAGTCAATTTCCAAAAAGTGTGCACGAATTTTTTTTAAATTTCTAGTTATTACAACCCGGCAGTTTGGGGTAATACCGCTCATCTATCATACCACACCATATTACCATCGAACGTGTCATATTACCCCTTCCGAGAGTGAAGTCGAACAGCACCTATGCGATGATGACAGTGATGACGAAATGAATGTGGATGATGACAGTTATTATAACAGATGTACATAATTTTAGTCGATTTGATATGTAAGACTTAATTATGTGCGAATTTGTGACTGTACACTTTATTCTTATTGTTTAAGATAGATCTCATTAATATTTTAAATAAAATGTACAATAATTGTTTTATTTCAATAAAAATATGTTACTCCAGACCCTGAGCGGCTTTACCCGAAGGCAGGGGTAATGACGCTCAAACATGTTTTTTTTTAAATGCTTTTTTCTACGAATTAGTTAAAGATATATGTGTTTGTTGTTAAATAGTTAATTACTCGATAGTTAAAGAGTTTGTGACTTTTCTTATTTTTGATTTTTAATAAATATTTTGAAAGATACAGCATGTTTTCCTTAAGTGAACGCCATTCCCCCTCGTTACCCTACTATGGGTACTAGACAACTGATAAACTTACTTAGACACTTTTTTTGTAAATAACTACATATTATAATATATTTATATATACATATCCCATAGATTAGGTTCAATTTGCCAATTGACACCTTAAGTATAACCTATAACCAAATAAAGAATATCTGTCTATCTATTATACATAGAAAACTGCTCGTATATTGAGGATTAAAAGCAAGACCACACTTTAGCTACATACTCTCACATTCAACATAAATATAAGGCTGTGATACCACTGACGCGGCGCCAAGATTAGTTTTCCAATTAAGCTGAGATGTGTGCATCTGCAAAGCTTTATCCCGCTTCTATGCAGCGCTCACGCCGAACTACTTCAGGCAATACAATTTTGTACAATGTAAGTCCTCATCTCCCACTTGAACTATTTCTGGCGAAGTCGAGTAAAGACATATTTTAATCAATAGATGGATTCCAACAAGACTAATTAGCAAACATACATTCGTCCCTCTCGTGTTCGAATATAGGAACTAAAATTCGTCAACGTCGATTTTCAATAATTTAATTGATATATTAGAACACGGGAGGGACAAATGAGAGGGATTTATGGGGCAAAAATCCGCGATCGTTTTCGTTTTCTGTAGTAGGGCCCCTGGACTCACTGATTCACAATGCATATCATCGTCACATGGAGATGTGATGATGATCCCAAGGTAGTGAATAATTTGCAATATTTATCCGCACGCATAAAATCTGCTCCTTTACTCTCATTAACCAGACGCAGTACCTATTTTTCCAATGTGTAGAGCTTTTTTTGACTTACCAGCATCACTTTGAATGTTTTCATCGAGGCTAGCAACTGGAAGATTGTCTTCTGCTATCACCGATAGCTGTTCAACTTTTCCTGAAAAACAAAAATTCTCAATCATTTTGTAAAATACAGTAACAAAACTAAAGATAAAGAGGGAAAAACCAAAGTCAATCAAATCAAATTATGCCAAGGATAACATAAATGAGTCGTTTTACGGTAACTTATCGGATTCAAAAGGAAACATATAAGTAGATACACTTACAAATAGACCTTTTCAAATCCTTGTAATGCTTATTATCTTTGTATGTTGTATGTATTTTTTAATGGTAGCAGGTGGCACCTGACAACCGAGAGGTCTAAGGTTCGAATCCCGGATCGGACCAAAAGTTGTAATTATAACTGTGTTTTCTCTAAATTCTCAGTAGTAGCTCCAGAGTCAGAGTGTTGGCCTGCGGTTGACCTCTCTCCGGCCGTATGAAAGTGAAGGAAAAGAAAGTGCTCCTTAGTTTTCACACACACGTCTTATGTATGTGTGTTTAATAATTTATTGTCTTCTAGAGAATGACAGCTGTGGCCGGAATTCGGCCAGGAGAGAATCATTACCTTCTATCTGGTCTCATCAGCCGACCTCCTCCGCCTGGAGCGGCACTGGCAGTAGGTGCCGATGCAGACTCCTCGCGCGTGGCCCAACTTCTTGCAGTGCGCATTGCATTCTCCGGCGCCGCAGCTGCGACGTGACCGGGATAGCACTGCCTCCGCCGAAGTTGGTCACCCCTGGTGAAGAAGCAAGCTTTAGTTCATCTATAGCGAGGTGGGCGGGGTATAGGCGTGGAGATGATTTGAAATAAATAAATAAAATATCAGACAACATCACATACATTGCTCTAATCCCAATATAAGTAGCTTAAACATTTGTGTTATGGGTATAGAACTGGTCAGTTACCTGTCAGATGCACACTGCCACGGCCGGCCCAACCCTAACCCCCCACGAGCTCCGGACACCCTACTCACCAGCAGAAACACGACCCGAAGGTCATTTGGCTGCGGTATTTTATAGGGTGGAGGTCCTTCCCCGGACGGGCAGCTCAATTCGAGCGAAGATTCGCTATGCCCTACCTCTCTAAATTATTTATCCGCACGGATAAAATCTGCTTCTTTACTCTCATTAACCAGGCGCAGTACCTATTTTTCCAATGTGTAGAGCTTTTTTTGACTTACAGCATCACTTTGAATGTTTTCATCGAGGCTAGCAACTGGAAGATTATCTCTGCTCACCGATAGCTGCTCAACTTTTCTGCAAAACAAAATTTATCAATCATTTTGTAAAATACAGTAACAAAACTAAAGATAAGGATAAAGAGGGAAAAACCAAAGTCAATCAGATCAAATTATGCCAAGGATAACATAAATGAGTCGTTTACGGTGACTTATCGGATTCAAAAGGAACCTTCAGAAGGACCTTTTCAAATCCTTGTAATGCTTAGCTTTGTATGTTGTATGTATTTTCTATTGGTAGCAGGTGGCACCTGATAACCTAGAGGTTATCAGGTTCGAATCCCGGATCGGATCAAAACTTGTAATAATTGTAACTGTGTTTCTCTAAAGACTCAGTAGTAGCTCCAGAGTCAGAGTGTTGGCCTGCGGTTGACCTCTCTCCTGCCGTATAAAAGTGAAGGAAAAGAAAGTCAGAGTTTGCATACATACGTCTTATGTATCTGTGTTTAATAATTGTCTTCTGGAGAATGGCAGTTGTGGCCGGAATTCGGTCAGAAGAGAATCATCATCAGCCTATTATAGTTCACTGCTGGACATAGCCCTCTCCAGTTGTTCGTCACCTAGAGCAAACATCTGGAGGATATACCCATAATCGCCACGCTGGGCAGGCGGGTTGGCGATCGCAGGGCATAGGTTCTTGCTCCAGTGATGCTGCTGCCCGTCACCGGTCTTTAGTATTTAGCTACGCCTTCAATTGTGATGGTTTATACCGCCACCAGTCGGTTGCCAGCGCCTCGTTTATTATTCGGCAGGATGCACCACGGGCAGGTGAGGTTGGCTTGGAGCGAAAAGATGATAGGCCGCTCCCTTACATCCCCAGAAGAGAATCAGTACCTTCTATCTGCTCCTCATCAGCCGACCTCCTCCGCCTGGAGCGGCACTGGCAGTAGGTGCCGATGCAGACTCCTCGCGCGTGGCCCAACTTCTTGCAGTGCGCATTGCATTCTCCGGCGCCGCAGCTGCGACGCGAGCGTGATAGCACTGCCTCCGCGAAGTTGGTCACCCCTGGTGAAGAAGCAAGCTTTTAGTTTCATCTATAGCGAGGTTGGCGGGGTATAGGCGTGGAGATGATTTGAAATAAATAAATAAAATATCAGACAACATCACATACATTGCTCTAATCCCAATGTAAGTAGCTTAAACACTTGTGTTATGGGTATCAGAACAATGAAGGTACCACAAATAAATACTTAAATACAAATTATAAATACCCAGACACGGAACAAACACAAGTGTTCATCACACGAATGTTTGTCCCGGGTGGGAATCGAACCCCAATCAATTGAGCCACCGAGCCAGTCAAATAGACCACAGTAATGTATCTGCATAGAACAGCTCAGTGCGCACACGAGTCGATCTTGCACTATTGTTCATATTATGCAAAACGACAGTACGGTCGCGAAAATAAGGTTGGCTAACAGAACATATAACCTGGCGAACACAATCTGGTGGGTGACTTATTCTTTAATAATGATCCCCTCAAAAACATTTTCATGTAAAATGTAGCCAAGACGAGGGCGAGACCACATTGCGTGCACTGTCAAAAAGTTATCAGATGTCATGAAGGGCCACGCTGCCTACAACTCTACTTGCCCTCAATTATTCTACAATCACAAACTTAACATATTTGCCAAAATATGTGGATGGCCGTTTCGCTTAATAATGAGGGTATTTTTTTTCGTTTCCACAATTGTTCTTACGAAAGCTCAACGGCCAAGCCACATATTTTGGCAAAGATGTTAAGTTTGTGATTGTAGAATAATTGAGGGCAAGTAGAGTTGTAGGCAGCGTGGCCCTTCATGACATCTGATAACTTTTTGACAGTGCACGCAATGTGGTCTCGCCCTCGTCTTGGCTACATTTTACATGAAAATGTTTTTGAGGGGATTTCACCTCTTTTTGTAGGTTGCTTGTTTATTGTAGTATTGTATTTTTACGTATTCTCCCTATTTTTTAGTAATTATTCCCTGAATAAATATATATATAGTACGCAGTCAGTTCAACATCATCATCAGCCTATAGCAGTCCATTACTGGACATAGGCCTCTCCTGTTATTCGCCATTTCTGGCAAACAACTGGAGGCTTTACTCGTAATCGCCACGCTGGGCAGGCGGTTTTTTTTTATAGTGGCTCGACATAATGGCTTACGTCTGATGGAAAGCGAAAGAGATGCCCAAGTCGCTGTGACAACGG
The DNA here is from genome assembly GCA_031163375.1 of Conogethes punctiferalis. Taxonomy (NCBI): domain Eukaryota; kingdom Metazoa; phylum Arthropoda; class Insecta; order Lepidoptera; family Crambidae; genus Conogethes; species Conogethes punctiferalis. The sequence continues at coordinate 763,617 of CM062085.1, read as the reverse complement.
GCAAGTAACTGGTTAGTTACCTGTCAGTTGCCACCGCCATGCCAGTCCAACCCTAACCCTCCCACGAGCTCCGGAAACCCTACTCACCGGCAGAAACACGACCCAGAGGTCATTTGACTGCGGTATTCTATAGGGTGGAGGTACTTCCCCGGACGGGCGGCTCAATTCGAGCGAAGATTCGCTATGCCCTACCTCTCTTGAAACTATGACAGACGTAGCTCCTCCCTCCGGTGACGACGCTGCTGCATCGGCCTGTGATATTTACAGCCCGTTCCCATTTGTCGGGTGTCGGTCCGGATTTTAATCGGAGGTTACAGTGGCAGAACATTTATATTATTTGGAGCTATTCACACTTGTTGGAATCCGATTTCTTGCCGGGCCCGACAAAAAAAGTCGGGTGTTTTGCTAGCCCTCTATGCCCGGAAAAAATCGCCTCGCCTATGAATATGAATGGCGCTGTTCACATTTGTCGGATGTCGGGACCGATAACCGATGATTGAAACTTGTATATTAGTTGATATAATTATGGTATGATAGAGAATGCCACACGGCATTAAGGCCGCCATTTGTATTTTCATCTTCATCATCATGATGATGACGATGTTATAGTTTTCTGGCTCGCCCAATGATTGACTGGTATAGAATGCACCATGGCATTATGTCCGCCATTTGTACTTTCATCATCATCATGATGATGATGATGACGATGTTATAGTTTTCTGGCTCACCCAATGGTTGACTGGTATACTATGCCACATGGCATTAAGTCAGCCATTTGTACTTTCATCATCATCATGATGATGATGATGATGACGATGTTATAGTTTTCTGGCTCGCCCAATGGTTGACTGGTATAGAATGCCACATGGCATTAAGTCCGCCATTTGTACTTTCATCATCATCATGATGATGATGAAGATGTTATAGTTTTCTGGCTCGCACAATGGTTGACTGGTAGAGAATGCCACACGGCATCAAGTGCGCCATTTGTACTTTCTTTGAGCAATAAAGATTAAATAAATACGACAACCGATAAAAAACGGACTAATTTTAGGGGTGGGGGTGGTAAAGTTTAAAGTTTAACATTTTCCTCAAGTATACTAATATCAGCTTACATACCAAATTTCAGCTTTCTAAGACTTCAGAAAGCACCTTAAGAATTTATTGTTTGTTACATATTGCCATCCCCTAATTTTAAGGGTCGGGGGGGTAAAGTGTAAAGTTTTATAATTTTCCTCTAACTTGTATACTCATAGCAGCTTACATATCAAATTTCAGCTTTCTAAGACTTCAAGAAGTACCTATCCTAAGAATTTTGTGTTTCATACAAATTGCCACCCCTTAATGTTAGGGGTCGGGGGGGTTAAGATTAAAGTTTTATAATTTTTTCTTGTTTATTTGCTAATAGCAGCTTATAGACCAAATTGCAGCTTTGTAGACCTTCAGGAACCACCATAAGAATTTTTTGTTTCATACAAATTACCATCCCCTAATTTTAGGGGTTGGGGGGCTAAAGTTTAAACTTTTATAATTTTTCTTTTGTTTGTATACTAATAGCAGCTTACATACCAAATTTCAGGTTTCTAAGACTTCAGGAAGTACCCAATAATTTTGATGATCAGTGAGTCAGTCAGTCAGTCAGTCAGTGACGAAATCGGAGGTTTTTACATGTTTATAAAAACCAAAGTATCAAAGCTACGGTATTCAAACTTTGTATGTTTAATAAGTGTACTGATGGCATTATATCTTGAAAATTTTAACTATTTAGCATCATTCAAACCAAAGTTACGAGGGTTCAAAAATACGGCGAAACCTTTCGAGAAAAGATAGGTAGTGCCCTTGCGCTTCGCTTGGCTCGTCTTGGCGAGGGCACGACCGTGCCCTCAGATGATCGAGTTTAGCTATATTGGTTAGACGAAAAAAATTAACAAATTGACATATTTTTAGAAAAATAAAAATAATAGAGATAGATATTAGGTACGTCGTATATTTCTTTTTCTGTTTTTAGGGTTCCGTAGCCAAAATGGCAAAAACGGGACCCTTATTAGGGTTCCGTAGCCAAAATGGCAAAAACGGGACCCTTATAGATTCGTCATGTCTGTCTGTCTGTCTGTCTGTCTGTCTGTCTGTCTGTCTGTCTGTCCGTCCGTATGTCACAGCCAGTTTATTCCGAAACTATAAGAGCTACATTATTGAAATTTGGTACGTAGATGTATTCTGTAAACCGCACTAAGATGTGATAATAAAATCAGAAAAAAATCCAAAATTTTTAGGGTTCCCCATACATAGAACTGAAACTCAAAAATTTTTTTTTCATCAAACCTATACGTGTGGGGTATCTATGAATAGGTATTTGAAAATTATGTTGAGGTTTCTAAAATCATTTTTTTCTCAGATGAATAGTTTGCGCAAGAGACTCTTCCAAAGTGGTAAAATGTGTGTCTCCCCCCCCGTAACTTCTAAAATATGGGCATGATAAAACTGAAAAAAATATATTATGTGTATTACTATAAAAACTACTAACGAAATTTGGTTTGAATGAAATCTAGACAGTAGTTTTTTTTTAAACGTCATAAATCAAATTACCTAATTTTTTTCATTCAATCAGTGGTACGGAACCCTACGTGCGCGAGTCCGACTCGCACTTGGCCGGTTTTTTATAGTGACTCGACATAATGGCTTCCCTACGCCTGATGGAAAGCGAAAGAGAGTCCCAAGTCGCTGTGACAACTGGCAAGTAACTGGTCAGTTACCTGTCAGTTGCCACTGCCACGCCGGCCCAACCCTAACCCCCCACGAGCTCCGGACACCCTACTCACCAGCAGAAACACGACCCGAAGGTCATTTGGCTGCGGTATTTTATAGGGTGGAGGTCCTTCCCCGGACGGGCAGCTCAATTCGAGCGAAGATTCGCTATGCCCTACCTCTCTTGAATTTCATATGAAAGTCATAGTATCTCAAACTAAAGTGGATATCTAAATATGTTAACAATGTTTACATTTCTATGCCGATATTCGTGCGCCATATTGCATCCGTGCGAAATACATAATGATTCATGTCATTATTCATTCTTTTATCTTTGGATGTTATAATTTTTATTTAATTATGATTTAAACTACCTACGTGTATAACGACCTGTGTAACGTGTATTTAATTATGATTTAAACTACCTACATCAAATTGAATTCCAGCACGGGCACTATCAAAGGCCAAAGACCTCTATTATACCTAAGTAAGTATACAACAAAAAAAGACTCGTTTTTGAACCGGAATCAGAAATCAAAATCAAACAGTACTTTCAAACTGTCTAGTATTATTGATCTACCGAGTATTACGAATAGATATATTTTAAATGCAATTTGATAAATACATAATTTGATATACGTTTCATGATGATTGGCTAATTTTATCCTTCAAAGTCTCAAACCACTAAAACTATTTTCAGCCATAGTCAGTTTTCTGTATCTAGTTCTTAAATTCAATAGAATTATAATAGATAATTTATCTATGTTATTTTAATACCATTGCCTAAATTTATAACCATAATATTATGATTGACTAATCTTAAATTTAATAATTTTAATTATGAATGAAAGCATTAACATAAAACGATTCATTTGAAGGACATTGTTCCCCTAAAGTTAATTTGATTTATTTACGTCATTCACCTGGTAATAACGTCGCGTAATAAAAATAGTTTTTTTTTATTAGAATGAATTAATTAGAAAACGGTGACACTGCTGTCCGTCATTAGCTTGGGGTAACCATCACGATACAAGGCGTAGCTAAATATCACAGGCCGATAACGGGCAGCAGCGTCACCGGAGCAAGAAGCTACGCCCTGCGATCGCCAACCCGTCTGCCCAGCGTGGCGATGATGGGTATATCCTCCAGATGGTTGCCCTAAGTGGCGAACAACTGGAGAGGCCTATGTCCAGCAGTGGACTGCAATAGGCTGATGATGACGATGATAAAAACAATTCCTGATCGTTAGTCTCGCTAAAACTCGGTACAGCTTCGCTAATTTTGGTATTGAATTATTTCGTTTAAGTTCAAGAAAGGTTTAAAAGGTAAATGAGGGGTTGTACAAAGTAAAGTAAAAAAAATACCATTTGTCTCCTGTTCAGGGTCTGCAAAGGACCCCTGCAACAGGCACACGCAGAACAAAGCTAATGCGATCTTCGACAGCATTGCACTCACAGGTCTTTCACACTGATAAACAAGTTTTGCACTAACTAGGGAAACACTCAGTCGTCCGTTTTATACGAGTCTGTGAGAGCCGGGACTTTACCTGTCTTCAAGAGCATGAATCAATGTTTACTGTACTATACTATGATCAAGAACGCACGATTTCCTTTCAAAGGAATTTGTTAATTAGTTCATTTGAATTAGTTTGATGTAGTAGCTTCGTTATTGTATTACTGCCTCCTTGGTCTAGTAGTAGAGGTTTCGAGTTCGAATTCCGGTTGGGGCCAATAGTAGCATTTTTTGTAAAAAAAAAACCGACTTCATTGTGATGACGATGGGACCACAATATGTAGTGACACACATACAACAACAAAAAAATTAAAAATTAAAATTATTATGTGCAACTGAACATAATAATTTTTAACCGGCTTCAAAAAAACTTCCAGTAGTTACTCAGTAGTGGCCTCAGGAAGTTGGCTGTGTATCAGAAAGCACATTATTTTTTTTCTGTGCCTGGTCTCTCTTCGGTCATGTCGAAGTCATCCTATCGGATTATGTGAGAAAGCTGTCATGCGTCTGTATTTTCCTACTAAATAATTATATCCTTACTCGGCTTAACTCTTTGAAATTAAGCTGCTGTATCCAAAATTATATCTTGACTCTGGATATTTATTCCATGGCAACAGGCAAATAAACAACAAAATAGTCAACTGTTTCCTTTCTTAATCAAACAACATTAATATTATTCTTATATTCATTACTAGCTGTGCCAGCGGCGTCGCACGCGTGGATATCGGGTTTGAAAAATAACGGACTTCCATAAAATACCTATCTATACATAGTGCCTAAGTTTTAAGTTAAACCTCTAGCAATACATTGGTGAAAACAGTATTCAATTTCATGCAGTAGTTTATGAGTGATGCGCGTTCCAAAAAATTCTCCCGTTTTCCTAACATTTCCCTTCACTGCTCTGCTCCTATTGATAGTAGCGTGATGAAAAGTACCCTATAACCTGCCCAGGAGTATGAAGAATAATTGTACCAAGTTTCGTTAAAATCCGTTGAGTAGTTTTTGTTTCTATAATGAACATACAGACAGACAGACAGACAGACAGACAGACAGACAGACAAAAATTTTACTGATTGCATTTTTGGCATCAGTATCGATCACTAATCATCCCCTGATAGTTAATTTGAAAATATATACAATGTACAGAATTGACTTCTCTACAGATTTATTATAAGTATAGAAGATAGCTGTGCCGGCGGCGTCGCACGCGTAGATTAAAAAATAACAGACTTCCATAAAATGGTCCCTAAATTTTAAGATAGACCTCTAGCAATACATTGAATAGAATAAAATAGAAAATAGTTTATTCAGCGCACATTAAAAAATACAAGGGTGTACTAAATCTACAAAGTAACTTAAAACTAAGCTACAATGCTATACATTGGTGAAAACCGCATTTAATTCCATGTTTATAGTTTTCGCGTGATGCGCGATCAAACATACAGATAAAAATTTCTCCCGTTTTCCCAACACTTCCCGTCATTGCTCTGCTCCTATTGATTGTAGCGTGATGAAAAGTATACTACATACAGACAGACAGACAAAAATTTTACTGATTGCATTTTTGGCATCAGTATCGATCACTAATCACCCCGGATAGTTATTTTGAAAATATATTTCATGTACAGAATTGACCTCTCTACAGATTTATTATAAGTACCTACAGACTAGCTGTGCCAGTGGCGTCGAAGGCTTGGAGATTGGGTATCAAAAATAACGGACTTACATGAAATGATGCCTAAACTTTAAGTTAGACCTCTAGACCACTGATGTGGAATGCGGTAATTGGGAAAATTACAAACAGGCATATGTATAGTATAGTCCATACACAAATGTATTGAACCCGCGACCACTGAATCAGAGACAGCGTTCCCCACCACTGAACCAAACTAAAATTGTAACTACTACGAACTAGATATGATTATGTACGTTCGTATTAATAATTATTATTATTATAATCATCTGACACCAGATTAGCGGAGTCTGATTGAACATTTTAATACCACTGATAACCCTCAAATACAAATTTCTTTTAACCTGTAAAGCTTTTTTTTGAAATATAATATACTTATTTAATAATTGCTTAGAAGTGAGAGTTTTCCAATTATTAACAGATAACAGATTAGGTTATTTAAACTTATGTTTCGTGGTATTTACACTGAAGGGTAAAGACGTCTCTTATTGAAAGCGCAAATTTAATTCGCTTGAGTAGACATACATATCGCATTTGATAAATGAATTGTTCAAAGCCCACAAGTGTACTACATTAATAACGTTCTGTTCATTATATTATCAATCGCTTGCTAAGCATGAACTAGATATTTCTCGTATTATACAGGATGTTTGGAAGATTAACGTAAAAAAAAATAGGTGCCTCGTGTCGTGGGGTATCCGAATCACCCCATGTTTGTTCCACGATTTTTCATAGTCTCAGAATTATTGTTTTTTTGAAATTTAGAAAACTCCTAAAAAAATCATATTTCAAGATACCCTTTTTTGCAACTGCTCTCAAAGCATAATTTTATGACAATTTATTAAAGTGGTGGTCTAAAGTAAAAAAACGTTTAGTGATTTATGGATTTACCTTGGCTACATCGTAATTGAAACTATGAAAAATTACGGAAAATAGATACCTACACGAGAAACCTAAATTCATTTGTTTTGCCGCGAATGTTCTGACCACCCTGTATATCAGTCAACCGAGACCGCTGCGTAATCGTTATTACTAATCTATGAAATGTATAAGGGATGTGTATGTTGGTATGTGTCTATTATTAGTTACCTGTCAGTGTAGGTAGTATGTCACTATAGTCTAACGCTTGCGGTTAAGCCGTGCTTAGGTAAGTGACGGCTAATGACTAGGGCCCTTACCACCAAAATCGAAAACGATCGTTCGTTAAACGGATCGCGTACTTTTGCAAAATAAATCCCTCCCATTTATCCTTCCCGTGTTCGAATATATTAATTAAATTCATGAAAATCGACTTTGACGAATTTTAGTTGGTACTTATATTCGAACACGGGAGGTGGGATTTATGGCGCAAAAGTACGCGATCCTTTAAACCAACGATCATTTTCGATTTTCGTGTTAGGGGCCCGGATTTCTAATCTCAAATGTTGAAGGGAGCGGCCTATCATTATTTCGCTCCAAGCTACCTTCACCTGGCCGTGGTGCATCCTGCTGAACAACAAACGAGACGCTGGCAACCGACTAGTGGCAGTATAACCATCAGAATTGAAATCGTAGCTAAATAGGTACCACAGACCGATGACGAGCCGCTGCGTCACTGGAGCGAGAAGTTGCGCCCTGCGATCGCCAACCCGCCTGCTAGCGTGGCATGGGTATATCCTCCAGACGTTTGCCATAAGTGGCGAACAACTGGAGAGGTCTTTGCCCATCAGTAGACTGCAATAGGCTGATGATGAACTGAATCGATCTCCGTCTGGAGATCGATTCAGGTTGTCTAACCTTATGGTAGAGAATAACAAGATAGAAAGGGTAAGGTGGTGGTAGTTAATACGATATTATCTATAGTATTTTTACTTTCAAACGTCAGCGTTTGTGATTCCCCTCGGTAATTGTGATAAGTTTATATTATCATGTGACCTTTGGGTCATTTTCACTGTCCATAGTAGACATAACAAAATTGGTCTCTTGACTACATACTTAACAGGTGTCGTCTTCACTATTTTAAAGAAGTGGGTTCTCAAGAACCCAAGGTTACACGATATTCAGATAAACGATACTCATACGAGTATATGACAAGAGTCGACTCTAAAAGATTGTAAGTGAGGACACAAGCGCATTTAAAATACTTTTCGAATCAACATAAATGCAAAAATGAAGCAGGGAAGCCTGTCAATTACTATTCCCATTAGATTGATCGCAAACGTATTAGCGAGTTCCCAGCGGCTGAATGATCCGTGAAACGATCATTCGATATACCTACTCGTAATTTAGAAATGGGAGAATCATTTGCTATAATTACGCTCAGGAACATTATTAAGGGAGAGAGCTATACTTGCTCTGGTGTACTTATGACTTTGGTCGTAGGTACTTATTCTTAGCACGTACAGGGTACTATTTGCTATGAGGGAATGGCACGCATATCACCCTTCTATTCCACAGTATAGAGAGGTTGGCGGAAAGGAAACTGCGATACTTGGTAATAGTGAATAAATTAAAACTTAACTGACGGGACTCCAGCGCGGAAGGCAATAGAAAGATAAAAATGATGTCGTGTTGTAATTGAATCGAATGAGGAAATGTGATGAATTAATATAGGTATATAAGATTTTTTTAATATCAACTCTTTACGTGGTCTATTTCTGCCAAAAGGACTAGGAGTTAATATTGACAACGTTACAATACTTAATAAGGAAGTATTGGTATTGCGGATTACTTAGAGATTTTACCCTTCCTGTAATCGTTTCAAGACATATTAGGGTACAAGCAAATCGCTCGACATCAGATGCACGCTCAAAGATGATTTATTTCATTGATTTTATCACTTCTGCACCATTATTGACCACATAATAACACCATACTAAAACCCATTCTTAAGGTAACACGTAAACTTCGAGTTCAAATACCCTCCAAAGAATCATAATACATAGGTCACAAATTTACACTTCAAAGTGTATTGGGAGATTATTCCTCCTTCAATTGTATTTGGAGCGAACATGACATACTGTTATTTTTTTGACTGTCCCCGAGCACTTTGTCGCGGTCAAGCACTCGTCGTTTCGTGGAGGTTTTCTTTTATTAGGTTACACTTTGGAGACCCACGTACTACATAACGAATTTTTTGTATGTAACCTTCAGTTATGTTTGGGGATGGCTATTTTATTTCAGACTAGACGTACCAGTGAACTTCGATTTACCTTCGATATAGTGCCGTCTATTAAAAATCACACAATATTTATAAAGCAAACCTGATTGCTTTACAAATATTTGTACGGCTTTACGTAGCTATGAAGCCACGAATTATATTTTTGAGTCATTTAGCTGAATAATTTTAACGGTTTCAGAAGCAATAAGTGTAATCGTGTTTAAATTTAGTAAGCAATCAATTTGTTTCGATATTAATTGGTGCCATTTTAAACTAGATTGATATTTTGGCTCTATAGCGACTTGTTTCAACGATCTTTTATAATTATTATATTTATCCTCTAAGACCAGCCCTGCGTTATAGCAAATAAAATTATACTTGTTTCCCGGAAAAATCCATACAAATTTGTTCAGGCAACTAACCTAAACATTAATAAAACAAGCCTATCAACTAATGGGGTTCCTTATAAATACGTCTAACTTTGGTTCATGTGTTCTATCTACACAAATCATTCGCGTTCAATGAGTCATATTATTATATCTCTAGAGGAAACGTTTGAATCTGTATTGAAGATACCATCCCGACGGGCAGCTTCCGCAGAAAAAGAAAAATGTTGGTGTCGAACCGACCGAGTAAAAAGCCATTATGTTGCACGAGTAACCATCGAGATGTGCTAAATAAAGGACCGTAAATTATCGTCAATTTTTTTGTACCAAATTACTTATAACACTGAACTTCTAGTATTATATTTGTATTGTTTTATGATATCAATGCAGGTTGTGGGAATTTTTATTGAAGGATTTTTTACAGACAGATTTTGTAATGTGGGCAGAACTGTAAGTGGACTACGATTTTTTGTTTTATATAAATTAATAAACCCTACATTTACATATTTTTGCGTCTCTTTATTTATTCAAATCATTTATTGTTAAAAATATATGTCTGAAACATAAATTTCATAACTACGAGTACAATTAGTATTCATTGTAATTCGATATAACGCCACTTCATACACAAAACCTATTGCCCGTCTTTGTTCGAGAAGTACTATTTGCCGAGTAAATTTTCAAGGGGCAAATTTTATGTTTAATTGCTGCATCTGTTACGGCAACCAAGTCGCTGTGGCAACGGACGAGTAACCAAACTCCATATGTACTTTCTATCTGGTTAGATGTACATGATCGATAAGTTCTATAGAGTTAAACGGTCACGTGGTATCCCCCGATCGTTGTCACGTAGCTAACGTAGGTACCTGGAGGGAGCAAATGTACTGTAAATACATGCCGGAGACAGATTGCTGAATCGGTCATTTTGCAAAATCAATTTTCAATAAAATTAATAAACAATTATTTTGCAAATAAATGTTCAGCCTGTGATTTACGAATCAATTTGAGTTGCACGGGTCAATGGGCGGTGTCGACTGCTTACCATCAGGCATGACATTTGTTCGTCTGCCCCCTCTTGCATAAAAAGCAAAAAATAAGGCACATTATCGTCACTTAAAAATCTCGTATCATACCGTCCCGATCGTGTCCCCAGTTCCTTAGGAACCCTTTAGGATGCGTTCAAAGAAAGTTCGTTTCATTTTCGGCTGGCCAGGGCAGACAGGATGCAGCCATACTGTGCTGAGGCACTACCCTGCAAGATTCTGAGCACTAGCGTCTCAGGAGAATTTAGTTGGTATGCCCTCTCATTCTGGGAGAAGTCCTACTCATCAAAGGCGGCTTAAATGCATTTCCTTCTAGAAAAAACAGCTAGAAACGCTTCGTCAGCTAAATCACTGCTCCATGAAAGTTTTCATACTTCGCTTTACGTTTGTATTTTCGTCACCCTGCCTCTCCGTATATGAGGCCTTAGGCTTTTATTTACATATCGGAGCATGATATATACTCTAATAGACCTGATTAATACTCCTATCTAATACCCGAGTCGATTGTTAAATCCAAAACGTTCATGCAGAGCTGTGTGATAAAGTTCACTAATTATATTAATTGCTAAACGCTATTCAGTTGTTATATCTACGAGTACATCGTGTAATCGTTATGTATGGGCTGTTTAGGGTATCCCGCAGAAATATATCAAGCTGTAGTGGCGATTACGTTTCATTTCGCCAATAGGTCATAGTTTATATCTATGAACTTATGTCATTAGCTCCTATGTCTCCGTCGATTTTGACAACCTTTTGTGGCGCAATAGTTAGACCGTTCTCGTCTAAAGTGCGGTTGATTTGAAGGTTACCATATGAACTTGTATTAATTATTACCATATGAAGGGTCCACCATGGACGTTTAATTTTATACGTCCATGGGGTCCACTGCAATAATGTTGATTGTCCAAAAATATTGCCAACAAAGTCTTTCTTGATCGGAGAAAAAAGGACCATCTCTTTAGCTGTTTATTTAACACTGTATATAACCTAAAGCCCAATATATCTCAAAGCAAAAAACCAAGGACATTCATAATTAATGCAGTGGTCCCTTCATATGATCTCACCATATGATCTTGTAAAATTCTGCAAATAATCGCTGTTGGTTGTCTAATAAATAAATTATTTTGGGTGTGCTGGGAGATGTCCCCAGTTATCATTTGTTCTCTCAGACGTTGTTGACTCAAACTCTGGTCGAGAAACGAAATGATGATGACGCCACTATATTATGAACTATGTATTTTGAGATCCGAAATACACATCAAACTAACCTAATCAACCCAACTAGTACTACTAAATATAGTTCGATTAAAGAAAAATTAAAAACCTCGGTAATTAATTAAAAATTGATTGGAGATTTGACTGAAAACTGTGTCGCCAAATCACATTAACAAGATTAAAACCGGTGGAAAAAATACTAGCACTTTTGTAAAATATCTGAATCTACAGTATACTACATTACAACTGCGACACAGACATATATATGTATTTATTAGGTCTAGCATCACGAACGACCAGTGCGTGCGATGTGTCGGCGCCAAGTGCCTCCAAATTACGGTCTCAGAAGAACTGCCCGGTTGTAGGTCCCACTTAGGAATCCCTGTAAGAACGCTTCGTTTCACCTCGTAAATATAAGATTAGGCACGCCGAAACGAGCCGGTACAGACATTTTTTAAAGTGAAGTCCATTGTAGTAAGTATGACAAGTAGTGTGATACTGTGGCACAATAAAGTGGGTTCCCCTTGCTTTGTGGTGATAGTAGGCGAAAGAGATCTCAGAACGATAAGGCGGTTGACGCTTAAGAGTGGTAGGGCATAGCAAATCTTCGCTCGAATTGAGCCACCCGTCCGGGAAAGGACCTCCTCCTTATAGAATACCGCAGCCAAATGACTTCTGGGTCGTGTTTTTGCCAGTGAATAGGATTTCCGGAGCTCGTGGGGGGTTTGAGTTGGGCCGGCATGGCGGTGAGAACTGACAGGTAGCAAGCCATTTACTTACCCGTTGCCACAGCGACTTTGGCTTCTTTTTCACTTTGCATCAGGCGTAGGGAACCCATTATGTCAAGCTACTTTAAAAAAACCGTCCAAGTGCGAGTCGGGCTCGCGCACGTAGGGTTCCGTACCACTTATTGAACGAAAAAAGTTAGGTAATTTGATTTATGACGTTTAAAAAATTTCTTATAGTTTCGCAATAAACTGGCTGTGACATACGGACGGACAGACAGACAGACATGACGAATATATAAGGGTCCTGTTTTTGCCATTTGGCTACGGAACCCTAAAAAGAACGTGGCGGGTTTCCTGATAGAGATCCTCAGTCGTGCAGGTAAGGCACAATGGCCCAGTGTTAAGCCATTATTAAGTGTGTCATAGTCTGATAAAATTAACCAGCTACGTAGAGACATTCGCAGTCTTAGTGTTCTCTATCGTCTTTACAATGGGGAATATTCCGAAGAGTTATTCGAACTCATCCCATCTTCTTCTTTCCACTCCGAAGAGCCGCGCAATGATTAGTTGACTTTCTTCTTAGAAAAATCAAATTAAATCTTTAGACTCCTCCAGTATTTACTAGAAATTGTAAGCAATATAATGTCTTCAACGAAACAATAAACTGTCAATTTATGTAGGTACGCCGGATTTTAATTTGTAATTCTGTAACGGCCATGAGTTTCGGCACTCAGAAAGCGGAAGTTATCCAATGAAGAAAATGCTCAGCGCGGCTCAAAAACATTTGATCCTTATTTTATACACTCTTTGTTTTATTACTTTTTTCTTCGTACAAATCAATCAAAAAGTTCTCAGCGGGTGTGAAGCAAAAGTATCTCCCACGTTCACATTTGTATAGATTGTACTTCAAAGTTAGTTTCCTACTCGTATGTAAAGAAGGATACTCACTCAGTTTAGTAAAGAGTTTGGAATTCTTAATTTATTTACGTTAGAAAGTGATTCTCAACTAATTTCAAATGAATTTATTGTTGTGTTTTTATTTCACGTAGGTAGGTACTAATACTAAGGTACTAAAGTACCTACAACCTAAATATAACTGCATCTAAAATAAATTGTTGTTCAATAGATATAGATACTATGCCCTACGAAACTTAAAACGGCGTTCTCAATTAAAGACCTCTTCCCGTTGCCATGGCTACGTGAGTTCTTTTTGCTTTATCTTACAGACGAGAGCGCCCATTAGCAAAATAAATAAAAAAAGCTCTAGTCGTGGATCATTCTTTTACGCATACCTGTAAGTTACAAAAATTGTAACACTTTTTTATGTTTAGCCCACAATGGTTGACTGGTAGAAAAAGACTACGTGAAATTAAGTCCATGTCTGATGTGCAATCAATATTAAAAAAAAATTAAACGCGTCTGTTTAAACCATACTTTATTTAACCTATTAACGAAAAACCTTAGCAAAAAGTTTACGTAAGTACAAAATTACGTTTGGCAACTATCCCAACCGAATATTTTATCAAAGGCACCTTTGTATCCATGGAAGAAAAAACAAGTACCTAAGTTGCCCGGTACCCGCTATAAATAGATGTCGGTTACTAAGCCTACAAATTCAGATAAACTAGACTATAACCGTACCTAAACCTGATTAGCATCTGTATGTAAAATATATTATTATTGTCATCTGTTTTCTTCAAGCGCCGCAAAAAGTAGGTTATGTAAAAAGGTAGGATAAAAAGGCATGAACTTTTTATCTTTGGATAGTCAAACGAATGAAAAAAGAAACATTTTTCTTAACGCGAGTCTGGTTCTTCGAATGAGACGTAAGACTTGAAAATGATATACAAATAATAAAATAGGTTCTATAAATATTTATGTACAAATGAAACTGGATTATCAAATCTGGGTATTCTGTGAGATGCCTTTCAAGTCTGTTAGGAGATAAGTAAAGTAGTAGTAAAGAGAACCTTCGTTTTAGATTAGATTAAATGGAATTCAGTGTGCCTAGCACGAACATTTTCGAAAAAGTATGCGTAACGTAACCGTAAACAGTAATTTTCACTACATTAACGTACGTAAATGTAGTACCTCTTACGCACGATAGGGGCGCTATACCAAGTTTCATACAAATGTTTACGGTAACGTTACGCATACTTTTTCGAAACTGTTCGTGCTAGGCACACTGTTCTATGTAGGTACTCTTTTTGTCTCTGACCAAAAATGCAGTTACGGATTCTACTCTTTTGGTCTACACCTTACGCCGGGGTCCGACGGAGGTTGCATAGCAACATTTGTGACATAATATCATGTATACCTAATAGAATAGGCCTTGTTCCTTCAAACCGTTCCCGCCGCCGTGCATGCCATTCGCACTGACTAAGTACTCGTAGCAATTTTCTCTTTCTCACACAATATCACATCCCTACATTGTATTGTACCAAAGTAAGTAGCTTAAGCACTGGTGTTATGGGCATCAGGACAACGATGGTACCACAAAAAATATGCTTTTAAATACATACAACACTCATGTTCATCACATGAATATTTGTCCTGAGTGAGAGTCGATCCCACGACTCTTGATTCAGAAGTCAGGGGTGACTACCAATTGAGCCACCGAGCCAACTTTAAAATGTACTAGACTTCGCGTACTCATCTTCTAACTTGGCATGGAAACAGTGATTCTGGAACCATGCGGACGAAACGCCTACAAATAACATACCTATAGAAATAAAGCTTCTATTGTGCTTCGCGTTGTCTCGTAGAACATGATATATAATATTTATGTATTGAATCACAAAGTTTTCTACGACAGCACACAGAATTTGCTCATTTATTTACGTATTAACATTCCCAAAATGTTACATCATAGCGGCTACGTCAAAGTTAGTAACTATTCAGTCACTTTGTTATTACGAAATCGCGAGACATTTTAACATACATTTTAGTTTATTTCAAATATTTGAAGAACATCTGCAAAGGCAAACAAAGTATAAACAAATTAAATACTATACGGGCATCGTATGTTCGTTTTGCGTCGTATTTGTTTAGACTTCAGATCAGAAAACTTATGTAAAGGTTGATATACACATTATATGATGTTCAGTGATTTTTAGATAGATTTAGATATTTTTTGTATGTTCTGTATGCGTGTCCGTTCCGGTCTTAGTCGTTTCATCCCATAAGAGGTGATTCACCCGCGATTCACCCCGCAGACAAATCATTTTTAATGTGTTCGTTCATATCATAGTTCGAATAGCCTACATACTTTATTAATGTCTCAATTCGAACCGCTTTTTCCTTTTCTTAACAATACAATAAATAACTGATCAAGATGAAGTTGATGATCTCCGTCCGATTTCGGCCACGAACCCCTTCGGCTTCTAATCAATGGCGTTCGTGTGCTAGAAGTTCCGCTGCGAAACTTCATGCACACTGAGGGCACGTCAGTACCACCACTATACCTCTATAATATTAAGTTATTAGGGTATTATGTAGTAAGTTATGGCAGCAACTTAATGGGCCTTCAACCGGTTTTAGTATCAAGTTCAGCTAAACACAAATATTCCACGCAAATATATAGGTGGGATTCAAAACGACGACTCCCGTTTCAGAAGACAGGGGCTAGACCGTAGCTATCGCAGGTTTTACAGCTAAAAATGATTACATCTACTCTAATATTATGAAGAGGCAATATTTGTATTTTTGTATGTAACGAATAAACTCAAAAAGAACTGAACCTATTTTAGTAATTCTTTTTTTATCACTGAGTAACATAGGCTATATTTAGTTTCCCGAAGCGAAGCGAGGGAGGGTCACTAGTAAGCTATATTTATAAAGGTCTGTATAGTGAAGTTTGATTCGTGGATACTCACCAAGTAGTGACAGAAATTGGCACGGCCCGGTAATATTGCCTAAAGGGCTAACACACCCTACAGCCAACGATAGCGGATCTGCAGGCTCAGCTCATCCAATAAACCGCCACAACCAGTGTTAGCACAAGCCGGACAGTCGTTTCACCCTCCACTGAAAAAACACTAAACCTCGCCGCATCTTGTTTTCTTTCGTAAGCGAATAATCCGCAGAGCATAATTCCGGGACATTTGTCGCCACGATTCCCTAATGAATACGCAGGGAGGGCCCATTCCGTCCGGCCAGTCCAACCCTATCTTGATTGTGAAGGATTATGTAAGGTATTACGACCAACGGGCTTCTTTTCTCCTTCGTCCGAAGAAAAATTGTTCTGATTAATACTTTCTTTGTCCTCAATAACGGTCGTTATTTGTGAGCTTGTAAACAGTCCCTGCCATTTTCCCCTGCAGATACAAAGGGCGTGTCTATTTATAAATCAGGTAATGGAACCCTTGCTTTGGGGTTGTAACTGCAAAAATTAACCTTTATAATTTTCACTTTGATACAAAAGGATGACATGAAGAATATGTACAAGAAACAAGAATACGGGTATAGCTGTGAGGAAAGTCCATTGATTCTTGATAATATTGTGTAAGCGTGGGATTAAAGTGCTGTTGCGAGAGATAAGATTAACATGATAAGTAGTTGAAAGGGGGGCGCTGATATTTATTTTCAAAGCCTAACTTTACAAGGGCAGTAGACCAAACAAGTTTGGGAACCTCTACGTTATCATGTAGTTATTAACATGAAATGCATTTCCTGAACCTTTTCAACCGCTTATCGAAACCTGTAACCTTCGGATCTTCTTTAACCGTACACAAACGTCAACCCATAACCTTCGTTCGAATCATCTTGAACCGTACACAATACGTCACGAAATAATAATATTTTATGTTCCAATAAATCGTGTAAAAACGGTACACATTATTATTTATACAACTAGCGATAAAGTAATGTGTAACTAAATCAATAAAGTTACCAATTGTAACTCATGTTAACAAACAGCAGATATATGACAAATATTGGCAGCCAACTACAAATCTCAGGCCGCTCTCCCGGGAAATCTACGCTTTGCTTCAACTGGCGACGAATTTAATTCGAACAAGTATATACGAGCACTATGCCTACCAGCAACTACAGAATGTTTTACGTGATACTTATATACTTGTACCTGCTTTTCTTGACGAGTCGAATGAACTTTACGATGAACCTACGAAGAACTGTGTATTTTTAGTATTACTTTACATATCAACAAATCACCGCTCTCGCTCATGCTAATGCAGAATTGTAAATAGGGGCAGGGACAAAGATTAAATAAGAGGGGTAGGGTATAGCGAATCTTCGCTCTAATTGAGCCGCCCGCCCGGGTATGAATACCGCACCCAAATGACCTCCAGGTCGTGTTTCTACCGGTGAGTAGGGTTTCCGGAGCTTGATGGCGGTGGCAACTGACAGGTAACTAACCAGTTACTTGCCCGTTGTCACAGCGACTTGGGCTTCTCTTTCGCTATCCATCAGGCGTAGGGAAACCATTATGTGGAGCTACTATAAAAAAAAAGATTATTTTGTTTTCATTTCATCACGCATCAAAATTAAAAACTTCCCAAAAACAAGGAACATTATTCAAATAAAAGAACTCTTTAATTAAAAAGCACTTAGATGTCCGCCGATCGCTCATCTACGTGGCATTAATTTCAGCCCACATCCACCCACTGCTGAACATAGCCCTCGTATTTCAACCGCCCTTTTACACAATCTCTCGCAAACGTCCTCGAATTCTTTACGGCCACTGTTCCTATGTCATTCGACCATCTGGTCTGCCTTGCTAAGGAATTAATACTTAGTTATAAAACGTTACTGCATTCCTGGCTCCCTACTCAGAGCACTACGGAATCATAGTCGATTTCAATATCCGTACTTTGTCACTGTCTAGGGTAAAAAAACAAAGCATAGATAGATATCGAATTGAGCTATGTTTCCGTAAGTAGTATAAGACGGCCAGACACAAAAGCGGTAAGTAAGGTAGATATTAATGATATTGCATAAAATCTCCGCTCCTAATCACGTTTCTCGCTTCTATTGGCGGATTCTTACCTAATCCACTGCTCCTTTGCTTCGCTTTGGTGGACAGCCTTATTTTGGCAGACTTACAATTACTACGCACGCATACACGCATACAAGTGAAGTAAAGACAAGATTGTAATCATTGTATCAATGGATGGATACTATCCTTTACGTCACGTTTCATTTTGCACAGAGTTTACTTGAAAAGGCTTTTATTGTGGTTCAAAGTGGCACGCAACTCTTGGTTGCCTTGATTTTACTTGACTGACTCTTGAACCATATCACTTTATATGATTTAAGAGTCACTTGTTCTGCGTAAAGGAAATTTTATCTACATAAATATAATTAAATATGTTATTAGGACGGAATAATAATCAAGACTTTTTGGTGTCTTGTAACGAAGGATAAGCCCCGAAGCGAAAGCTAAGAACTCTATAGTAGGGGAGCCCAAGGGGGGATTTCGGGAGTTACTAAAGCGCGGCAGATTAACATATAGGGAGATACCTTGTACCCGATTAAATACTTCCAACAAACATGAGTCCCGTAAATGCGGCCGCCCGTCAAGGATAAAGGATCAGATTAGTAAAAAAAAGTTGATCATCAGAAATTCTTGAGCGCGTCAGATTAAGGTAGGGTGAGTTAGTTACATGCTAAAAAGTATATATTCCACTAATCTGACAATTTCCGATTGTCGATAAAAAGTTACTGGGTTACAAACTTGTAAAAAAAAAACGTCATCTCGACTTTCTCGAGCGTGGCTAAATTTTTTTTTATTTTGAAGGAAATAATTCAACGTTCACAAAAAATATATAATCTGACGATTTCCATAAGCCGAAGTAAGGAAAACTAATTAATAAAGTTTAATGCGTGCAGCTACGTAATCCCTGTTTTCCCCTCTCCGCGTTTCTATTCCTCTCTCACTTTTTCTCTATCTATGACTCTCTCACTCCGTCCCCACTCTGGTTTCTGTTGCCATGACGCCATGACGCCAAAAATTTGAAAAAATAAAACAAAAATTTTTTCAATTGTCAGATTAGGCGAATCCCTCTAGATAATCGTCAGATTATGAGACAGCACGTCTAGGGTATATAGATGAACCATATATATCTTAATCTGACGCGCTCGAGTATTTCAAAATGGCGATTTTTTTTTACACAGTTTAAAAATGGCCGCGAGTTTGGGTCACATCCAAATCGTCAGATTATTATATAAGAGCTTTTTTTTAGGTTCACTTAACACCCCCTTAGAAAATCTGACGCGCTCGATTAAGTTTTTTTTTTATCGATTTCAACCCTTACGTATGACTACCCCCATCATGGAAACAATCAGATTAACATACGTACATCTTCCAAAATACGTAAAACATTGATGCTATCAATATCTGACGCGCTCGTGTATGTCCATGCATCGGTTTTTTTTTACATTTTTGAAAATTTATAGCCGCTCCCCCCACCAATGAAAGTGTATATATTATATAACATTTTTTTCTTCTAATTATCTAAGCTTCGCAATCGAATAGGTCTCTATAATGCTCGAGTAAATCCCGATTTAGCATCCCGGGCTCCCCTACCACTACTAAAGTAACGCTAATATTACGAAGCCTAAAGTGCTTTGACCTTTCACCTAAGTTTGATACTCGTAATTCTATAATTACCTACTTACTCATTACACGAGTAACAAAAGCGAATACGGCAAATGTGTGGGCGTCAAGAAAGTACATAAATGTCAAGTTTTTTTTTTTTTTATAGTGGCTCGACATAATGGCTTCCCTACACCTGATGGAAAGCGAAAGAGAAGCCCAAGTCGCTGTGACAACGGGCAAGTAACTGGTCAGTTACCTGTCAGTTGCCACCGCCATGCCGGCCCAACCCTAACCCCCCACGAGCTCCGGAAACCCTACTCACCGGCAGAAACACGACCCAGAGGTCATTTGACTGCGGTATTCTATAGGGTGGAGGTCCTTCCCCGGACGGGCGGCTCAATTCGAGCGAAGATTCGCTATGCCCTACCTCTCTTAAGTCTACCTTTTACCGTACTATGCCTTGCTCCACCCCGGATCCGGCATGAAGGTGCCTAATGCATTCCCCTCTTAAAAAAAAAGGTGCAGGTTGGAACTCGACGAATCATAAGCAAAAGCTACCGTACCTTTGATTCGAAGAAGTACTGGATAATCATGTGGGCAACCCCGCTGGCAAAAGCTACTTTACCGTAGAAACACTTATCATCTCAGCATTTAATTCTGCAAATAGTAGACTCACAGAAGTTAGTTACACAAATGTCACTTGTAACGACTGATCACGGCGTATTGCGAGTACGTCAATCAGTGTTCCTTCTCCCTCGCACTCCCAAAACCGTGTTGATAAGACAGGGATAGCAAACGCTTCAGTGCCCGGGCAGTAAAAACGCGGGCAAGCCGACCCCACGCACCAAACTAATTGCATTTCTGATTCTCTCTGAACTTGCTGTAATTAACTCGATGCCGTTCAACATTGTGGCCACTGAAATGTAGAAAAAGCGTTGTAAGAAAATGATAGAATTGTGCGCAGGTTTTAGGTCATTGTTATCATCAGTCTATTGTAGTCCACAGCAGGACATAGGCCCCTCCAGTTATTCGCCACCCTGGGCAGGCAAGTTGGCGATCGCAGAACGTAGCTTCACACTCCAGTGACGCTGCTACCTGTGGTAGGTATTTACATAGACATGTACACTTTAATGGATGGGATGTAAGGGAGCGACCTATCACCTTTTCGCTCCAAGCCATCCTCACCTGCCCGCGGTGCATCCTGCCGAATAACAAACGTGGCTCTGGCAAACCGACTGGTGGCGGTAAAACCATCACGATAGAAGGCGTAGCTAAATACCACAGGCTGATGACGGGCAGCAGCGTCACCGGAGCACGAAGCTACGCCCTACGATCGCCAACCCGCCTGCCCAGCGTGGCGATTATGGGTATATCCTCTAGAAGTTTGCCCTAGGTGGTGAACAACTGGAGAGGCCTATGTCCAGCAGTGGACTGCAATAGGCTGATGATGATGATGTACACTTGACCATTGTGGTCGCAATTCGGTCAGTAGCATCATTTTTAGACCGGCGTGGTAGTATTCTAACATAACTACTAAAATCAGTGTAGCGTTAATAAATCCTGAACACATCCGCGTGCCCGGGAAACATAAACTAAATGGGTAGTCAAAAATTCAATCCCCACTGGAATATATTTTAGAAAGGTATAACGAAGTCTGGAGCACTATCGAGCTGTAAAGTTTCTCTATGAAAATGAGTTTTTACTTAGTTGCAAAGTTTCATTGTAGTTGTTTCTGAACGACATGCCTGACTGGGAGGGGCGCGTGCGTCGCATAGTAATCAAAGCGATACGGCCAATTTGGATATAACGGAGATTGACCTGCTTTTTTCATGCAAAACAAAATTAATGCCCGATATAGGTAGGGTAAAGGCACCAGTGGCCAGCCGGGGACCAGTGGCCAGCCTTTTGAGTCGTTTATTGGTCGTAAATATCAGGTATATTCGTTTTAACAAATCGTGAGTGTTTAAATAGAAACTCTGATTACTCATTGATCACTACATCATACGACAGACGCGGTGAGGGATCGAGCGGAAAAGAAATACTCGTTCAAATTTGTCGGCGAGAGCAGTAGTGTATGTCCGCCATATTTTTTATTTCACTTGGTGTTCTCCTAACAAGTACGTAAAACTGTTTTTAAAAGTATAAACTATTAGTTTTTGTTCACAATTGGTTTATTTATTAGTTTATCTATTAACTGGCATTGTATTTTAACGAAAATATCACCATTTAACTCATAAATTCAGGGGGCTGGTTACTGGGTACCACTTTTTTCCAAAAAATCCAGTGTCCAGCCTCCCTCGGCTGACCACTGGGTTTTTCATAGTTAGAGTAAAACCCAGTATTCGGCCGCATTTGAAATAACGGATCTATGCGGCTGGCCACTGGATTTAGCGTTTCCAGTACTCAGCCATTAACCTTGAGTGTATGAGAAATAAGGTTGAGTTTACAATGTACGTAGGTATTGTTTGAATAGTGATTTTTTATGCCTGTTACGCACTTACCCATGCTTATATGAGTAAAATATATGTTTATTAAATTAATTCAATAGGTATTGACTATACTTACATAATTTTACTTTCTTATTTGTAGCAAAATGCCGAGACTAATACACAGATACCCTACAGAAAGACTCACTTATTTCCATGAAAGCCGTTCGAAACGTAATGTCGTTTAGGGAGGCTAGCAGATCGTTTGGTGTTCCTCGAGTACCTACGAGTTACCTACGAGTACCCACGAGTTACCCAAGGAAAATGGGTCCAGACTCGGTTCTTAATAAAACAAAAGAACTTACCTTGAACTTAACTTACTTACCTTGGATTAAGAACTTAACTTACCTTGGCACTAGTGTGGTTTGTATGGTTTTTGTGGTTTGGGTGGTACACTGTGTCTAAAAATGCATTTGCATCTGCGTGTTGACGTACACCTACTTCCTCACTAGATTACTAATTAGAAAATGAACATTTAATATAAGTAACGGATTATTTATTGTTATCTCTTGCGAGAGTAGATATTTTGTAATAATTCAAGGCAATTTCGTGTCGTAAAACTAGTACTCTTAAGTAAAATACATAGTTATTCGATGAAGAATATATATAGTTGCTTTTAATATAAATATATGTGATTTTGGTCTCATTTTACTAAATAGTTTTAAAGGCCGAGTACTGGGTACACTAAGGCTGATTATTGGATTTTGGCGGCTGACTACTGGAAAAAAGTGCCATTTTTACTTTTCATTTAAATATAACTACAAAAAAGAATATTGTTGCTTTTTGTTATGTCTTATTTTGAATCTTTAATAAACGTTTAATCAATCCACGTAATGCGTTTGTTTATCCGTCTAAACCTGTAGAAATGCCGACCATTCAAACTTCAAAAAGTCGATTTGAGGCTGACCACTGGTGCCTTTACCCTACTCACATTTTGGATATTGAAAAAGTTCCTTTTAAAACTAATAATGGGGATGTTCAAAGAGAAAAAAAAATTAGGGTCCCATTGTTTTATCTTTTTGTCTAGAAGTCTGGGCCTTACGGCTTTAAGTTAGATAAATGTTATGTTGTCAATCATCATGGACCTGCAAACGTCCACTGCTGGACATAGGGATTTGCCTTAGGCAGTAGGTGTTATTCGTACTTAGGTAAACGCTGTAAACTATGTCCTGCTGTCCGTTTCCTGATATTACCTTAGTCATCTTCTACGCAACTGGGATGCTCTAATTTTAAATTCAGAAACCACTCGGAATTTTGTGAATATGCTTAAGTGAAATTAATTTCACTTCATTTCATATATGTACCTAAGTAGAATCCAGTTCCAAATCTTATTTTTGTCCACACGTTCATAGTGCAAATCAAGTAGATCAAAGTACATCAAAAAACGGCAACGTCGTGGCTCCACACGCAAATCCAATAAATTCACAAACGCAGGTTCGGAATTGCATCAGACCTTTTAAGTGCACCGAGACATCTTTTCCGTGCGGCCCGATACGATAACATGGCCTAGCTCTAGGAGATGTGTTTGTGTTTAACTACTGCAGTTTGCGAAAGTAGAACTCATACCTAACAGGTTTAGCGATAACTGAACAAATACAGCAGTTACAATAATCAAGATCGTGATATAACTGTGAGCTATCGACTTTTGTAAGTGTTTTACAAACCTACAACGTACTTCTAAAGGAATTGCACTTCCAGCGGCGGTGTTTCATGATCGCTACGACCATGTCCTTCTTTAAACGTGTCCCTGTCCTGTGAATCACATATGATATATAACAATTGAAATTCTATTGTGTCTGGACATTGGATTTGGATTGGATAAGCATCGGCTTCGGTTGGGACTAGATGGATGGCAATAGTACCTAATTCGAATCCTGATCAAACAACATCCAAAAAAGTTTTATCCCAACAGTAAAATGTAACAAAAACTGCATCCAATCACGATGCCAATCACACAAAATAGTCACAGTATTCAAATCTCATAAAAACGCAACGCCTATCAATTTTGAAATCGTAAATAATTTAAACGTTAAGTGGATTTGTGTGTACGAATGAAAATGCCCACACGTCTGTCGACGCAGGGGTATGGAGCGAACGCTTGACACAACTCCGATGTGATATTGGCTATTCTAATCGATGAATCGAAACGGTTTTAAATTAACTGATATTTCATGTATATTTTTATTTTAGTTTGATATTGCTTTGCAAACATTTTTTTTTGACAAACGGGCCTGAAGGTCACCTAAGTCATCATTTGCCTGGCCTGTTCCCATTATCTGGGGTCGGCGCAATATGATTTCTTCTTCCATTCATCCCTATCATCCGTCATCGTCCCATTCACTCCTTTCTCAGCCATATCATCATTCAAACAGTCCATCCATCTTTTCTTCGGGCGGCCTCGCCCTCTCCACCCATTCACATTCATCTTCATCACGGTCTTGGTCACATGTCTCTCATCTCTCCTCATTACGTGCCCATACCAAGACAGACGGTTCCATTTCAACTTCTCCGTCACTGGTGCCACTTTCATACTTCCCCTAATGTACTCATTCCTTATTTTATCCATTCTGGTCACTCCACACATCCATCTCAACATTCTCATCTCTGCAAAATGCATTCTTCTTTCATCCGTCTTCTTAATAGGCCAGCACTCCGATCCATACAGTACGACAGGAAGGTCACCTAAGTAAGCTCAGATAATAGACACCGCAACACCAGGGGAGTCACAGGTGTGTTGCCGGCCCTTGAGAAATGTTAGACTCGCTTTTTTGATTTTTTTATAGTAGCACTTCGCACAACACTTATAGCGGTCTCTCGCCTGGTGGAAAACGTAAAACTTGATCTTGCTCAGAAGGCAGACGTCACTACCAAAAGAGCCATCTAGCCAGTCAATTCTGACTATAGGTACAACAAATGATCGCAAAATGAGACCTAGGTAGTTCCACAAGTATTTTGTTAAGTGTACGGTGACGGCTAGGCAAGTAGATAAGTAAAGCATTTCAACTTCTTAACCACCAGCTAAGAAGTTAAAATGTCAGAAGATCTTAGTCGGTTCTCGCGACATCCACGAGAAGAAATGGGTTGATGGTTTGTATTATTTACCTTTACCGCACAGGTAAGAATATGTACATCTACGTTTTCATGAATTAGGTAGTAGGTATCTACAGATTAAGCGGGGAAACTCTACAGTTCCAGTTCGCAGAAGATTTCTTGTACCCAACGAAAACTCCCTGCAAACAGTCGCCCATTATAAAAATAGATAGTGCCTTAGGGAAAATGCCATCATTCCAACCGAGTTACATCACGTTTCTGTTCGCGGTCGATATTCCCAGAAATACTGATGGAATGGTATTCTATTTGATCAAAAACAATACTCGTTAAATGTCGCTTCCAAGAACTTGATACAAGAGTTTCATTTGTTTATCTGTCTAACGGAACATACTTTATTGTACCTACCGACATATTAGGTTAAGTTCAAAAGTCGATGATTATACAAGAATATTCCTTACATTAGTTCCATAGGAATCAAAATGCTACTTTTGCTGTGACTTTACTGGGTAAAGTGGCCGTAGGCTATCGTTTGGCCTAATAGTAGGTATGGAAAAATATTTTCGTTAGTAGGTCAGACGTTACTTAGGACATATTATGACAACATCGTTTTTGTTTGACTGGCTCGGTGGCTCAATTGGTAGTGACCCTGGCCTTCTGAACCAAGGGTCGTGGGTTCGATTCCCACTCGGGACAAACATTCGTGTGATGAACATTTGTGTTTGTTCCGTGTCTGGGTGTTTATATTTGTATTTAAGTATATATTTGTGGTACCTTCGTTGTTCTGATACCCATAACACAAGTGCTTAAGCTATTTACTTTGGGATCGGAGCAATGTATGTGATGTTGTGTGATATTATTATTATTTATCGTAACCAATTTTTATAAGCAGTTAACTCTATAACAGAAGGGGGACCCAAGAAGTCTTAGCTTTTCGTCATCGCCTATGATGCCGCTACGTACACCACTAGGACACATTGCTAGGGATGCCGACAAATTGGAGGAATGCAATTAGGATAGCGGACCTCGAGCTCCGAAGCGCACTGAGATGATCCCCGAGATTCACTGTGATGATAATGATGATGACTGCCTAACCGATTTAGTATGCAAGACATTGTCAAGTTTCAAGTGTAGCAAGAAATATATGGGATGTAAGAGAGCGTCCGGGATCTTTTCGCTCCAAGCCAACCTCACCTGCCCGTGGTGCATCCTGCCGAACAACAAACGAGACGCTGGCAACCGACTGATGGCGGTATAACCATCATAATTGTTGAAGGCGTAGCTAAATACCACAGGCCGATGACGGGCAGCAGCGTCATCGGAGCGAGAAGCTACGTCCTGCGATCGCCAACCCGCCTGCCCAGCGTGGCGATTATGGGCATATCCTCCAGATGTTTGCCCTGAGTGACGAGCAACTGGAGAGGCCTATGTAATAGGCTGGTGATGATGATGTGATGAAGAAATATATGTATGTTTGAGCAAGGACTTTACTAGCTACTGTCGCAGTATTCAGTAGTCACAATTTGTTTTACTGGTTTGTGTAGCTTCGAATATCGCGTCTGCGTGTAGCAGTAGCTCGTCTCTTCACGCGTACTCTGCTACATTATTCAAAGAAACCCCCGCCATAAAACTAGTTCGGCCGGCACTGAATCGTAACGGGTCCACGTAAGGACGCCACCACATCTGTCGGGCAATAAACGTTTAACAAGTCGACAGGAAAAACGTGAGAATTTTAGGACACCGATTGAGTGGCTAGTGTTGGGTAGGACACGACTTGAAAAGGAGTTCGTAAGAGTAACCTATTTTTTCTACACAGCTAATAATGTCGTACTTAAAATGAAGCGAGATTTCAGACCCTAAGTACAATTCGGATGCCTGATTTTATACATTTACTAGCTGTTCCCGCAGCTTCACCCGCATTCAAGTAGATTTTTGGTCACAGAAGTGTTTCTTGTGCCTATTCTATTCCATCCTGATCCATATCTTGATCTCTTCGTCAGCCATCATCATCATCATCATCATCAGCCTATTGCAGTCCACTGCTGGACATAGGCCTCTCCAGTTGCTCGCCACTCAGGGCAAACATCTGGAGGATATGCCCATAATCGCCACGCTGGGCAGGCGGGTTGGCGATCGCAGGACGTAGCGTCATCAGCCTGTGGTATTTAGCTACGCCTTCAATTACGATGGTTGGCTTGGAGCAAAAAGATGATAGGCCGCTCCCTTAGAACCTATATTATTATATTTCGAACAGTATAACGATAGATCCCTAAGCCCGAAACTAGTTAGCAATCAGAAGCTTAACTTGTTATTTGATGCACGAGGGTGAGTCACCACCAACTCCCTGAATGCGGAGTTTTTTACTCAATATTAGTGAACCCGGGACCTCTCAGTCTCACTGCCTCTTAGAACCAACTAAAAATATAATGAGACCAGCCTCTATTTGCGTCTCTACATAGCAACAACCTAGACCTCTTTACGAAGATTAGATATTCCAATACCAATTATAATTTTAACAATAGAACTCTGTTGTATCGTTTTCATAGAGGCAAGTTTCAAGTCAATATCTAGTAAGTACAAAGGAAGGCGCCCACAAGACCAGCCACTCAACCGACACACTTGAAAATGGTCTACTTCAATATTAAGTACCAATAAAACAGAAAAGTATTCAAAATACCTAGCAACCAAGGAATCTGGGCCAGTATTAACAAACTAAGTACATACCTACCCACTTCACTTCTCATGCACTTGTGTCATTCAACTCTATATCTTGCGACATTGATCTTACATCAAAGCATGCAATAAGATTTGTACTTACATATGATAGGAAAAGATGCCTCTTTGCATATCTCTAGCACAAATATAAATTCCCTAGTCGCGCTCGGCAGACTTTTCGATTTACGAGCGTCAAAAGAAGGGTGAAATGCCCTTACAAGCAGTACACACGAACCTTTTGCTCAATGTTAACGCAATAGTCGCAATGTGTTCTAGATTTATGTTTTTGTGATTGCATAGAGCTAGGACATGGGCATGTTCTATTTTATGTGAATCTTTATGCATCGCAATCGGGACGCAGATGACAAATGGGATTGAACGGTCAAACAAATCATTTGTTTTAGAGGGAAACGCCAAAAGAACGGAAAAAGTTCAGTTGTATTCAAGAATAAGGCTTGCTACTAACTAACAACATTTAGTTATATGTACTAACAAAATAATAATAGGGACACGTACTATATGGGAAGTATAAAATATTTGAATTTGAATTTAAAAGGTTTTTGCTCCAAGCCAACCTCACCTGCCGTGGTGCATCCTGCCAAATAACAAACGAGGCGCTGCCAACCGACTGGTGGCAATAATTATAACCATCACGTAGCTAGGCGTAGCTAAATACCATCGGTGACGGGCAGCAGCGTCACCGGAGCGAGAAACTGCGCCCTGCGATCGCCAACCCGCCTGCCCAGTGATGGCGATTATGGGTATATCCTCCAGATGTCTGCCTTAAGTGGCGAGCAACTGGAGAGGCCTACGTTCAGCAGTGGACTGTGATATTTCGACGAACCATGATGGAGGACGAACAACGACATAAAGCATACGTCTCTGAACGCCCATGCGTCCCTTCTACATATATGTGGTCTCAAAGTTGGTACTTTAGCCGCTCAAGAATAAGGTGTTGGTACATTGGGTTGTACTTACTCGGATTTACAGTGAGAATTTAGGTTGGTACCTAAATCGAATTTTACAACTCTGTTACGTTTCATTTGAATACATGTATTTCGTATTCCGGTTTACGGAAAAACTTTCACGCGAATTTTGTGTATTCGTAGATGAATTAAGCGTCCATTGTTACCACATGCATGTTCAGTTTCTAAAATATTATGACTAGATTTTGCCCGAGGCTTTGTTGTGTGGATTCTGTTTATTACGGATCCTTCATCAGTCTGCGTACTATGTATTTTTG
This sequence comes from Conogethes punctiferalis, assembly GCA_031163375.1. Taxonomy (NCBI): domain Eukaryota; kingdom Metazoa; phylum Arthropoda; class Insecta; order Lepidoptera; family Crambidae; genus Conogethes; species Conogethes punctiferalis. Next base: position 734,106 of record CM062085.1, on the reverse strand, counting down.
GGAATAATAAACAATGATCTGTATATTTGTACTGATCATTTACCCCTTTTTTACTTTTGGATACCTTTCCCTACCCTGCCAAACCCACGGATGGTCACTATCGCCGCCAAGCCCAGGGAAATTAGGATCTGGAGCAATGGAGCACCGCAAAATCTCTCGGAGGGCACTCCTCCTTCTCTACACACAGCTACCACCCCTATATCATCAGACCATCGGATCATTCTTCAATCAATCAATCAACAGCCTTGGTCCGTCCTTTTCTGAACGTAGGCCTCTTATTATTGATTAATTGCACATCGCTCATTAAAACTTTCCAGAAAATAGTAAATTAAGCATTGAAAAATAAATGTGTATTACGTAACTTCTTCAAATTGAAGCTAACTTAAAATAAAGCCATACACATACTACAAATGACGTCATAACGTAATTGCCTTAATAGATAATATGAACATCTGTTTATTTAGCCTTCTGATCAAAGGCCCCACCAATTTCCTACAGTAAATTCTAATCATAGCGTAATCGCGCTATTCCCGGGAATCATAATTTATTTGGTTCGCTTCTATCTCTCAAATATCAATATGTTAATTTGTAGACCACTGAAAAAAAATCGACTAACATTTTACCAAATAGGGTAACAATCTAGTTAAGAAAGTGTGAATGACGAATAGACTAGCAAAATAATTTACAGAAAAGATTACTAAACATTTTCAACTATATGGTATTTTACTCTATGAGATAATCCATACATATAATAAAACAGTAGGAACCGCGTGTAATAAAACTGTATATTTGATAAAATTTGATAAAACAAAAAAAAGAGTAACAGACAAAAAAAAGTTTATAGATTTTCTTGTATTTGATAAATAGATGGAGCCACCATCTATTTATATATACAAGAAAATATAAATATATATATATATATATAAGCTTTACCAATAATCTTCACCATGGAGAATTAAGTTAAAGTATAGAAGTGACCCTAGGGGCCTAGCCAAGCTGGCCTGGAAGCCTAATTGTAACCTTATGCGACAAAAGAGCTAGTGCTTTCCTCGGTCAGCGCAATCGCGCCTTGGAAAAAGAAGAAGCTTCTCAAATCAGCTGCTTTTTTAAAATGTTTGTTACTTCATTCTTTTCGTGTTCTTGTTCTAATTTATGAGTCCAGTTCAACTAAACAACCGATAAACGATATCCAGTTACCAAACCGTGTAATAAAATAACGTTGGACAACGTAGAACCTATAGAGTGATCCTAAATTTAGTTCGGCGTGAAATACGCGCAGCCGTAACGGATTCACCCGGCTCCCGCTTGGTTTCAAATATACGGCATTAGCTAATTCACATGCTCTGAATGACCTGCAATTCTGTTTCGGGCTTAATTATTTAGTCGCCGTAATAGTAGCAGCATCGAATGTGCCTACGCTGGCTATATTTAACGAAGATGAAAATACATGTAGAAGATTACCATCCCTATAGTATACTCGTATTAATTAGATTCTAAGACAACCAGATTACAAAACGTTTTTATTTTATGCGCACAATTACCTTGATTAATATGATCTAGTAAACTCTTTTTCCAGCAGTCCAGCAGTGGACTGATACGGGCTGAAGATGATGATAATATTCTTTTTATGTTGACAACTGACATTATGCTACTAAATAAGTAAAAAGAAGTCCAGCTCTTTCATGCACAGGTATATCCTCGTCCATCTTCCGATCATCATCAGCCTTTTGCAGAAAAGCGAAATCGAAGCCCAAGTCGCTGTAACAACGGGCAAGTAACTGGTCAGCTACCTGTTAGTTGCCACCGCCATGCCGGCCCCCCACGAGCTCCGAACCCTACTCACCGGCAGAAACACGAACTAGACGTCATTTGACTGCGGTATTCTATAGGGCGGAGGTCCTTCCCCGGACGGGAGGCTCAATTCGAGTGAAGATTCGCTATGCCCTACCTCTCTTGCAGTCTCTCAGTTTCATTTAGTTTATCCATTGTACTCTTTAATCACTAACTATTCTAATGTAAATCGAATTATTGTATTAATTAATCGTGTATTAATTTTATAGGCTTTGCTTCATGTGGGTATAATTAAAGCATTATCGCATTGAGAGCTCTTGATTACTCGTATATCATTACCAAATATTCCCTCTATTATTGTTAATTATTTGCTACAAACTTTTGAGATAATCAAACAAAATTATTTGAGGCAATCATGTATTGCTGGACATAGGCCTCTCCAGTTGTTCGCCACCTAGGGCAAACTTCTGGAGGATATACGCTGGTATATCCTCTAGAAGTTGCTGAGTGCTCACTGCTCACTGCTGAGTGGACTGCAATAGGCAATGATGATGATGATGTATTGCTAGACTGGTTTCCGGATTTAGAATAGGACCATACTGTGGGTCTCATAAAAAACGACTAAGAAAATATCAGGAAACTGGCATTAGGGTTGACCTGGGTACAAATAAAACCTCTTGCGATCACCAACCCGCCGACAAGCGAAGTGACGAAGGCATAGGCAGCACTACGGCTAAACCACCGCGGATTTTAGCTGCCAGATTTTGTGAGTAAAGGAAACTAATAGAAGCGACCACGGTTTTTTGTCGCGACTGATTTTAAAGCCTAAGGCAAATCCCCCAAACGTCAATTGTAATCGGGGAAAGCCGAAATAAGGACACTCACGGTACGGTTAGTCCACGAATTAAAGGTCGCTCAGCGAGCTATGGAAAGGGCTATACTCGGAGTCTCTTCGGGATCGCATCCGAAATGAGGTGAGAACCAAAGTTACCGACATAGCTCACCGGATTAATAAGCTGAAGTGGCAGTGGGCTGGCCACATCAACCGCAGAACCGATAACCGTTGGGGTACTTAAACGAGCTCTGGAGTGGAGACCGCGTCTCGGCAAACGTAGTGTAGGACGCCCTCAGGCCAGGTGGAGTGACGATTTGCGCAGGACGGCTGGCAAGTGCTGGATACGAGAAGCCCAAAATCGAGCACAGTGGTGAACTTTGGGAGAGGCCTATGTCCAACAGTGCACTGATGTGGGCTGATGATGATGATGAATCGGGGATTTACAGACTGATGATAAAATAAATGAATGGTTTCTCTGGAACATCCACGAATAAACACTAAACATAACCAAGGGATCTACCTATCACTGCTTCAAGTAATTACTTCGCAACATTGACGTCAATTTTATCGCTCATATCATTCCTCTGACGTTACCGATTCGACGAATCTTAATATCATTACCACTTTAGCATCCCATTCCGCCATATACACAGATTAATTCCGCCACGTTAATAGTTCTTCCTCGAATATTCGTATTGTGCAAACTTGACATAATTTCAGCGAGCTCTCGTATAACTGGCAAAATGGCTTGCATGATTAAATTGTTATGTTGTACATATGTTCACCTATACTTGTATAGGTAACATTTTGCTCCAAATAAGCTGACACCTAAATTTAATAGGAAAGCGTGGCTGAATACCACAGACCGATGATGGGCAGTAGCGTCACCGGAGCGAGAAGCTACGCCCTGCGATCGCCAACCCGCCTGCCCAGCGTGGCGATTATGGGTATCCTCCAGATGTTTGCCCTAAGTGGCGAACAACTGGAGAGGCCTATGTCCAGCAGTGGACTGCAATAGGCTGATGATGATGATGAAATTTAATAGCAGGGGCCTAGGCGGATCTCCGTGTTATTTTCAAATTTGGAATAGGATCACCCCATATGATCCCGGTGTCATTGAAGAGGCCTAAGGAAATATCAGAAAACGGGCAACAGCGTTTACCGGTGTACAAATAAAACCTAGTACGGTCACCAACCCGCTTGCCAAGCGTGGTGACTAAAGCATTTGCTTTAGTCACCCGTTAAAATCGTCATCACATCATCATCATCAGCCTATTACAGTCCACTGTTGGACATAGGCCTCTCCAGTTGTTCGCCAATTAGAGCAAACATCTGGAGGATATACCCATAATCGCCACGCTGGGCAGGCGGGTTGGCGATCGCAGGGCGTAGCTTCTTGCTCCGGTGACGCTGCTGCCCGTCACCGGTCTTTAGTATTTAGCTACACCTTCAATTGTGATGGTTATACCGCCACCAGTCGGTTGCCAGCGCCTCGTTTGTTATTCGGCAGGATGCACCACGGGCAGGTGAGGTTGGCTTGGAGCGAAAAGCTGATAGGCCGCTCCCTTAATCGTCATCACGCGTACGTTCAATAGGAAGTAGACGTTGGAGGCGAATGATGATTATGATGAAGCGGCTTCGTAGACCAAGGGCACTTTGATTTAACGCCTGCGTTTAATTTACCTGTTATGTTAATTTCCATACAAACGCATGCATTAGCGACCTTCTTCATAGACTGGTTTTAAAAACATAATTAATTATTATTATATTTTGAACACGGGTTTTAACAATCACGATTTCATGTGTCCTATAGGTCGTGTTCTTCCTTGCAGGCTTCTGTTACAGTAAAAGAAGGCTAACTGTTGAGTCTGTTGTGGCACTTTATCTAAGCAAAAAAGTTCGGACGTGCAGAAATAAATTTGGGTATTTTATTCATTTTAATCACACGGATTGTTAAGGAAAACCATAGATGGCATATACAAATACAATGTCATACAAAACTCCCGTGTAATGCTATGAGCATTTCGATACTCTTCTGCAAGCAGTTTGCGCGACTCGCGGTTGGAGCGCTACGCAAATAGAGCGAGCGAATCCCCGACTGCTTCAGCACGCTTCGACTGTGTACTCATTACGGACTGCAGGTGTTATGATTACGTTGTTGTCCGAGGGTAAAGCACGGATCCATTTACATAGCCTTTAGCGGGTTGTAATACGGTTAACTATTTGTACAAATACTAATACAGACGCTCAGCCACGTACCAATATGTTTTTGGAATTGAAATTCACATGGACGTTTATTTGCCATCCTTAGCACGAACCAAAAATGTACGCGCGAAGCTCGCGGGTTGCTCGCGTGCAGGATGCGGAAAGCTCGCTAACCGGTCGCGAGTGGCGCATTCGTCAGATGTGGGAGCACTCTTACGGTAAAGAAGACATCGTAGGGAAATGTGCATACCTGTAAATAAATTTTCTGATTGTGTGCATGTTGACTAAGGCTTTGTCGTCCTAGTTTAGGTTAGATTTTTGCCCTTCTGTCACACATATGGACTATTAAAGATGATAAATACCTACCATTCAATACCCTTACAGGTTTAAGACTTGTATCACAGTGTATGTGATCTTCATAGCACTTAGTATGTGATGTATCGCTTGCATTTCTTTAAGAACAAGCAGCAAGTAATATTGTTAGCTCAAAACAAGTGTGTTATATTATAATCAAGACTGCCCAAAAAGATATACCCAAAAACTTATTAAGTGACTGATGCTGAATTTCCGCAATATAATCTGATATAATTCAATTTGCATTCAATCCACTTTTGCGAATAGTTTGCGTGACTCGCGATCGGAGGACTGTGCAAATTGCGAGCGAAATTCTCGACAGCTTCGGCACGCTTCCACTGTTGGCTCAACTTGAGCAGTAGATTTTTATATTAAATAGATAGATAGATAGAAACTCTTTATTGCACAAAAACACAGACATTATAGGAAAACACATTACAAACAACACAAAGTACAAACTAGGCGGTCTAATCGCTTATAGCGATCTTTTCCAGACAACCTTCAGGTAGAGGAAACCAGATTGACTAAGGAAATGGGTAACCCAGTGCAAAACTATCTAACTATTTTATATTAAATAGGTAAAATTAATACATAAATAAATATACCAAGTAGTATATATTCCTTAGACATACACATATACATATAAATATAATTAAATACCACTAATAACTAATATAAGTTCCTGTTGTTTTATAACTAATTACATATACATGTGTTGTCCTCTTTTGTATATCCTAAACAAGTTAAATATGCGGCAATCGCAAAATTAATGAAGCTACATAAAGCACAAGTAGTGTTTGACAGCGAAGTTAACGGTCAAGTCTATACATGAAACTAGTGGTGGTGGTATATTTAACTAGTGGTCCGGAAAACATATAAGACCATCATCTTTTCGCTCCAAACCACCCTCACATCCCACGGGATGTGTAGTGCACCACGGTGCATCCTGCTGAATAACAGACGATTTCTGACGACCGACTGGTAGCGGTATAACTATCACAAGCCGATGATGTGCAGCAGCGTCACCGGAGCGAGTAGCTACGCTCTACGATAGCCGCCTGCCCAGCGTGGCGATTATGGTTCTTACAGCCACCAGATGTTTGCCCAAAATGGCGTACAACTGGAGAGGCCTATGTTGAGCAATGGAGTACGATAGTGTGATGATGAGGCAAAAAAAACTGAAAAGGCACCATATCATACAGTCACATAGGAATTAAAAAAAAACTTAATTCACATTTTCAAGCTCATGCTTGTGTTCTGATATCATTACCGGACACGTTAATGCTTCCAGGTCATTGCAATAATAAGATACTTTTAGCGAAGATAAGCCACATTCCTATTCGTTGCAAAAAATTAGTTACAAAACAAAATACACTTTCAGATGTTCTGAAAAATAGAAGAAGTTAATGTGATCCGTATAAAAGAAGGTCTTTAAAAATATTCACTCAGTGTGCCAAATGTTTGAACGTACGCCTGCAATCGACTTTGTGCACGCCGCGGTTCGAGAGCTGTGCAAATAAAGCGCGCGAAGTTATTCCCAACTCGGGTCGCTGGATGTCGGCGAGTACGATACTCGCTGCACTAATGCACAGTTTCAACTAACACCGCGCTGGTTTATTCTTTCTGTTTATGATGCGACTCGCCATCGTCAGCAGGCAGATCGGGGAGCCGGAGGACATGTAGCGACATCTACCTGCACATCGCTACAACATAGAATCCTTATTTCCGCTTACTAACAATAGATGACAATGGCTTTGCGAGGCAAGCATCCTCAAAATGCTCTGTAGAAGCTCTATGGAAGACCTACAACTCACATGCGAAGTTCAGTATATGATTAACTAAGATGGCAAGCTCAGTGGAAGTACTTCCGTGCGGACAAGTCCTTTTTTTTATAAGAAGAGCTTTCAGGATGACCTCACTCCACCTGATGGTAAGCGGTCGTGAGGTCCAAAAGTTCAGTCGACAGGCACAATAGAACATTCCCATTGCGCCTGTCGCCCTCACCCTGAAGGCATTGCTGAGAGCAGCCCCATAGAGAGTGATGGATTAATCCATAATCAAAATAAGCAATTACCTAGGGCGTCGCACGTAAAATCTGTCCTTAGAGCACACCACACACCTACTCCACTTCTAAGGTACGTCATATCTCATCATCATCATCTATCATCTTCACCAGCCTATCACAGTCTACTGCTGGACATAGGCCTCTCCAGTTGCTCGCCACTCAGGGCAAACATCTGGAGGATATGCCCATAATCGCTTTTTATTCAGCAGGATGCACCACGGGCAGGTGAGGTTGGCTTGGAGTGAAATAATGATAGACCGCTCCCTTACATCCCTACAAATATATCATGATAGGGCGCTTCCCTAGACTGAACTGAGATTCCAAGGACCAGAGCCACAGAAACAAAGTACGTACGCCTACTACCTATCTGAATGTGGCGGTATCTCAGTATTAAGGACTCTATGGCCTCTTTCCCGGAACTTAAAGATAAACTAACCGACTTCAAAGCCCAACTTGGTGATAAAGGGCATGGGTATCTACTTTTTCACAGTAAAAGGAAAAAAGAAAGCTTTGAAGTTTGATAGAATTTTCAACACTTAACCCTACTTAAATTGATTAGCTAATTATTCACTCAAAGGAACACTGGTGGTCGACGGACTTGACATTGAAAAAAGTTTGCGAACTTCAAAGAACTTCCAAGGAGGCTTTCAACGTTCGCGGTTCAAAGGAAGAAAACGCGTTCAATGACACTTGGCAGCTGTGTGACAGTCGTGGATGTTTTTCGATGTCAAATTCCGCCTAACCGTGGCGTGATGGGTTCTCACGTGATTGGAGTTCTCTTGCTTATCTTAATCTTAACTAATATTATAAAGCTGAAGAGTTTGTTTGTTTGTTTGTTTGTTTGTTTGAACGCGCTAATCTCAGGAACTACTGGTCCGAATTGAAAAGTTCTTTTTGTGTTGAATAGACTATTTATCGAGGAAGGCTTTAGGCTATATAACATCACGCTGCAACTATTAGGAGCGAAGAAATAATGGAAAATGTAAAAAAAAAACGGGGAAAAAATAACTATTCCACGCGGACGAAGTCGCGAGCACAGCTAGTTTTAGTAATATAATGAGACAAGTATGGACGTATCCTATAATTTAGACAAATGTTTATTTGCAAAGCTATTATACGAACTGCTTTTAAGAGTAGAACGTTGTAACATAAATAGATAGAAGATTAAAGGTATTTTACATAATTGCAGCGTCTAAAGTCTCACTTCTTTTATTCTTTTACTTGTACTTATTTACTTTATAGGCAACACTGCAATTTAAACAGAGACAAAGTAGTGATGTTCGTTTCATATTTAAATTAGTACATTTTTGCGTTCGAATAGAAAATAAACGAAAAAAGATATTCTGTGGCGGAGAGCGGTTTGCACAAGTCGTTCGAGGGTTGTGCATATTTGCCGTATTGAGTGAACGGAATTATTCCGCGCAGAGTCGCGCGGACCTTTGGCATATCGTGTATCGAGTAGATATCTTTTACACTACATAAAATAGGTATGATAATGATAACAGATCCTGAAATTGGAATGATTAGATGACATTTTTATAAATAAATAAATAAATATTAGACAACATCACATACATTGCTTCGATCCCAAAGTAAGTAGCTTAAGCACTTGTGTTATGGGTATCAGAACAACGAAGGTACTACAAATATATACTTAAATACAAATAATTAAATAAAATATAAACACCCAGACACGAATGTTTGTCCCGGATGACATTATTTTTAACCCCTGAAATATTTACTTACACAAAATATTTAAGAGAGGTATGCCCGTCCGGGGAAGGACCTCCACCCTATAGAATACCGCAGCCAAATGACCTCCGGGTCGTGTTTCTGCTGGTGAGTAGGGTCTCCGGAGCTCGTGAGGGGTTAGGGTTGGCAGTGGCAACTGACAGGCAACTAACCAGTTAATTGCCAGTTGTCACAGCGACTTGGGCTTCTCTTTCGCTTTCCATCAGGCGTAGGCAAGCCATTATGTCGGCTACTAAAAAAAAAATACTAGCCTACAGTAACAACCAGTGATCGCCTGCCCAATGTGCCGATTATGGGCAATGCCAGATTTGACCAAAGTAGCGAATAACTGGAGAGGACTATGTCTTTTGTCACGACAAATATCTTTGCGCGCTCCCGGTGTATCCCCCTATAATAAATATTATTAATATTGTCTTTGCCAGAATGATTCGCGTTGCAATGGTGTTCCCGGCCACAGAATATGTCATCATCATCAGCCTATCGCAGTCCACTGCTGGGATATAGGCTCCTCCAGTTGTTCACCTCTTTGGGCAAACGTCTGATGTACAGAATTATTACACGATGTTTTTATCGCCGAGACCGACACGAATATTGATAATCTGCTAATTTAGCTAAGGCACAACGCGTTAATTTATATCAGAAATTCAATTGCGTGTACGTCAATTTTTTTTTTCTCTGTCACTTTGACGAGAGTGTCTTAAAATGCCATAACAGTCTCACCTTCAACTTGCCATTTACATAAATTAGATAACTAATTACCTAATTTTAGTAAATTAGTTACCAAAATGTAAAAGGCAATATAAATTTTGTGAATTCTTTTAGATAACAATAAAGCATAATTACCAGATGTCAGATGAGTTTGACGTTTGAGAAATGGAAAATTGGTAGGTTCTATTTTATAAACATTATATGATTTTCATTTTTTTTCGTTCGCACTCACGTCTTACAAGTGAGCAAAACATATTACTCAATTGTAGAGATTGATCAGGCTTCTTTCATTAATCTTGTATTATTACTTTACTTTGGCTTTAATTGTTACGTGAAGTCATTTTGAAATATTACATTTAATCATCATTATCATCAGCTTTAAGACGTTCATTGGACCTCCAATGAGAGTCACTTGAGGGGATTTGCCTTCGACACCACGCTTGGCAGGCGCGTTTGTGACCACAGTAGTTTTATTTGTACCCGTATAACGCTCTTGCACCTTTTGCTGATATTCTCTTCATCATCATCATCATCAGCCTATTGCAGTCTACTGCTGGCCTCTCCAGTTGTTGTGGTTTCTCACTTAGAGCAAACATCTAGAGGATATACCCATAATCGCCGCGCTGGGCAGGCGGGTTGGCGATCGCAGCGCAGCTTCCCGCTCCAGTGACACTGCTGCCTGTAATCGGTCTGTGGTATTTAGCTTTAATGGTAATTCAGTTGTGATGGTTATACCGCCACCAGTCGGTTGCCAGCGCCTCGCTTGTTATTCGGCAGGATGCACCGCGGGCAGGTGAGGTTGGCTTAGAACGAATAGATGATAGGCCGCTCCCTTACATACCCATCATCATGATATTCTCTTCGTCGTCTTCTACGACACCCGAGGGATGAGATGGGGTGATTCTAAGTCCGAAAAGTACATTTCTAAATCCGGGCATATATATAATCTATACTATTACTATTTATTTTTATTAATTAATATTAAATATTATATTAATCTTTAATCTATATTATAAAGCTTAAGAGTTTGTTTGTTTGAACGCGCTAATCTCAGGAACTACTGGTCCGAATTGAAAAATTCTTTTTGTGTTAAATAGACCATTTATCGAGGAAGGCTATATAACATCACGCTGCAACTATTAGGAGCGAAGAAATAATGGAAAATGTAAAAAAAAAACGGGAAAAAAATAACTATTCCACGCGGACGAAGTCGCGAGCACAGCTAGTTAATTATTTATTAACGTGGACAACCCTATGCTTAACAATCCAATTTTTTTGATAACCTGAACTTATACATGCACTTATGTTAACCATTTTCATAACAGCGGTAGGTATTTCTTATAAGTATATTTAAAGATCAAAAATACTTACGTGATTTCTACAAACCACTTAATGCTGATGTCGTCACAGCCGTTCAATAAACAGTTTTTGTTAATGTACAAAAATGTGGTAGCCGTTGCCTGGTATTTATTTCATTTAACTCGGTACTTCATGAAGCAAAAATTGTTCTGGAATGAGTCCTCAACCGCCGTGTTTCCTGGACTCTACGAATTGTCCTTAAACGTATTCTAAAGAGAGTTTTTACGGTAGGCAGCGACTTGGCTGGAACGGGGGTTCCAGGGGGGATATGCTAAGTCTGAGCGGTGACAACCTTTTAGGATTATAGGTATTTTAATGCAACAGAAGTTAGTCTAACTTACCTACTTAATGAATGTTGATATTTGAAACAAAATCTGCTTACATTTCCTTACTATATCATTATTAGGCTGACAACAGGCTACTTCGTGCATTGAAACGAGCTCAACCTTGTAAAGCGAATCTGCTCTTAAGTGGATTGCAAATGTCCTCCTCAGGTTACATTTTATTCCCAAATTAACTTTTTCTGAGTAACATAAAAGCTTTTATGAGCCTATACGTAAATACTACGTCAAATACCGTAAAAGTAACTCGGTATCCCCAAATCTAGAAAGATCTGAACCTTTGCGTTTGCGGCCGTTGAACTTTTTTACTTGTGCAGAGCTAATAAGGTTGAATTTCGTTAGACATGTGAACTGTTTTGCTAGCTTACCATCTAAAACAATATTTAGAGAGAGGGCGCAGGCCTCAGACAGAGAGTGATTGTGACGCATGGCTGTGCGGACCCTCATAACTCGAAAAGACGATCCAATCCAACTCTTACGTACCTCTTTATGTATTTAGAAAATTGCGCGACCTAATGCTTAGGTAATAAAGGCTATTTTCTGTTTGAAATTGGGTTGTTATAGAGTTTTTATAATAATTTATGAAAGTAATTGTACTATGTCGTTTTTAGGGTTCCGTAGCCAAAATGGCAAAAACGGGACCCTTATAGATTCGTCATGTCTGTCTGTCTGTCTGTCTGTCTGTCTGTCTGTCTGTCTGTCTGTCTGTCTGTCCGTCCGTATGTCACAGCCAGTTTATTCCGAAACTATAAGAGCTACATTATTGAAATTTGGTACGTAGATGTATTCTGTAAACCGCATTAAGATGTAAAAATAAAATCCGAAAAAAATCCAAAATTTTTGGGGTTCCCCATACATAGAACTGAAACTCAAAATTTTTTTTTTCATCAAACATATACGTGTGGGGTATCTATGAATAGGTATTTGAAAATGATGTTGAGGTTACTAACATCATTTTTTTCTAAACTGAATAGTTTGCGCGAGAGACTCTTCCAAAGTGGTAAAATGTGTGTCCCCCCCCCCCGTAACTTCTAAAATATGGACATATTGGACATGATAAAACTGAAAAAAATATATAATGTGTATTACTATAAAAACTACTAACGAAATTTGGTTTGAATGAAATCTAGACAGTAGTTTTTTTTTAAACGTCATAAATCAAATTACCTAATTTTTTCATTCAATCGGTGGTACGGAACCCTACGTGCGCGAGTCCGACTCGCACTTGGCCGGTTTTAGTTATGCAGGTACAGTTTTTGTCAGATTAAAGTTTTGGTCGTTTGTGTTTTTTAGGGTTCCGTAGCCAAAATGGCAAAAACGGGACCCTTATAGATTCGTCATGTCTGTCTGTCTGTCTGTCTGTCTGTCTGTCCGTCCGTATGTCACAGCCAATTTATTCCGAAACTATAAGAGCTACATTATTGAAATTTGGTACGTAGATGTATTCTGTGAACCGCATTAAGATTTTAAAGTAAAATCAGAAAAAAATCCAAAATTTTTGGGGTTCCCCATACATAGAACTGAAACTGAAAAATTTTTTTTTCATCGAACCTATACGTGTGGGGTATCTATGGATAGGTATTTGAAAATGATGTTGAGGTTACTAACATCATTTCTTTCTAAACTGAATAGTTTGCGCGAGAGACTCTTCCAAAGTGGTAAAATGAGTGTCCCCCCCCCCGTAACTTCTAAAATATGGGCATGATAAAACTGAAAAAAATATATCATGTGTATCACTATGAAAACTACTAACGAAATTTGGTTTGAATGAAATCTAGCCAGTAGTTTTTTTTTAAACGTCATAAATCAAATTACCTAATTTTTTCATTTAATTAACTCCAATATAATAAAACGTAAAGAAAAACATTTATTTAGCTGTATAGTGGTACGGAACCCTACGTGCGAGAGTCCGACTCGCACTTGGCCAGTTTTTAATTGATAAATATAACATCTATCTACTACGTTTATAACATCTATAACTTAACATGTGTTTCTGGCTATGCCATCAGTAGCATTCAAACGAAAGAACCGATTTTAATTTAGTTTTAATGCGGTGTTCCTCTTTACTTACAACAACACTATCCACTCAGAAGGCTCTCAGAGAGGAAACCAGAGCACTCTACAAAATAAATTCTATGTTTTAAATGACAGGTAATTTGATGTAAATTGTGTGTTGTTATAACGGAACGGCATAGTTTATGCTAATCTCTTTAAATAAAGGGAGAAAAGAAAGGCTTTCAGATTAGGTAGTACTGAAGTGTGTGATTCAAAAATGTCTTAGAGGGAGGTTTCATTGATTTGGATGTCATGAAAAATTGTTTTTCTTTATTTTATGCCTGATATTATATACATGTACACTTCTGACGTAATTAATAATAAATACTCTTAATGAAATGAATGATGAATGACAAAAAATTAATGATCAATGTAAGTGTGCATGGTTTACATTACGATGCTTACCATACATTTTAAAACAGTTATAAAATGATTTAGTTCAAGGAATAAAATGCTATTTCACCTTTCACTCGGAATATACTCGTACCTATAAGAAGTGTATGAGATATGACCCATATTATTCAGGAATGGCATAGCTTTCAGCACTGATTGAAAGCTTCGTCCTCTCTGAATAATACCCTTTTCACTGAAAAAAGTTTCGGAATCGGTTTACTTTCAGACTATATTTACTTCCTACAAACATTTTTCCTACTTACTTAAAAAGATTTTCTTTCACAACTTTTTATAGAAAATAAAACAATTTATCATATCAACCGGTTCTTCTTGGCAACTTTAATATTTTTGTACCTACCACGGTAAATATTAACGACTTATCTTCTTTGTTTTTTAATCTGTTATAACTATTATTTGTAACTTGTATTTATTATTACTTTTCTTAAGTAATCTTTTCTATCTCGATAACGAAAACCCAGCGATATCACAAAGATAGATATATATTTTCATTTAACTGGTGGTTTAGTAGAACTCTTGTCTTATGAACCGAATCATGGGATAGATCCCTGCCATATGATAACTATAATGAATATTTGTATTTACTCTATGTGTAAGTGTTGCATTATTAATATTGTATTTAAAAATATATTTGTGCTACCATCGTTGACTCCGATTTTCATAACAAAATTTTAGAATCGGGTCAATAAAATTGTTTTATTATGATTTAGTTTGTGTTTGAAAATGGATATGCAGGCTTCACACCACCTTCATTGAGTTGAAGGTCAATACCGCTTTCCCGAAAAACGGTAACATCTTGGGACGTTATTTGAGACGATGCAATGGGACCTAGCGAACTACACCTAATCACTATAACTATTGATCCGTAACAAATAGAAGAGTTTTAACAAAACAATAACGCACTTAAAATATTTCTGCCTAAAACCCGTGTTGGTTTCCTTCCAGCCAAACACTCGTAAAAACAACAACTATAACCAACTTAGCAACATATCACTTCGTTGGTAATCCGTTCGTTCTGCCGCTAAGTAAATTAACGGGAACGATATAAATATTCGTGCCGTAGACAGAACCCAAAAGTTTCCTTTACTAAAGTGGGAAATGCGTGCTAACAACTAAGTTGTTTTCGCTTTAGCCGAATTGGATCCTGAATTAGATACTTAGCTACATTAGACTCGAGGTAATTAAGTATTTCGTTGATATTCAACGTGCGATTCGGTTTGCCAGCAAAGGAATTTTCGACAAAAATGTCGGACTTCAATTGGCGAGGATAGATGAGTGTTTGCAACGTACTTTGGCTCTATTAACTGTTCCTGTTTTATTTCCAGTGAGTTTTTCTGGGCAAATATCTTTTGGCGAAGTAGGCTTGTTTAGTGAAACATGTAGAACTTCTAACTTGAGTATTCAGACGCAAAAAAAAACCTAATTGTTACACGGCCCAATTTGAAAAAGTTCAACATTTTTAAACACTTATTTCGACAGTGAAGTTGGGGATGTAGGAGTAACACTTTCTTTTCACTCCGAGCCTACCCGTGGTGCATCCTGCTTAATAACTAACGAGGAGCCGACTGAGGGTGGTTTGACCATTACTATTAAACGTAGCTATATATAGTGCAGTCAATGAAGCGAAAAATACGGCCTATCCTCCGAATTTTTTTACTGTGATCCGATTTGCATGAAATTTTGGAATTAGGCTAATAATATAATATACTACCGGCCGGTGTCGGGCAGCAGCGTCACCGAAGCGAGAAGCTATGCCCTGCGATTGCTAACCCAGGTGCCCAGCGTGGCGATTATGGGTAAAGCATCTATCTAGGTGTTTGCCCAAAGTGGTAAACAATTGGATAGACTTATGTCTAACAGTGGACTGCGATAAGCATCGGATGATGATTTGCACAGCATTCGATGTAGATATAATCTGGTTCCACAGTTCCACCTGGTCATGATACATCTATTGGTGTTGATAAGAATATAGTTTTATCTTTAATTATTGTTTCTACCCAGCATACATAAAAGTTTATGTACCTACGGCTTAACGCAATCTACGAGTACAATCGTTTATCGATAGCGGTCAACGCCCTACATTTGACCTAGGAAATCCCAGACAGGCTTAAATCATACAACCTCTATGTAATTATTAAAAGTAGGACATGCGGGCGAGGGCAGGTTTTCGAGGGCACACGGATTTCTAAAAGGGGAAATACCTATCGGGCATGATGTACCCATCTGTCGTAATGAAGTTGCTTAATCAGGAATTTAGTTACGAGCTACACCACCAACGTCATGACCAGCCTGCTAATGTCCACTGCTGGATAGAATTAAGAGAGGTACCTAAGTAGGGCATAGCAAATCTTCGTTCGAATTGAGCCGCCCGTCCGGGAAAAGACTCTATAGAATACCGCAGTAAAATGAATTCCGGGTCGTGCTTCTGCTGCTTGGGCCGGCAAGGCGGTGGCAACTGACAGATAACTGACCAGTTACTTGCCCGTTGTCACAGCGACTTGAAAAGCCATTATGTCGAGCTACGATACCGATACGATACGATATACCAAACCGCTTGCCACATTACATTTCGAAGATCCATTTTTAATCATATACCTAGATTATAAACTTAAATTATATTCTACCATACTACCATAATGCGCTAAATTAAAATCCGCATCGTATCGTAACAAAATTGACTGCTGTTTAGAATTAAATAGATATCTGTTCGCGCATTATGTTGTCACATAAACACGCTTATCACAAATAATCCCTGGAAAATCACGAGGGATTTACATTATAGATAGTAGATAGTACCTACCATTGTTAGCAAGCTTTATAACATTTATTAATTATTTACTAATGTATCGCAATGGAGCTCGTTTCATTAACTCGTTGAAGTCCATAATTGTCACCGGCGAACAATATTTTTTCTGTTGTACTCGCACTTACGTAGGTCTCCCCGAGACAGAAAGCATTCATCTATGCTTCTTGTTTCATCTAGAGACTATTAATCTTAACAATTAATCTAAGTATTTATTTCCTTATAATTATTGAATATCTGACTGATATTAAAGGCCAGACAACCAAAGGGATGTGGGCGCCTCCCAAACCATCCGGATGTTATGGGCAGCGCCAACGCCAAGACCGGGACGATTGAGAAAAGTTATTTCCTTATAATTTCGACGCGACCGGGTAGGTTAATAAAATTTAAGAAATTACCTGCAAGTTTCTGTCTAGAAATGTAGATAAATAAATACAACATCACATGCATGGCCGCGATCCCAAAGTAAGTAGCTTAAGCACTTGTGTTAAGGGTATCAGAACAACGAAAGTAGCACAAATAAATACTTAAATACAAATATGAACACCCAGACTCGGAACAAACACAAGTGTTCATCACACGGTTGTTTGTCCCGTGTGGGAATCGAACCCACGACCCTTGATTCAGAAGGCAGGGGTCACTACCAATTGAGCCACCGAGCTAGTCAGATCTTGTTGTCAAGTTGAAAAAAAGTTGAATTAATCTTACAGACAAGCACATGCGAGTGAATCAAACAGCTGTTTGCTCGAGGGTAATCGTGTTGTCGTATGCAAATTATTAACACACGCTAAATGGAGGGTAATGGATATATTAGCGCAAACACTTAACAGCTCCTCTTACGGTAACTACTCAAAAACATGACGGGGAGGCTTTAACGCGGGCCCGTAGGGTATAATTTGGCCTGACTTTGTTTTGTGATGTACATGACTCGAAGGGAAAGGACGGAAATTATTTTGTTTATAGTGCGGTAGGTATGCGTTTAATGTTCTGTTGGACTTGTTTCGGTAAAGTTTCTATAGAAGGCGTTTCGAAAAAGGTACTGCTGTACTTTACGACATTTTATATTATAAGCTTGAGTAGGTAAGCAGTTTTGCAGATTTATAGCATTTCATTCTAGCCGACTTCAAAAAAGAAGGTTTTCAATTCGTTTGATTTTTTGTTGTTGTAGGTATGTTTGTTACCAAATTTTTTCTTTTTTTCTTCTATAATAACAAATAATGTACGTAAAATTATTTCACAAGTTTTAGTTAGTTTCTTAAATAATATTGTCACATGCAAGCTCTCAAATATAACATAGAGACGTGTTACATGTGTACAAATTTCTAATAATACAATATCTATTCGTTTGCCATTTTTCTTAGGCTTACTTATTTATCGTACAATAAAAACTAATTCCAATAACAATTTCGGCAAACCAATTACGTCGTGAAATGATATCTCCTTCGATGTAGTTATTAGAACTAACCCACATCAATTTGAGCTAAACCGTATCCTAACGACTTTATTCTTCTATTGCAAGTAAGCTTAGGTAGAGGTAAAAGTTACTCAACGAAGTTAGGTTACAGCAAAAAGTAATCGTTTTACGGTTCTTAGATATCATATTTATGAACCCTTAACTTATCCAGTCTTATGTAATATTTACTGAATAATATGAAAGATTTTCTTAAAATAAATATTTGGCAGGCAGAGAAAGAGAAAGTCAATTATTCTCCATCTAGGTATCAATCTCGCCTGCCCCAAATCGATCGAACTGTATCGTATCCTATCCGCAATGTGACAAATAATGGCGAAATGAAAGCAACTTAAATAATGTTCGAAAACTTCATTAAGGGAAAGTTTTAAAAGCCTAACGGCGAGAGGCACGAAGCGCCTTATACGCTCGGCAAGTTTAACCAACAATAGGAGTGTCACCATTCACTAAAAAACCTTTACAAAACTTGTTTAATAAATCTTTGTTGTTGTTGTTTCGTCCGTTGATCCGTCAGACTAATTATATATTATCCCACCTACTAAATTAATCGATCTAAGGTTATGCTTAGGTGCACCTTCGTCTTCGTAGAGAGCTACGCCCTGCGATCGGCAACCAGCCTGCCCAGCGTAACGATCACAGAATACATTGTTTAACGGCAAAGACTCCAGTGAAGAGGCCTATGTCCATTTCTGGACTGCGACAGGCTGATGATGAAGATGAACATAAAGGAGATGCCACACGGTGCGGTGCCGCAGCGGATCGACTGATTGATTTTACATTGCCACTTCAATACTAGGAGAAGACACGGAACTGAAGTGTCAAACCGCAATGCATACCGTACAGACACATGTAGTGTGGCTTCTCCCTAAGGGTGCCTACCACGCATTTTATCCGCGCGACAAGTCGAGACAAGTCGAAGTGTGATGCACACTAGTGCATTCATTCTATAATTTTCTAACTGCATTAGAGTTGACTTCCATTTCTACACCTTTAAGTAGTTAGTACCTATATTCTGACCGGGATGGATCACCGGAATTTACATCTGATTGTTATTCCAACTTTCAGCTAGTTTCAATATAGGCAAGCTTCCATGACATTCCAATTGTGCAATTTCTGTCAGAAATAACAATGGCAATTTACATACAGTAATCAAGATTCATAATCATGGCAACCCTATTTTGGACCGCATTAATAAAACTTTAAGTAATAATTTTACACTCAGTACGGCTAAACTTTAGCGTAAACGGCATTTTATGTGTTATTAAAATTGCAGCCCATCCCTGCCTTAACCAGTCTCTAAGGAGACTAGCCAAACAAATATTAATGATGGTTTATAATTTGTCACTCTAGGGGCTTTATCGTATTGTAAACTAGCGACCCGGTCTCGCTTCACTTCGGTATTAGACATGAAACCTTCTTCTTGAATCACTATATCTATTAAAACAAACTGCATCAAGATCCGTTGTATAGTTTAAAAATCTAAGAATACCTACATAGAGACAGACACGAAAAGCGACGCTGTTTTATAATAGTAGGTATGTAGTGCTGTATGTTCTTTTTCCGAAATGATTAGCGATCGCGTTTCGCTATTAGGTATGCGGTTATGCCGCGGCCACACATTGGTTTCGACTTTGCGTCCAATCACTGTCCAATGCACAGTACTACAGCGCTCAATGTCTTCATTGTGTCAAAATACCTATACATACGTTGGTGCATTGGGCGCAAAACGTTACGTTGGTGCAAATATCTCCAATGTGTGGCCGCGGCTTTAGACAAAATAACCTTACTGGCCAACATGACGATAACAATCAACTGACAAGTGATTAATCATTAATAAAAAAGGAAGAGTTTCAAAGTATGTAATTAAACATATAAGTATGTACGTATTTTCCTTAATGTATTATTAATATCAATAATTGTAGCGATACTCTTAATGAAACACAAATTAATAAATTTAAAGTTGTATTTACTAAAATATTAATTAATAAATAAATAAAAAACAACAACATAAGTACAATAAATCACAGGAGACACCTAGTACGAACTTATTTAAGTCTATAGATAAACCTTACATTATTTACATTCTAAATACTAAGCGAAAACTCAGCAGAAAACTGTTTTAAATATAGCCAATCTCTACAAAAGCTGTAACAGGTGAATTAAATTAAAGTGGTCACCACCGTGACCAGGAATAGCGGGGCAGCCGGGAACTGGGGGCCGTGGCATAAGTGTCAGCATTTCGAGGAGTTGCCCATAATCGCCACGCTGGACAGACGGGTTCGCGATCGCAGGGCGTACCGCTTCTCGTACCGATGACGCTGCTGCCCGTTATCGGTGTATTAAGCTACGCCTTGTTGGGTGGTTATACCACCATAGGTCGGTCGTCAGAGCCCCGTTCGTTAATCAGCAGAATGCACTGTGGGGGAGCGGAAGGCTCTCACCCCTAAGAAAAAGCAACACAGCTAAGCCCCCTAGTGATTCTCAAGCCTCGGCTTGGGGCATTGCTGGGCCCTACGGACGGTGTTTCAAGGAGAGGGGCGACCAGGGGCCCTACTACAAAAAACGAAAACGATCGTTCGTTGAACGGATCGCGTATTTTTGCCCCATAAATCCCTCTCATTAGTCCCTTCCGTGTTCGAATATACGAACTAAAATTCGTCAGCGTCGATTTGCAACAATTTAATTGATAATATTAGAACACGGGAGGGACAAATGAGAGGAATTTATGGGACAAAAATACGCGATCCGTTCAACGAACGATCGTTTTCATTTTTTGTAGTAGGCCCCCAGTTTCGGGCCAATTTGGCGGTCTGGAAGCGGAAACAACAAACACAACAGCTGCTTGAGATATACGATATACTGTTATCTAATAAAATGTAAGGAAATTTTCTTTTTTCATTCTTTCTAATAATAACCATTTTTAATTAGGTATATGTGATTGATTACTTCCACTCGCCGAACGAATGATGTAACTGCATACCTCTCCTTGATTGAAATTAAATTTATCGTACAAGACAGAGATGATTATCATAAGTACCTAAATGCCGTGAATTATTATACGAGTAGCTAATTGACTCATCGATACCATAAGTAGGTATCAGGTGGCGGTAATAAGCTAATCTGATTAATTATAAACTAATTTAACATTTATTCTTAATTCGGCGTGATTCAGCTATAAAAATATCAAATTATATCCATGCTTATCCATATTAGGTGGTGCATCGCTCCACGGCTTAAGTACTTATGCACTCATTCAAATAAAAATATAAAAACTAAACAATATTTTCATAATAAATAACTACGTCACAATAATAAATAATGCCATATCAAGTTTCGAAATACGTTTTCTGGATATTTCTTTTAGACTAACGACTTACATAATATGTAACTATTTATTAATCTGTGATAATATTTAGCTTCGCAAGCTAACATACATTGAAGTGTAGGTAGATACTAATGTTTACATTATTGTTTTACTACTTTTGGAAATAAAAAGGCGATAAGTACATATTCTAAGCTAAAACTAAGGTGGTGTTGGGTGTAAGCGGCTATGGTTTCTTTACACCTTCTAATTTAGTCACTATTTCGTCGTCTGAAAGCTTACTTTTACAAGTGGGGATACCAGCGGCGAAGGCGTGGCCCAAGCACAATACAGCAGCCCTCATGCGCTTGAGGGGCAGCGCATACGACAGACTATCCGTGACGGACTTTTTAGTCTAACCTATGCAATTGCATAGGACATATAATTACATGCAGTAACGCACACGACGCGCAAAAATCTGTCGCGGATATTTCACAGACGATGCACATTGCACATCTTCGATCATTCTGTCGGCAGAGCTGTAGACGCTAGACGCTCTTTTTAAATGTCTCTATCGCACAAAAAGTCTGTCGTCTGCCCCTGAATCTCCCGCGCCATCGGCATCGCTTCTCCCTTGTAGGTGTGGGTTGTTCATTTCTAAAAGAAACCTAGTCTTTCCACCTCGGGTGTTCATCAAATCAACCCATAGCTACTCGCCTTCGTCTGCCATCACGTCCCCCGCCCGGCCTTGCAGTGGCATGTACCTCGGACGCAATGCCCCACGCTTTTGCCCCGTAAGTGACACATTTCATCGCAATCCGCTAAACAAGGATGATCATATTTCAATGCCGCGAGCGTATCTGTAACAATTCAAATTAAGATTTATTATACTTTCTAAGGAACAAACTTTTTAATCACATTTCTGATGCTGTAAGTTGGTTAAGCACTTGTGTTATGGGGATACATTCTTAAATATTAAATCCAGATAAGGATTAATCACAACGTTAACGAGTCTTTGCTCGGGTGCCAACCCGGATTCAACACTTGTTTCAAAAAGAAGGGTAAGATCTACCTAATCAGAAATGGCGCAGAGCATCATCGAACTACAAGTTAAGAGCGCGCATACAATTTTAAGCAACTCGAAACGCACGCGGGAGCCGATTCCGAAACACACATAGACATCATTTGTGTCTGTGTGGGTGAGCGGCGCGTCGGACGCTAACTCCGGCGGACGAACATATTTTGATACTTAACAATTTATTATTCATCTAAATTATTTGAACATTCTTTTATTGCTAAATATTTTATTAGTGTAGTATAGGTGCGTACTTATTAAATTTATTTAGAGTACTTTAGAGTACATTATTCTTAAGTGTTTATTAATTAAGGTTTAAGAAAAATATAACAATATTTTTGTCTTTCTATCTTTAAATGTACCAGGTACTTACCTATCCAAATTATATTTTGAAAGGTATTGTGTGAGTGATTGACGTTTTTAATGTTGCTTTATAAAAATCAATAATCCCTACTGTTTTTTCCTTGAAAATATTACGACTGACCACCGCTGTTTCTTGTATAAGACACAAATCTTGCGTAGAATACTACTTTTACGCACTTTTATAAATGATGCGATGCGATGGACAGGTTACAAAGGCGAGCTATCTATATAGGTATGGTGAGTCCTCTTGTGTATATTCAAAAATTGTATTTTTATTTCCTTCCAATCATCTTCATCAGCCCACTGCCGGACATAGGCCTCTCCTAAAGTTCGCCAGTTCTTTCCAATAATAAACGGACGGTTTTTGTTGAATAACTCGCCCCTTTTTTGGTTTTGCAGTAAAACCGTAAGAACAAAAATTGTCGAAAATTTGATTTTCTACAAGTTTGATTCTTACTATTTTTCTTCTAGGATCGGTATTTTGGAAATTAAAATTGAAAACAACAGCAAGTAAAAATAAGTTGTCATTATCTCGTTTATTTTCTACTTTACGGTCTAAATTAAGAAGAAGTAGAAAATCAATTTTTAAACAATTTTGGAACCTTCCTTTTCCCCCAAAATCGATATTTTGGAAATTAAACTGAATTAATTAATTACCTATTAATATTTCGAATTTAACATAATTCCAATGACGGCGACGAAGCAAATAAAAGAAATAACAATACCTATTATGGCAAACTGCTGCACTAATGAGGGCGTAATAAGGGCGCCCATATCGCGTGTGAATTCGCCACCAGAGGTGCTAGTGTAGCGTGAGGTATCCGAAATGTCAATGTACATAGGTTCTGTGGGTTAAACGAGTTTATTTCGGAAAATTAAATAATTTTGTGCAATTTTGGCATAGCTGGCATTAATTTTGGAAAATATGAGACACGGCTCAGTGATTGTCTGCGCTTTAAAAGAGGAGCCGAGAAAATGAGGTGTAAAAATTAGCGGTCTGAAAGAAAGAAAACAGTTTTGCTTTTCGGAAGCTTATGTCCTCCTTCTTATAATGAACAAACAGTCATCACATGCATAAAACAAACCTTAACAGCTATGCCCGAAAACCTCACTATACAGTGGCGCCCTCTGGTGATTACAAAAACGGTAGCCCTCATTGGCAACGTTGCACCTTGCGACTTGCATACTGCAAGTTACATGCTCACCCTGCTCGTCGCCATAGCACCATTCAGCATACATAGCCGGTAATTTTAACGTAATGTATGTAAATAAGTTACAGTACCATATCAGTATTTTACCAGCCTTTTCGCTAAAATCACCCCTAGTAACCGTAATGGTAATACATTTCACAACTATCATATCGCATTTTGGTTTTACATTTTGGAACAATTTAAACTATAAACTCTCCCATTGTTGACCACTTTGATCGATTTAATTTTAATCTCATATACTTGTTATTTATGTGACACAAAGATTCACTTATTCCACACTAAATAATTAAGCGACAATTCCAAAATTGGATTTTTGATATTTTCTAAATTTAAATAGATCGATTATCTAAATAGATCAATTTCGTGCATACTATCAAACATTTTATCATCCATCTTTACACATATAATTTTACTAATAATAACTCAACTATGGGATTTCTAGGACTTTCAGCTTCATTGTATGCCTTTATTTATAGTCGTGAACATGTGACGTAGATTCCTTAAATGCTCCCAACTCAAATGAATCTCCTTATCAGTTTCTTCATGGAAGTTGTTTCTGACCATTGATGTTAACGAGCATAATAATAATCATTGGAATAGCCTTACTTTGTAACTTCATTAGTGAACTAATAAACAAATATCATATTAATTTTTTTTGAAATATTTAGCAAATGTGGTTGTAGATAATAATAATTATAATAATCCTGATGTTTGTATTTGATACTCATGACTAACATTAAATCATTTCATTATTTTAGTACATTATTTTAACTTAATAAATTTTCCATACAAAAATAATATTACAAAGTATCAAACTCGTGGAGTTGCACTCGCGCAGAGCGGTATACGCTCATAAAAGTGGTTGTGCGTATGTGTGCGTGAGCGGAGTAGCGAGCGGCACGTCCTCCCTCTGGGATGACCCGATTTGGACTGAATCGGCAAGCGTCGCGCGCGTGGCTTTATAGTCACTTTTAAAAAAATCGTATAAAATAACAGGCATAGAATATTAATAAAATAATAATTTTGTGCACTTAAGAAACACTTCTTTTACATTTACACAAAATTTCAACTAAAAGAAACAGTGTTTTCTACTAGAAAAACACTGTTGAAAAGTGTGAATTGAGCTTATTTTGAAAAAATATTTTGGGCAATTTAATAACACATTTTTGAAAGTTTTTTTATCTAGTGCACTAATAGACCATATAAGCTATTGTATAAACATATATTTAAAACATATGTATGTAATGCAATTGATATTAAGACTTTCGAAATTGACTCTGACTCGCATTTTTGCGAATCGGCTTACGGGAGATCTTTGATAAACAAAAATATACTAGTAAATGTTGTATTTTATCTAGCCTACGCACTGCTTGAAGACTTTATCTATATAAAAAACTATGTTTCTTATTTAAAAAAAATCGTTTTATATGATAATAGCTCGCCCGAAAATACCAGTTTCGCCGCAAATACGTCAAATTCTGTATGCGCCCTCTTAATAAGGAAACTAAACATGTTTATATGTTTAAATCATACTTTTATTGTTTTGATTTAAATAAATTAATAATCTAGCGGTAATCGGCGGTAGAATCTCATATTTACCTTCCTTAAACTTAGCAACTAGACGATTGTCTAGTCTATACAAAAAAAAAAATATTTTTTGTATAGACTAGCTAGACAATTGAATGGGGGAGTTCAGGATCGATCAAAGTTACGAAGATTAGAAAGTGCATTGCGAGAGGTCATTAGCCTTTCTGGCTGATTATTACGAGGTTTGTTTGTTTTATTTGAATGAATAGCCAACAAGTCAACTGTTAAAATGTTATAATCCGTACATGTGTAGAAAGCGCCGGTACTTTACCCACGAGGTAGGTACGCTAATGACTAATGTTCTAACTGAATAGGTCGCGAGGGAATCCCTCGTATAACTCTCGCACTCAGTTTACGAACCGGCTTTACGTATTTTGAACTCACGACGGTATGACAAATCTAATTTTAGTCTTTAACTCAATTGCTAGTGAGCTCAATTTGCGTTGGCGTGGAGAATACCAATAAATAAAAACCCATGATTGCTCAAAAATCAAAAGTACGTTGTAAAACTTAGATTTATCCCTGTAGTCGTAGAATTTCCTTATAATATAGCGCAGTACCAGATTGCCACATTATGGTTATCTAGTCATATCAGTTTGCTTACCTACCTCACGCACTCTTATAAAATAACGACCGAATTTTATAAGACTATTTATATAGGAAAAGCCTTAGCAATTCTTTATCTGGTTTCAAAAATATTCCAGCAGTATTTCGTTGGACCTACATAAATAAATAAAAAATTGGCCAGTGTTGTTTGATGCTTACGTCAAAATCAGCTGTCAATGCTGTCATCATCAGCCTATTGCAGTCCACTGCTGAACATAGTCCTATCCAGTTGTTCGCCACTTAGGGCAAACATCTGGAGGATATACCCATAATCACCACACTGGGCAGGCGGGTTGGCGATCGCAGCTGTAGTTTCAGCGTTATCGGTTTCCTCGTCATCATCCTAAAGACTGCTTATCGCCAATGACGCCGGTTTATCGGTTTCCACGATCGCCTTCAATCATCATTGCTGACCAGCGTGTACAAACGACGAGATCCATTTGTCGAATCAACATTTTAAAAACAATCAAAACTGCATCAACTTCAGATAAGAAAACCAAACTTTCCTTCAAAATAGCCTTTTGGATATATGCATTGGTTTAAAAACATTCATTCATTATGCAAGTGAATTAATTGCATGCTACCTATACCAAAAGATATTATCCCAGTGGTCATACTCGACACAACTACACAGCTGATTATCAAAGTGCTTTGAACCCTGCCAAGGTCACTCGGACATAACTAGCAATAAGAAACAACTATGTACGATCATACTATTTTTATCCCGCACTCTTCTAGACCTTACCCTATGCCTACTTTAGTTGGGCTCATCTTGATAAAAATGTAATGTATATTAATTTTTTTTTTGGCAGGCGCAATACACACAATCCATAGGATTTTAAAAAGATCTCAAATATTGTCATCAAAGTTGTGATCGATTTTGATGAAAAATAAAGAAAGAATGATGTGCAATGTTATATTAATTTGGTTCGGCACTCATAACGTATTATAAAGATCAAAATATTATTTAATACAACAACGAGTAATAAAATAACATAAATTTCCTTTCCACATGTGGACTTACCTTTTAATCCGAAATGCATAATCACTGCGATAAAAAGGAAAATACTAATCAAATTTAATTTCATTTTCTTTTGTTTTCCCGCACAGTCTGTAATTAAATTTTTCACTGAACTGATCGCTATTTATTATGTAGGTGAAAGCAAAAGTATTAAACTTTGTCGATTTTAGTAGATGTTTACGTAAATTTTTTATTTTACCTCAACGTTGGTAACGCTTTAGCAGCGCGCAAGATTTTAAAATCGTCTGAGGTAGTTCGCGATACAAACAATAATTATAAACGCGGTGTGTATGACTCAGGGCGATGCAGCGACACCTATCGACTGTGCGATAAACACGCTATATAATTATGTGGGTCGTCCGTGTTTTGAATAAAACCTATATGATTGATATAAGGATTAAGTCTATACCTATTAACGGAGTTATAATAAAAAGAATCAGGTTAACGCATTATCGACAAATTAATAAATAATCTTTACTTCTGGCAGTAGGTATAATACTTATGCAAATATGAATGTTGTGGCATAACCAATGTTCTTGTTTGCACTTCACATTTTTTAAATAAAATCTGGATATAAATGAAAATGGATCATCGAAATATAGGCGTAACTTTCGAACCATTGTATTCTTGGTTTTATATATTCGTTATTGTTAGGACACGGTTTGTGTACCTAATTTAGAGCATTCCTATTATCATCACATCATTATCGAATATTCCTATAATTTAGTTTAAAACATGACGGTACCAAGTGCGCCGGACGAGCTAGTAAATAATAAAATATGTTTATTTGTAATTGTGAAAATGTTATGTTTCAGACATAAAATTATTACACAATTACATTATCACATTAATAGCTGCATTATTAAAGCAAACATAAATAGGTAAATAGCGTTGTTTGGAGTTTGATAATTTAATAATTAATATTTACACCACACACTCGTACATATGAAATAAACATAACTTATAAACTTGCGAGAAGGAAAATGATTAAAGCTACTGAAGTACCATGAAGTTGAAGTTGAATATAGGAAAGTTGATTCCATAAGAGTTCAATTTATATAATTCAAAAAAGGAAAATGTGACACAACCTGTTTATTAGGTACCTATTCATAGATAGTATGGTGCGCAATAAAGAATATCTTTATTGCGCACCATACAATTGACTTAAATCTAGGTATAACAGACTCTTGTTGCACAATTTAGGCATTATCGCTATAAGCGATCTCTTCCAGACAACCTTAGGGTAGAGGATAGTTGAAATATAAAGGGGGGTGAGGTGAGCTACCAACTAAACCGGAATTGAGGCTAAATAATAAATATATAAACATAAATAATATAATAGATATTATTTTCCCGTATGTTATTTTTATTGCTCCCGATGCAATCAAGGAGGCCTACGTTCAGCAGTGGACGGACCAAGCCTGATTGATTGATGCAAAAATTGTACCGCCTGATGAGTCTTTTTTGCTGAGACATCAAAAATCAAAGACCTAGAACATTAGGTATCATTATCAAAAAGGTTACACGAAGCAAATAACCAAACTGAACTTCTGTCAACACAAGGAACTTCATTTTTGATGTACAGATGGCTACTTCTCAAGCTACCTTGTCTGTCAAATTTCCCCAATCTGTTTTCAAATAAATATCCAAAGCTTAAAGTGCATTAATTACCCACTCATTTAGTTTGGACAGATTTGGATAACTTCATATTTTATGCGGCCTTGTGTACCTTTCTAGAGCGAAATATTGCAATCATGTTTCTACACTTGAAGGAGCTCGTGCTACGTGTCGATTGCTTCGAGTAGGTATTACGATTAGGACTTCAATTCATGAAATTGCCCTAGTATAGTTCCATAACCACAGAATCCGCTACGACCTTGATTTAAAATTCGCCAATTCTTTGTTATTACATCCCTGGGACACACATGCTTCTTTAAGCTGCTAAAACGTGTGCTAAAACAAATCTTTAAGGAATTCCTTAAAGAGCGAGCTGTCATCCAATTGACCTCTCTAGTGGAGGAGACGTTTAAACCGTCTATTCCCAGTTTTCCCCGAATGTTTCATGGTTACAATGTCCTCAATACATTTGTTTGTACCTATAGTAAATTGTGCATTTATTTACCGCGGGCTGGTATGCATGTATGTATAATCGATGTTTGTAACCAGCGGTAAATACAAATCTGTATCTTAGCTCTAAATCAATCGCTTTACTATATCGAGTATTTATAATGCAATACACATTATTATTTTAAATAAATATATTAATTACGAAATGTTTCATTATTAATATATTCATAGCGCATAATTTCACTGATAAAGACATCAATAGCCATTACATCTACGTATCTAGTTAAAACTAGTATGTAATAGCAAGTATTATGGAGTAATATGTTATTTGCTAATATAATTGTAATTGCTTTCATAAAATTTCTTAGTACCAATCGAGTTCAAGTTGTTACACAGTGAAGATTATTTTCGTGTTATCATTTCTAGAATCAAGGATTCAAGTGATTACGTAAATCGTACACTATCATTGTTATTGTTGATGTTACCAATAGATGTCTTATCAATGAACCAAGAAGATACATAAAAAGTACCTCGCTTTTAGGGCTGCCACTAATTAGGTCATATTTTATTTAGATGTATAAAATTGCTTAATTATTGCTATTCCTATTAATAATATCCATTAATTACATTCGTTATTAGTACTTTATTCGGCAATGATACCAATGACAAAACAGACTTCGAATGATAAAAAAGAAGACGAACCGAAATAATCTGGCAGCATACACGGGTCGCTGAGCCAGCGGAGTAAGTAAGTAAGTAAGCATCCACGAAACTTCATCACAACCTCTCCCGATATCCTCGTCTTAAGTAACAGTCCTCACAGACAATAATAATACATAAATCAATTCCCACAGTTAGTATCTATAGCATCGTGGAAAATAAATTCAAATATACCTTATTATGTTTAAATATACATCCAGACTGAGGAATTTGAATAGTTCAAAAGAATCACTGTCGATCATAACTGCTAAGTACATATACAGTCTTTCGAATACTGGGTAATGGATAGTTAAATTTTTAAAAGGATTTTACATATCTATCTAAATCTATGTAAATAATGAATCCCTATTTCCCTTGGTCGCGGCGCCATCGTGCCATGCGCGTGAACGGCTAGATTGATTTTGATAATTATTTTTTGTTTTGTTTGTTATTTTTCGAAGAAGGTTCTCATGAACGAAAAAAATAAGGTTTAAGGGCCGTAAATTGAAATAGACAATGAAACAGGTACGGGTTGAGAATGGCTTTTGGGGCGATACAAAGTTAGCCGGGTCATATAATGGTCAATAAAGATTATTATAAATCTACTGCTGGGTCGTTATCATTCAAACAGAGCGTTTGTCTAAATTTGACAACCCTACAAAGTAGGCTATCAAGCACTGATTCATAGTCCTTTTTTCACCACTGGTTAAGTCCCGAGTGATCCTGATTGGTATAAAAGCTACAGACTTTATTTGTATTGCACAGTAGACCTTGTACAGTCTCAAAGTATTATGAGTACAATGTTGGCAAAAATCACAGTAGCAGTTTTGTGCCTCTATGTGGTACAGGCAGCCTTTATTATAAACGCTCCTGTAGACGACGATGGTAAGACAAATATTCCTATTTGGTCCAATGTATCGGATTTCAATCTGTTATTGAATTTTCTAAAAGACATAACCGGGATCACAAAGATAATATGAAATACTTATAAGGTGATGATGACTATATTTATTGAATTTAAAACATAACTCTTCAATGTATTTGGCCCAATAAGCCATCCCAGTATGAACTAACATCTTTCAGGAAATCATTAATAGAATGGTTACGTAAGATATTACACCACTTACACTTTTTTTTTTCGCAGAAGCGACTAAATTTGAATTCAGAAGAAGCTCAGAAGTAGATGAAAGTGACGTAGCTGACGACTCAGGTAAGCAGACATATTATTTAAGTAGTAGGTAGTATTTTAGATAAGAGTATAATAAGATCAACGTTTAATAAACCAAGTTCGGTTAGTTATTAGCTATTCGTAATAAATCTTATGAGATTACTAATCACTTCACTTCAATCACTTAATGATATTAATTACATGACCCACAAAGTCCTTTATTATACATCAGATAAATAGGTAGTAGTACAAAATTTTGAATTAGGTTTAATTAAAGTAGTCGTCGATACTATGTTATTTCTAAGAAACACTTAGGTAAAGTACATAATTGTCTATTTAAATACTAATTTAGGATTCCTCTAATGTGTAACGACTAATTAATGATTAATAGGTTTTAATGATAGTTTTAACGAAGTCTTCCATAGTCTGCCCGTCCAAGGTATACACAAACCATAATCTTCTTACTAGGTCACAACTGACGACCTCCTGCAGAATAAGTAATCAAGCCAGATTCTTCAAACGCGGGTCAAACATCCTACAACTTTGTTTCCTTTTAGAATAGGCCTCCTACAAATGGTTGTCAAATTTTCCAGTAAACAAATAAGAAACATATTGGCATAGGTCATAACACAAGTGCTTAAGTTACTTACTTTGGGATTGGAGCAATGTATGTGATGTCGTCAAAAAGAAATAGGTCATTACTCATTGAATTGTTTTTGCAGAAGACGGTAGCTCAGCTCGCGCTTGCGTCTACGAATCCTGCAACCGGTCCTGTCGCTCCCGCGGGTTCGCGATGGGCCGTTGCATCACTCCCAACATTTGTCGCTGCTATCGGCGCCGAATGGGTTTCGCAGGTAACTAAAGTCATTGATGAAACCCGAATAAATACCAACGAAATAAACATTGAAAATAAAATAAATAGATGTCTAAATTAGTAGGTACAAAATGTAAACAAGAATGACAATATTGAACAAGTAACGATTAAGATAAAAATCATTGGTTATTAATAATTCCAAGTTTCTCGTTTGTCTTTTTTGCTGTGATGCAAATAAAAAATATATTTGCTCTTAGAAAAGTAGTATCTTAATTCGTGAACTTAAGGATTACGACTTAATATTCTTTCCAGAAAATGAGGAACTAAATGAGAATGAAGTTGATGTTAAGAAAAATGAAGAGGAAAATACCAAAGAGGTGAAAGATTTTACTGTTGAACAAATGACATCGGAAGATAGCTCCGGTGAGTACAATCTATAAGTAGCTCTTAAATTAGTCATCTACTCACATGGAGGTGTTAACATTTTTCATAGCATTAGATAAATGATGTACCTATTTTAAAATTTTCCTTTTAATTTTTACAGAAGCTACCAGTAGCTTGTCCTCCGCCCGCGCTTGCACTCATGCGTTCTGTAACGCGTTCTGCCGCTCCCGAGGATACGCGTGGGGCCACTGCATCAGCGCCAACATCTGCCGCTGCTACCGGTTTCGGATGACCCCAAGCGGTATGTGTATTCAGATCATTCCATAGACTTTGAGCAAAATATTCTAGTCTATTCTAATTATTCCGTGTACTTCAAGTATTTTGCATGTACATTTAACTAGTACTTAAACTTTATAAAATATAATTTCTAGACAACAAGGAAGCCAGTGAGAATGCAGTTGATATTCACAAGAATGAAGACGAAAATGTGAAAGAGTTGGAACATTTTACTGTTGCACAAATGACATCGGAAGATGGCTCAGGTGAGCTAGAGAGCTAGAGAGAGAGCTTCGATTTGGGCAGTTTGCGATTGCTTTTTTAAAACGTTAGTCATAATAGTATGATGTATTTCCAAAACCTTCTTTTACAGAATCTGCCAGTAGCTTGTCGTCTGCCCGCGCGTGCACTCACGCGTTCTGTAATGCGTTCTGCCGCTCCCGAAGATACGCGTGGGGCCACTGCATCAGCGCCAACATCTGCCGCTGCTACCGATACAGAATGACCTTAAGCGGTAATTTCATCAAACATTATACATATTTTACGAGAAATAATCTAATAAAACCTACGCCAATAAATTAAGAAAGCAGTTATTTCCATTCAATTAATTATCAAGTTTATAACATATTATTTTTAGAAAACAAAGAAGCCAGTGAGAATGTAGCTGATATTAACAAAAATGATGACGAAACTGTGAAAGATTTG
Organism: Conogethes punctiferalis; assembly: GCA_031163375.1. NCBI lineage: Eukaryota > Metazoa > Arthropoda > Insecta > Lepidoptera > Crambidae > Conogethes > Conogethes punctiferalis. The sequence continues at coordinate 700,679 of CM062085.1, read as the reverse complement.
GAAGATTTTACTGTTGCACAAATGACATCGGAAGATAGGTCAGGTGAGTACAATCTGTAAAATGTAAATAGCTTTTGAATCTAATCACATTGAGATGATAACACTTTCATAGCATTTGCAATTTGATATGTACTATGATGTATATGTATAAGCCTTCCGTAAACTTCTACAGAAGCTACCAGTAGCTTGTCCTCCGCCCGCGCTTGTACACACGCGTTCTGTAATGCGTTCTGCCGCTCCCGAGGATATGCGTGGGGCCACTGCATCAGCGCCAACATCTGCCGTTGCTACCGGTTCCGACTTGGCTTGAGTGGTAGGTATTCATTCATATATCTGTTAGTAATAGCCTCGTTTGAAAGTCTGTATAATAACATTATGTTCTGCTTGGTCTGGTCTATAAATTTTGCCTGCTGTATGTAACGATGATTAGATGTTACTATACTGCACACTATGTGAAAAAGAGATTTTAGCAGGCCAATCTGTTATCCAAGTGCTAACCAGAAATACACTAATTCCAGAAAATGTCAATGAAATTGAAAATTCAGTGGATATCAATAAGAATGTGGATGAAAATAAGAACGAAATCAACGAAAACGCCGATACTGCAGAAGACTTCAACATCAGGAACTTAGTATTGGAAGACGGATCTGGTACGAATTCATAAAGCATAAGCAATTCTTACATCTCATTTGACACAATTCATCTCATCATCATCATCATCAGCCTATTGCAGTCCACTGCTGGACATAGGCCTCTCCAGTTGTTCGCCACCTAGGGAAAACTTCTGGAGGATATACCCATAATCGCCACGCTGGGCAGGCGGGTTGGCGATCGCAGGGCGTAGCTTCTTGCTCCGGTGACGCTGCTGCCCGTCATCGGTATATGGTATTTAGCTACGCCTTCTATCGTGATGGTAATACCGCCACCAGTCGGTTGGCCAGAGCCTCGTTTGTTGTTCGGCAGGATGCACCACGGGCAGGTGAGGATGGCTTGGAGCGAAAAGGTGATAGGTAGCTCCCTTACATCCACAATTCATCTATAACAATTCTATTATCAAATCGAAACGAGGTGGAAGATTGTAATATTGCATAATGAGTACAATCTGTAGAAAATTCTTGAGTTACGAATAAAATTACTTAAACACAAAAGACTTATTTCCTATAGCCTTGAGTCTGAATTTTTTTTGCAGAAGCTGCCAGTAGTTTGTCCTCAGCCCGTGCTTGCACTCATCCGCTCTGTAATGCATTCTGCCGTTCACGCGGTTACGCATGGGGCTACTGCATTAGCGCCAACATTTGCCGCTGCTACCGATTCCGAATGACACCAAGCGGTATGTGTATTCAGATCATTCCATAGACTTTCAGAGAAATAATGCATAATACCTACACCTAATTAATGATAAATAAACGGTATTATAATTATTTATTATACCTATTTGTCAATACATTTAACTAAGTTCTTAAAATTGATTAAATATTATTTCTAGAAAACAACGAAGCCAGTGAGAATGCAGTTGATATTAATAAAAATGAAGACGAAAATGTGAAAGAGTTGGAAGATTTTACTGTTGCACAAATGACATCGGAAGATGGCTCAGGTGAGAACAATCTGTAAATAGCGTTTGAATAACGCATCTAGTCACATGGAAATGATAATATTTTCATAGCATTCGTAATATAGTATGATGTGTTTCAAGCATTCTTTATACTTTTTACAGAAGCTCCCAGTAGCTTGTCATCTGCTCGCGCTTGCACTCACCCACTCTGCAATGCATTCTGCCGCTCGCGTGGTTACGCATGGGGCCACTGCATCAGCGCCAACATCTGCCGCTGCTACCGGTTCCGAATGACAACAAGCGGTATGTGTATTGAGATCATTCCATAGACTTTGAGAAAGAATGCATAATACTTAGGTATTAGCTAACTAATGATGAATAAACGGTATTGTATTTGTTATATTTGTCAACACATTTAAAAATGATCTTAAAATTGACTAAATATTATTTCTAGAAAACGAGGAAGCCAGTGATAATGCAGTTGATATTAACAAAAATCAAGACGAAAATGTTAAGGAGTTGGAAGATTTTACTGTCGCACAAATGACATCGGAAGAAGGCTCAGGTGAGCAGAATTTGTCAATAACTTTTGATAAAGGCATTTATATCACACGGTGATAATAATATTCTCATAGAAGTTGTAATATAATGTGATGCACAATTGTACATATTTAAAAGCTTTCTTAATACTTTTTACAGAAGCTACCAGTAGCTTGTCCTCCGCCCGCGCTTGTACTCACGCGTTCTGTAATGCGTTCTGCCGCTCCCGAGGATACGCGTGGGGCCACTGCATCAGTGCCAACATCTGCCGTTGCTACCGGTTCCGACTTGGCTTGAGTGGTAGGTATTCATTCATATATCTGTTAGTAATAGCCTCGTTTGAAAGTCTGTATAACAACTTCATGTTCTGTTTGGCCTGGTCTATAAACTTTGCCTGCTGTATGTAACGATGATTAGATGTTACTATACTGCACATAATGTGAAAAAAGATTTTAGCAGGTCAATCTGTTATCCAAGTACTAACTAGATGTACACTATTTCCAGAAAATGTCAATGAAATTGAAAATTCAGTGGATATCAACAAGAATGAGGAAGAAAATAAGAACAAAATCAACGAAAACGCTGATACTGCAGAAGACTTCAACATCAGGAACTTAGTATTGGAAGACGGATCTGGTACGAATACATATTAAACATAAGCAATTCTTGCATCTCATTTGACACAATTAATCTATTAACAGTTCTATTATCACATCGAAACGAGATGGAAGATTGTAATACTGCATAATGAGTACAATCTGTAGAAAAACATTATATTCGCCTAGACACAAAAGACTTATTTCCTATAGCGTTGAGTCTCACAATATTTTTATTTCTTTGCAGAAGCAGCCAGTAGCTTGTCCTCAGCCCGTGCTTGCACTCATCCGCTCTGCAATGCCTTCTGCCGTTCACGCGGTTACGCATGGGGCCACTGCATCAGTGCCAACATCTGCCGCTGCTACCGGTTCCGAATGACAACAAGCGGTATGTGTTCTCAGATAGACCATAGACTTTGAGAAAAATAATGGATAATACCTAAACCCGTGGAATAAACGGTATTTTATATTTTTAGAAAACGAGGAAGCCAGTGAGTATGCAGTTGATATTAACAAAAATGAAGACGAAAATGTGAAAGAGTTGGAAGATTTTACTGTTGCACAAATGACATCGGAAGATGGCTCAGGTGAGAACAATCTGTAAATAGCGTTTGAATAACGCATCTTGTCACATGGAAATGACAATATTTTCATAGCATTCGTAATATAGTATGATGTATTTAAAAGCATTCTTTATACTTTTTACAGAAGCTCCCAGTAGCTTGTCATCTGCTCGCGCTTGCACTCACCCACTCTGCAATGCATTCTGCCGCTCGCGTGGTTACGCATGGGGCCACTGCATCAGCGCCAACATCTGCCGCTGCTACCGATTCCGAATGACACCAAGCCGTAAGTTAATTTAACTAGTAGACTTTACAATAAATAAATAAGTAAAATTTAACCCTTTCCAGTAATTTGCAAAATTCTAATACTTACTTACTGTCATGTATTTGTCAATACATTTGTCTTCAATCTTAAACTTCTTACAATATTCCTTCTAGAAAACGAGGAAGCGAGTGACAATGGAGTTGATATTAACAAAAATGGAGACGAGAATGCCAAAGAGTTGGAAGATTTTACTGCTGCACAAATGGCATCAGAAGATGGCTCAGGTGAGTGCAAACTAAATCTAGCTCCTGGATTAGGCATCGATAGACGAAGAGATGATTTTATTTCATGTTAACCATAATAATACGACATTTAGCTTGGAGCGAAAAGAGGTCGCGGTGGCTCCCTTACATCCCTTGGGCACATTTGTTTCTATTGGTTCATTTATTACACCCAGTTCCCGAGTTGGCTTCGGTCAGTTCACTCAACGACTGCAACCTCCGCTGGTGCGAACAAAACTGCCGTCGCATCGGCTTCCCGGGAGGCGTGTGTGTCAATGGACGCTGCAAATGCGACATCCTACGCTTCTAGAATCCCTTCCTCGTTAAATTCACATGGTAATTTTCGTTATTTTGCCACAGTATAACTCAAAACATATATGTTCTTTCTTTCTGACATTCACTGATGGTACGTGAGAAAGGACGCTCATAAGGCGACTGTTTGACACTAATGTCGAATTGTTCAATAACAGAAACAATCGTTATTAGTCTTTTTCTGGGCAATCTATTTAAATACTGTAATTAGTTTAGATTGGGGATTTCACACCTTTTTTCTCGCAACAACCTTTCTTATAATCGCGACGTGAATAATACTGTTATATTGACTGCTAAATATTTAAATTTTTTACATGAACGTTATAAATAACCATGCATCCAAACAAACTATCGAATTTATGACATTGGTAGAATAGTAGCATGGAGAAGTTACACGATTTAATTTACTTTTTCATTTCCAGAAGTAAATTCACCGAAGAGATTGCAAGCCAAATGCCAATACTACCAATGCACTCAGACTTGCCGCAGGATGCACTACCGAGGTGGCTCCTGCATAGGAGACAGCTGCATTTGCTTCATGTGAACACATATTTATATAATGTGTGTAATATTTTGTAGGTAACCGACTGGAAATAAGAGAGATTGAAATTTATTGCTTTAAAAAAAAAAACGTTTTATAGTAACCTGTGATAAAAAAAATATTTTTTTAGTGTTATTAATGACGTACATCTTAAAAAACAGGTTTTGAAGTCCAACAGTATTTAGTATTAAGTTTTGATTATATCTTAGTAGGTATACTTTATGCTTAATTGTTAATCAATTTATGAGACTTTTAGGTAATAGATTTTGAAGTAGTATTTTTTTTAATTTTGTATGCTTACTACTCGTAGACCAAAGATTAGTCAATAGTGTTATTTTTCATAATTTTAAGATAAATACTTTTTTTAATGTAGCTGTAACTGTATAGCTTACGCAATAAACAAGCTTTTAATATAAAATAATGTTTTATTTTATTTCTCTGACATTAAGACTGTGATGGACTAAAAACTTAGTTCATCCTTTCATTAATTAACTTTGAAAGTCCTCAAAATGTTCAGTGGGGTCATCAAAAAAGGAGGGCGCAAATCGTTCGTAGTTAAGTGTCGGGTTTGTTTATTGAGCTTTGTGTTAGCGTTTATTACACACATTAATACATTTTATACCTTTAAGTTGGTAATACATTGCATAGCTTATTATTTCTCTGATAAAATAGTCTCTCAGTTGAAATCCGGCGTGCGAGTAGGAAATTAAATTAAATAGTCACTCAATTGATATCTGACGTCCAAGCGTATAAAAGGCAGACAAGTTGTCAGTTATCGACATTCTGTTACGAGACGCCGGACCGAACGGACGTATAGAGTGATTTATGTGGATTATGTGCATTATTATGTGGATTACCTGTAAAACAGTAAGTGTTAATAGATTTATATTTTATTGGTAGGATTGGTAGGATGGTAGGATTGGTAGGATATTGTTAGGATATTGGTAGGATTGGTAGAATTATTGATTGAATTGGTAGGAATTGATAGGAATGTTAATTATGAGGGATTAGGTTAGGATAGGATTAAGGATATTAGGATTTGTATACCAGTGAAGTATTGTATTTGAATGAAAAATAGTGAATCACTTTGATTTAATCTTGAGTATTTTGGTTCTTATTTTCATAAACCCACTCCTTCTGAACTGATGGCCAACAGTTCAGAAGTGGGATCGTAAGAAAATTCTCTTAATTTTCTTTTCACGTCCACAATAACCGAGAATGGGCGAACTTTTTTTTTTTCAGCAATAATATACGGCTTTAAAGTGAATAGCTGTTCAGTTACCACTGGCAAATGGAAGTAAAATCAGTAGTGAATAATAGAATAACTAAAACGGTACATGTTTGAATATTTTTTTTCTTTGACCACGCCCAGTTATTTTATTTTCGTAATAGTCATTTTCTTAGCACAAATAGAACTAAATACTCAATACTTCGTTGCTTGCTGTGTAATATCCTTAATTCCTTAAATAAATAACAGATTAAATTATATTGTTTCACGTATTATGGGAGTCGGGGTAGATTCCTAATTGAAACGGACCTCAATATTATAGACTTGTTGAGTTGTGCGTGCATAGGTTTATTTTTCTATCGCCCAACGTGTATACAATGTACTCTTAACGCAATAACGAATACATGTCGTTGGAGTCTGGGATTAGGGCGTAGCTCTTAAATACCGTTGTTACAGATTTTAAGGTAAAATGTCACATGAATGAATGCCTAACAAGCTAATCTAGAATTATAAAATAAGAATTGAATAGGAGACAACAAAAATTAGTGATAGGTACGTACGTGTGCAAATATTCATTGAGGAATCACATAAGTAAAAGAGCTTGGACAAATTTAACGGTTATCAGTAGTATTCAAATATATTACAGGATTTGGTAAAGTAATAATAAATGATATATAGGGATATCAATGATCATATATTTGCTAAATATGTATTCACTGGAAAGCTATTTTTAGGTAAGGTCATGCAAGAAAAATAAAATGGTTTACTCGTGTTTCTTTAAGTGGATTCTCAATGTATATCATAACTTTTAATGACCGCGTTTTGACGTGTAGTCTGCTAGGCCTTCTTTAATGATCTAGTGATTTGGTGATCTAGGTAATCTTGCACTTTGTGGTAGCCATTGGTAATTGTACATGACTCTGTGCGAGATTTAAATCGATATAATACTTAGATCAACAATATGTTGCGGTCAAACGTGTATTGGGCACCGCGGTTAGGATTTTTATTTCTTTGGATAATTCTTTAAGTGATTTACGGGATTGGGGTCTGTAATGTAGACCGGAGCACCCTTCTGTGATACAGGGTTAGTTTGTGAGGTTGATTCCCATAAGGGCAAACTGTGGGATATGATGCTGTGGAAGTGACTGGATTGAATTAGCCTTGAGGTATCGATGTCAGTTCCCTAGTTTTTTTAATTAGGTAACGTTATGACAACTGAGTCCGCCCGTTGTAACTTGAGAGTTCGCAGTTATCCCTGGAAGGGTCGTGCATTCAGCGGGTTCCGTGTGTTTACTGTTCATGGTTATGTGAGTATTTATTTGACTCACATTCATATTTACATCGTCCCACGGAAGTGAAGTAGGTAGTAGTATAAACTGACCGAAGCCTCGGTTCACAGAAAAATAAAAAAAATAAAAAAATTGAATTAAAATGAGTCTGAAATTAAATTTGTGTGTGTCCTATATGGACGGATATGCATTGGAATTTACGAGAAAATAATTGTGGTAAACTAATGTAAGACTGTGAGAGAGTATTGTTCGCTTAGTCATATTTTTGCTTGTTTGTTGATGGGATAAGATTAAAACTTAACGCTGGTAAAATGGAAATAGACCTAGGAATCGATGAAATAAAGGAATAATCTTACTTGTTTCATTGGATTTGGATATGACTGTCTATACACTTGTTAAATATTATTGCAAAATTCTGTGAAACAATAATTATACCACTGCTGAAATTTCCTTACAAATATTTTTGATAAATGAAGTTCATTGAGGGTTTGTAGAATCGCTATTACACAATAAATATGATTTGGAATGGCTAAGAAGACATTCTTTCACATTTGCTTTTGGAGGAGATTGGGCTTAGGGTTTTCGGCTAAGGATTTATCTTGCTCGTTATTCAGGGTAGGTATGTTAGAAAATTGGGTTTTGGATTGAGTGGCTGCTTCAGCATCGGAATTGGGACGATTGTCACTCTCTTTAGAGATCTTGTGGTAATGAACCGGGGTTCTATGTCCTTTATTACTTTTAGATAAGTACTCGTTATTTGTCTTCGCCACTATACAAGCCTTTTTAAAAGGGGTTTCGTATACTCTTAAACATTATATTCTCATCCTTTGATCTGGCTTGGGTTGCACAAGGTTCGAATAATTTCCTTCTGTTAATAATGTGAATGCCTGGAGTGGCCCAGTCACAAAGATTTGTCTTTCGTCTGCCTTGGCCTATTTCTTAGTAAATACATACATGCAGTATTTGTAAAAGGATTAATTAATTTTAATGGTGTCAGATGGAAAACATTGTCTGTGTGGGATACTTGAGGGATTTTATAATCAATTTTTTCTATATCTCAGTCCGATTTTCGAGGCTAGATCGATGTGTGAGGTTTGCGCCCGTGAAGGCGCCCAGGTGCTGCCATTTGGTCGCTCTGGTTCGGGTTTATAATGTCTATTGCTGTTGACTTACTGATAGGTTTGAGGTAACAGAAAAATTTATATTTTCGGGCCAGTGCGTGATATTCAAGTGGGTTCATCAAAAGGGTCAGGGGATATGGATAACATTGGAAATTGGTCGGAGTCTGAGAGAATAGTGGATTCGGATGAATTTTCATTATCGGAGGTCGGGGTCTATATATAGGCAATCATGGTCTACATCATCATTGTGCTGCTCAAGCTCTGAGCATAGCCCGGTGCACTCAACGAAGAGCGATGATATATCACATTATTACGATCTTTTGACTTTGAACCATTTTCAACTGATATCAGTAGCCCGTCTCTGTCTGCGGTGCCCCTAGGGAATGATCTAACCTAATGATTTTGTGATTAGAATAGATATTCATTACTGTATCCTATACGGGTGATTTGGTGGACACTGCTGATGTTGATGATGGTGAACTTGTTGTGCAGTTTAGGGGGTCTTGCATCTGTGAGCGGTCTCTTCCAGACAATCTTGGGGTAGAGGATAGTTAAAAGATGAGGATGAGGTGATCTATCAACTGAGTGAATTACAATTGATGATTGATGAATGTGAACAGCAAGCGACCTTCCCTCCCTTCGAGTATTTAAGGTTGTCTGTTACAGCCACGCTGTAACAGATGAACAGATAGCAGTATTCGGTCCGGACATGCTTTTTGTAGAGTCATAGTACACTTTTTTTTTTGGTTCTATAATCAATGGGTTTCGCCGCGCACGCGATGAGAGAAGGGTTTTGACGATTTTTGTTCATATCTTGAATTGAAATGAAAATAGAAGCTTTAATTACATAGATTTAAATAGAGGTACTTATTAATCTCCAAGTAAAATATGGAAAGGTTATGCTAACGCCATATTCGGAGAGTGGATTCTGCCCGGGGGAACCGGCAGGAAACAAGATGTTACTCTTTTTCTATCGGCAATTTTTGTATTACAATGTTTTATTGTTATTATGCACTGCAAAGTTGCGTTTATATAATGCAAAATTCAAACTTGGGTAACTTTAGTGAAATTCTATTATGAATCCCATATTAAAAAAATTATGACCTGTGTATACCAAAGATAGTGTAGCTTCCTAAAGGCTTATAACTGATTAGGTTTTGACAAAAGATTTAACATTTTGTCTGAACGGTATTCTGTCGAATAGGTGAGTTGTGTTCTGTCGAAATATGGCTTGTCGAAATAGAATATTGTCGGAGTACCTAGTGTTTTGTCTGACTAGAAATCTGTCGAATATGTGATTTGTTGAAACAGTGTTCTGTGGAATCATCGTACGTCCGAAGAGACTTCTAGTTGAAATAGTGTTTTCGAAATTCAGGATAAGATTCATGAAGGAGATATCAAATCGGATCAGTGTTTTTAGGGTCTGTTAGGTGTGTGGGCAAATTTACTCTCTGGCATTAGTGTTGATAAATATGTAAATGCGATACGTAAAGAAATAAAATAACATACTCTTATAGTAGGGACAGGGTTCATAACTTAAGGGTTTTCTTCCCAGGGTATGTAGGTGAAATGAGATTATTATTGGGCGTCTGAAATTTTTAGGAGTATATACAGGAACTTTTTGACTCTTTCAAATGTTTTGTTTAAAATGGAATTTTATCCTAACAATACTAGTTTCTTGACCTAGTGTCTTAAAACAACATCTAGTGCTTAGTTTCCAACTACGTCAGATATGAATCGACAAAAAAAAAAAAAATGTTTGAGAAAATTGAACAACGATTGTACACTGAGTAGTGATTCAACGATTCAATTTTGTACTATCTACGTCGTACTATGTCGACAAGAAATGTGTCAATGATGCCTTAAGGAAACAAAATTATTTTTTAGGAGAAAACTATATAATTAAGGCGATTTTAGGGATTTTTGAGAAAAGTTTAGGAATAATAAAAATTTTTGGGAGTTGGTACACTAAGTAGTGATTCCATGCATTAGAACTTGGACACTGTTAGTTGATTTTGACACTACAACGACTAGGCAAAACTAAGTACTTGATATGAATTTCAACTTGATAGCTCTACGCGTTCATGAGGAAAAAAAGAAAAAGTTTATATTTATTAAAAAAATATATATTTTGTAATGTAACTAAAAATTTAAGGTTTTCGGAATATTTCATTCATGTGTGCTATAAAACGTTGCTTCATGCCAAATTTCAAGATTCTGGGTCGACTGGAAGTACCCTTTAGGTTTTGATTCCCTTGCAAGTGTCAAAAATTTGCGGCATAAACGGCTGTATCTTTTGATTGCGTTGGCTTAGAAGTTTGATTTTTTCACAGCTTCAAGGGACAGTAGACCTGAGTAATTGATATAAATTTCAGCTTCATACCTCCACGCGTTCCTGAGAAAAAGGGTCTTGACAGATGGACGGACGGACAGACGGACAACGAAGTGATCCTATAAGGGTTCAGTTTTTTTTTACTTTTGAGGTACGGAACCCTAAAAATGGAATACTTTTGCATTCTCAATGTGATTTTTCTGCTTAGTAAGAGCGGGTTAAGTGGCCAGATTCTTAGCTGAACACATACAATGTGATAGCGATATTACTACTTATTTGTCCTATTGAAATCGGATGAATAGAATATTATGTCTTTTGTCAAATAGACTCTCGATACATTAAGTGTCAGTGAGTTGCAGTCATTCTTATGAAATTACCTATTATTTCAATTTTTCATTTCTGTCCGTGCTAGACACTCACTGTGGGTCAGTCCGAGCATTGTAATATTTTAAATGGTTAATGGATTTTGAACATTGAAGGCACTTTATAAGCCTTTTTTTTCCCTATAAGTTATGATCGCACGCTGGCGGGAACAGTTCTGGTTGCATTCACTATGGTGGTCGTTGCAATATGTCGATGAGATGGTTGAGGTGAGAGGCTCTTCAGGGCCAGGGTGTGTTCCTTTTTCTTTATTTTGGAACTCGTCACAACACCAACAATGTATGAAATGTTTAGCTGAAATAATTGATTTATCCGAAGCGAAGCGAGAAGCGGGCTGCTAGTATTTTATATTCTGTTTTGTATTGATTTTGTAGGACGCGATGTTTTTGATGAATCTTATTCAACACCTGATCTGTCTTTCCTTTACATACTTAGGTTGAAATGCCTATTAGACTAGATGACTGTATACGAAGTGGAGGAAGTTTGAATTACTTTTTACAGCTTTCATGTGTTATAGGTAACCACGGTACAGGTAAAATTGAAACTATAAAAACAAACATTCATTATAAGTAGATATTCAAAGGAGTGGACTGATACAGGCTGATGATGATGAACCTGATGAAGATGCTGATGAAGATGCTGATGATGATGCTGATGATGATTCAAACGAGTACGGTACTAAATATAGTATCTATATACGTACATGTAGCCCATGTTTGCAACAATGAATGTGTATTTTACGATAACAATACTAAGCTTTTAAAAGTTTTTCAGATACCCACTACTGCGGAAGAAGATGGATATGGATGGACAGTCGAGGGCAAGGAGTGAGGAAGGAATGGAGCCCAGGTAGGGCAGGAATAGAGCCCAGGCAGGGCAGGAGTGGAGTCCAGGTAAAGCAGGACTGGAGCCCAGGTTAGAGGGCATAACTAGAGCCCAGGTTAGAGGGCATAACTAGAGCCCAGGTTAGAGGGCATAACTAGAGCCCAGGTTAGAGGGCCAAACTAGACTTTACTGGACTGGACTGGAGCGGACTGGACCGGACCGGACAGATGGGACAAGAGGACATCTCAAGAAACTGCTAAGAAGACACCAAGCTGAAACTAAGGCGAAGACTAAGGCGAAGAAGACACCAAGCTGAAACTAAGGCGAAGACTATGGCGAAGAAGACACCAAGCTGAAACTTCTAGTAGCAAGCGTGAGGACCCGCTTCGAACAGGATGGCCGAGCTGTTAGCGTTTATTACACACATTAATACATTTTATACCTTTAAGTTGGTAATACATTGCATAGCTTATTATTTCTCTGATAAAATAGTCTCTCAGTTGAAATCCGGCGTGCGAGTAGGAAATTAAATTAAATAGTCACTCAATTGATATCTGACGTCCAAGCGTATAAAAGGCAGACAAGTTGTCAGTTATCGACATTCTGTTACGAGACGCCGGACCGAACGGACGTATAGAGTGATTTATGTGGATTATGTGCATTATTATGTGGATTACCTGTAAAACAGTAAGTGTTAATAGATTTATATTTTATTGGTAGGATTGGTAGGATGGTAGGATTGGTAGGATATTGTTAGGATATTGGTAGGATTGGTAGAATTATTGATTGAATTGGTAGGAATTGATAGGAATGTTAATTATGAGGGATTAGGTTAGGATAGGATTAAGGATATTAGGATTTGTATACCAGTGAAGTATTGTATTTGAATGAAAAATAGTGAATAAAGTGATTTAATCTTGAGTATTTTGGTTCTTATTTTCATAAACCCACTCCTTCTGAACTGATGGCCAACATTTGATCTCCCACCACCTGCGTCAAATAACAATGGGGTGTCTGGGGGCGAGGCTGATGCTCTTCGAATTAATTGTGAGGAGTTGGTAAACAACTTGGGCCGTAACTCTACACGTCTCGGACGAAGAATATAATGTACTACACAGCTACGTGGATAGATATTCTTTATTGCACAATACACTAAACTTTACAAGAAAGTAGGTACATAACATATTTAATATAAACAATTTAGGTTGTCTCATGAGCTACTAGCGATATTTTCCAAACTGCCTTCAGGTAGAGGAAAAAACAAATCTTTGTGATAATCACATGGATCACTGTGTCTGTCCCTATGTAGATATGCTGAGATCTTTAAAACTACGCAACGGATTTTGATGAGATTTGTTTTAATAGATAGAGGGGTTCAAAAGGAAGGTCAATTTGTATAAAATATGCATATCGCGTTGCACCCGTGCGAAGCCGGGGCGGTCGCTAGTTTAAAATAAAATCAAATAAATAACTAGCGATCATTGCCTCGCTCGCTTCGAGTATTTCAGATAAATCTTTTGTAACAATAAATATAGCCTTTGTTACTCAAATTGAATGTAGCTTTTCAATGTTGAAAGAATTTTTAAATCGGCATAGTAAGTTTTGAATTTATTTATTACAAACATACAGACAAAAATACAAATCTTTACTCGTGAGGTGTGCCTGTTGGGCCTAATTAGGTAGCATTAGTGGTGTAGCGGCAGGCATAAGGGGCCGGAGTTTTAGTGCCTCCCTGCCATCTTCGGGCAGGAAGCCGCTCTTCTGGTTTTTGAGAGCGATGTGAGTCACACATATCTCGTCCTTCCCTCCAACCGCGAGAACGTAAATGCATTTCCACCAGTTAAAAAAGAAGGAGTCCTATATATGCGGAGGACATCAGCATAAATAGTAGAGCCATATACTTATTGGAGAGCTCACGGCATTACGATAGTGCCCGTACGGTCGCAATGGCCCCAGCTATAGACGCTAACGGGAATTAACGATTAATTTTGAATATGGTTGGCCCGGATAGTAGGTTACGTGATCTATTTGTGAAAGGAAATCAAATGTGACTTAATAATTCGACAGCCTCGGTGGAGCCAATGGCAAGAGAGTTTATAACAAAAGCGAGGATGAACCCGTGGATGAACCGAAGGCTCCGGGTGCGATTTCCGGTCGGGGCAATTTAGATAATGCACTTTTCCAAATTGGGATGCGCTCCTAATCATAATCTGGTATACTCGTATACTCATTATAAATAAATAAATAAAATAAATAACCTAAGACATGCCACGCTGGGCCACACAGCGCCACCTAGCCCCAAACTAAGCCGAAGCTTGTACTATAGGTACTAGACAACTGATAAACTTACTTAGATACATTTTTTTTTTGTAAATAAATACATATTATACATAGAAAACACCCAGACCAATACAAACAGATATGTTCATGAACACAAATGTTTGTACTGTGCGGGAATCGAACCCACGACCCTTGGCTCAGAGGGCAGAGGTCACTACCAAATGAGCCACCGAGCCTGTCAAACATAGGAATTGTTATACAAGGGAATGCCTTAATTTGAGACCTGGTTGCTTTAAATAAAATTGTATGGTTTATTTGTTGGCGAGGTGGCGCTGCAAGCATGCAAAATGTCAAACGACGACATTGACAGTTTGTCATCGCTTGGGAGATGTCTATGCCTTGTTTAAAATGGCAGTCCTTCGTTGGCCGCCAATGCCGCCATACTGTACGGACGCAGGCGCAAAACTTTCCGCGTTTCGTATCGCAATCCGTTTGCATCGTGTTAATGTTAGCGTATTTAGTGTGAATTACTCAATAAAATGACTAAAGGACTTGTCTGTGATCAACCTGACTTTATTTAAAATAAATGTCATCTACTACTCAATATGGCAGATAATCGAGTTATCTGCCAATCCCGTCCCTCCAAAATACAACTTTTGGTATCAACATTTGTAAGGTAGATATTCTTGCACTTATCTAAGTAAGAAAGCTTAGTAACGATGTTCGACTAACAGTATCCTCTCACCCACTCTCATCATCTCCCAAACAATTTCCCTATCCAACATTAGGGGCTAACACGAGTGAAAATGACCCGTGCCCTATAAAGACTATAATTTTCTATTTACGATCCATAAAGGCTTTCATTCGGGGGCAGTTGTTATTGGAAAAGCGTTTGTGCCGGCACAGGTCCCCCGGGTAATCTGCGATCATTTGTGTAAATAAGCGCGGAGTAAAATATTGGCCCGATATCGAGACACGGTATTATGAAGAGAAACATTCTTTGTCTGCATTGTTCGGCTGTTAATCGCCACTTTCGTTTTAATCCCGCGTAAAGACATTTCGGTTTGGCTTATAGCAAAGCCAAAACTTATTTAGATATGATTAGACATCGGATTATATGCATTTGCATGTTTGCATATGCAAACGCATATAATGCCATGCCAGACGTGATACCCAGACTTTAATGGAATCTTGGATAAAATGTTACCCAGGTCAATTTACGAAAAAATATCAGATCGATCAACGTGTGAATACTGCTTCCCATTTAGCTGCAAGACAAAAACCTACAATAAATCGACAACAATTACTGCCTAATATTTCGACTTCTAATTATTCAGATACTAAACAGAAAATAGAATTCAACAAAGATCTATGTGAATTATTTGTTGCTTGCAATATTCCTTTTTAACCGACTTCGAAAAAAGGAGGAGGTTCTCAATTCGTCTGTATGTATAATATTTATTTTTTATTTTTTTTATGTATGTTCACCGATATTTCCGTCAATTATGGATGGATTTCAAAAATTTTTCGACAGTTCGACAGAGGACACTTCCGAGGTGGTCCCATTATCACCAAGTCAGGATCTGATGATGGGATCCTGGAGAAATTGAGGGCAACAACCGAAAGTTGTATGCTCATATGGTGTTATTGTTACGTAATCATATTTTACTCAGGTATATGCTTCCGGGCGTCAACATCTGGTGCTGATGATGTAGCCACAGAACTCCTTAACGGTTAGGAGTTAGGGAACAGTACTGACATTGGTCGATATTAAACTAGGTAGTAGTATCTACTTATGCAGGGCTAATAGGGCAGGTGATTTGGTAAGTGATATGCTTGATTCTAGATCGCAAAGTCTTCACTTGACTTAAAGCAAAAATATTCATTCCTAAGTAAAACTCTTAAGGACATTAATTAGCCTTTACTCAAGGTCACAGCACATCAACGCAACTAAAAATAGTGAAATAAAATTATTTTTAAAAAAAAAATTAAACCGACTTCAAAAAAAAACACAAACGACTAAAACTAAAAAGCGATAAATAACGTAAGTAATTCTATCCTTAATACATAATTATTTAAATATTACAATTATCACTTATTTTTGAAGTCGGTGCCAGCCAAACAAATAAATGTATATTGTCGTGTGGATTTGCCGGCCGCGCGCGTCATACAACAACAGTCTACGTTAGGTACCGAGAGCTGGCACCGACTTCAAAAATAAGTGATAATTGTAATATTTAAATAATTATGTATTAAGGATAGAATTACTTACGTTATTTATCGCTTTTTAGTTTTAGTCGTTTGTGTTTTTTTTTGAAGTCGGTTTAATTTTTTTTTAAAAAATAATTTTCATCAATTAAATAACGAATTTTTCGGCATAAAAATATGTTATTGTATATTGTCACAAGAATATGTATTGGGAAAATAAAGTTAATTCTAATAATGGTTTTTTGATTGTGCATATTTTGTGCATATTTCGCCCCTTTTTAGTGCATATTTGCATGCATATTTTGGCATTTTGATAGTGCATATAATCCGATGTCTAGATATGATTGTTAGTCCACATTAATTTAATAATTGAAGTAACGAAGGACTTTTGTGGGTTAAAAGATACTTGTAAAGATAAACCTATTTCTTTTGTGTATAAATTGTGAACAGATAAGCAACAAAGTGAGCCGAAGCGGATCTTGGCTTCAGAAACCACTTTTTTTATAATATCACATGAAAATGACTGCATCCTCCCTGAAGCAAACTAAGTATGAAGTCCAAAAAAATTTAAGTGATCCACTTTAAAGGCAGATCGACCACACCCCGTTCAGCCTGACTACCGCCACGTTTAAAAGACTTAAAACTATAAGAAGAAGAAAATGTTCACTACTCTGCTCTGCCATCCGGGTCTCCGGGTGTGAGTGACCGAGATCATTTACATTATATCCACTAGGTAGATATTACATAATATTAAGTTAAAAAAGTTATGTCCTAGCATAGCATGCGTAGAATAACCTTCAAAAGTTTCGTGTTTCTAAAATCGGACGTTGAAGGACACATGGCGTAGGACCTATTTAAATTGAAGTTTTAATTAGAGGTCCTATATCAAAAGTAGGTAAAATATGTGGGTAGACACTCGCAACTAAGTTAAACTTGAAGGGACGGTGTTTATATGTAAACAATGCTGGAATCGAAGCGCTGCCTACTCAAACGTTCAAATTCACTAGATCATTATATTCATAAATATAATGACATATTTTGCGTAATTTTCAAACAAATCAAAAACATGGAATAATCATTTAACAATAATATTAAACACGAGGTTAATTTTTACTTTCGTTACTATACATACTTAAACAGATAGATAAGTTTTTACTAATTACGTATTGTATTTGTATTATCGTCATTATAAAAAAATCATATTTTTTATGACAGCATTACCAGTCTTCTTGGAAATACCCACTGATGAACAGAACAAAGAGGTTGAAATCTACATACTTATTTTAAAGGTAAGATAGTAAGTATTTTAAAGACGACGTATAAAAACAGAGTTACTTTTGAGAATTCCATCTAATTGTAAGACCTAGCCTAATCATAGTACTTACTCGTAAAACAATAGGTAGCAAATGTTCAAATTGTTTTTCAGAGAATCGTCAATTTTATAAATTGTTTTCGAAAGAAGATCGGGGTAAATAAATAAATCAACAGGCATACTAATTATGTTTCGTTTTCCCATAACCAAAGGGATTTCAAGGAACGGTATTCACAAATTGGTTAATCCCTTAGCAAGTAGGTAGTATCGGCAGCTAATCAATATTTCCGCCTGATAAAGTACCGAAGTGTTTTATTTTATCAATGGGCTCTCGGATAGATGGAGTATTTTAAGAGAATCGAATTAGAGCGTATTTAACGAGCCATTATCCAGCGATAGGGTGGCGGAGCTTCACTTAACCTGCATCCGACCGAAGTAAGAGCGAATCAGGTGCAACTGACGCCTTTTGAAATACACTCGCTTTCCTATAATCCTTAGAGTGTTTTTTTTTTCTTCAGTTAAAGCAAGGATTATCCTATTTCCTATTAAAGTCGTATAGAATATCAAGACAGTGCATTTCAACTGCTTCATCCCAGGTTCCAACATCGTTTAACATCAGGCTAGTTGAGGTCAAGCGGCCTACCTATGCACTTATAAACAAATTTAAAAAAGAAATCAGAATTGTCGTGAATAATTTCGAGACAGTGCATTTCAATTGGCTGTTGTACTTGTGCACTATAATATCTAATGCATGGCTTGCGTCCTGTGAGATTGGCCGTTGAGACCAAATTCGTTCACAATAGTAACCGTACTACACAAATATATGTGTAACGTTTAAATTTATAGCGATAGTAAGGACTATCCTGCCCGTCTAAGTCTATCTACTTTAACTTTTGAGTGTTTTATGTGCAATGAACAATGCCTAAGTACCTATCTAATTATTATGCTGTCTAGTAAACTAATCGCTGAACTATTTTTCGTATCACTATGATATCTAACCATAAATTTTACATTTTAGTTCCTGTTCATTTACCTACATATAATTTTAAATCGTTAATTAAGCTCATTAGTGTCATTATGGCCAAACAAAAAACCATTGCCAAAGGCTGAAACACCACCAAAATTATTTACGCAAAGAGAATTGCGTCATAAACGTAATGATTAATTTATTATTAATTCCTAGGCACAGATGCTAGGTCACATTTACCACAATTGAACAACAACACTTCATTAATTTAAATTCAGCGTTGACAAATTATATGTTGACAATTTATAGAGCTGACGTATATTTCGAAGCATTCAATATAGGGGAGTGATTCGATAGAATTAAGTTTGGTCAGGGTTAAGCTGACGCTAACAAAAATTTACCAGTGATATAGTTCTCAGTCTAGTTTCAGGATTTAGAATTAGACCATCCCATCTAATCCCGTAGAATCCGTGGATATTGTAGAAGACGCATTAGAGAATATAAGGAAACGGGCAGCAGCGTTCTTGTTTTTTATAGTAGCTCGACATAATGACTTCCCTCCGCCTGATGAAATCGAAAGAGAAGCCCAAGTCGCTGTGACAACGGGCAAGTAACTGCTCAGTTACCTGTCAGTTGCCATCGCCATGCCGGCCCAACACTAACCCCCCACGAGCTCCGGCAGAAATAACAAGAAACAGACCCGGGGGTCATTGTCCGGGGGTTGGAAGTGCGTTTACCTGGGTACAAAAAAACCTGCCTAACTAAAGCAAATACCCCAAATAATAATTGTCATTGATGATGATGGTTTCATCAGTGAAATAATATAACTGGTAACTGCAGTGGAGATGAGATGTGTGATTTGAGCAATACTATTTTTAGCGTCAGTTTAACTCATCGTGGCCCCGCTTCTCCGGTTACGCACTCTAAAGCATGGGTCATGCGCTATGACCACGGGACTTCCTGCGGCAGCGGCGTCGAGCTCCCCAATATACACTAGTTCTACGCACCGCACTGCCACATAGACGCCAGCGCAGGTTAGTTTGTCAGCTAGAACTAGTACATAATTAAAAACCTATATTACTCGTAATACGATCGACCGACGTCAGGAACCTACTTCAGCGGAGGAAATCAAGCCTTACGCTTTCATTGTTCCATTTCCTTTACAAGTAGATTGTATTAATAGAATTGCTTGTTAGATATCTGCGTCTTAAAGCGTTAATTAACGTTAACCTTGACCTTCAAGGAATTAGTGCCCTTTTCATGATGTTATATAGTGCTTAGATATTGTTAGATATCAAGCGAACAGTCAATAAGTAGCTGTTGTGTTTTAGTAAATGAAAGGGTTTTGAATTAACCTTTAACAATTTCTCCTGGTAAACCTTATATACCATAGTTTAGTATAGACTAAACTATGGTATATAAGGCTACGTAGCTATGCGATCGGTTGACTTCACACAACCTTAGAATTCCTTAACAGGAGATTTCCTCGCGATGTTTTCCTTTAACGTAAAGCGTCTAATACACGTAAATATGTATTCACATTGGAGTACACAGTGATCAACGGTCTTAGTCACTAGGGTTTCAGTAGTTCACTTCTGGAACCCTTGTAGTTTCGGAATGTCCATCCGTTCGTTACCTTACCTACCATATGGTTAGCACCGGAAAGATGAAACTTTGCATGGGAATTTGAGCCAGGTCGACTAAATGCTAAAAACACTTGCCCAATAATAAACCTACGCTGTAATTCAAATACAGGCGAGAATACAGAAGGGGTATATTCATCATCATCCTAGCCTTTTTCCCGATTGTCTCAGGGTCGGCTTCCTAAACTGAGGGATTTGGCGAGGGCTAAGCTTTTACACAGAGCGACTACCATCAGACCTCCACAACACTTAGGGTAAGCTATACCCATTCCCAGTTTAAGCGTCAGAGTTATCATCATCTCTAATATGATGTAACGACTGCTATCTGAGTTGGTAAAGATAGCACCCGGGACCAACAGCTTAACGTGCCTTCCGAAGCACGGAGGAAATCGGTGTCAAATTTTGGTTACCCATCATCGGCGACCGCGCCAATGGTTGCACAACGTTACGATCATTGTTAAGCGAACAAGACCGCGGCGCCACCGAGCTCCTCTGAGCCAGAATATCGAGAAGGAGTATATTCTAAAACTAAAATTTAATTTCGTTGATCCTTGCAAGCCTCAACAAACCAGTGAATATCAGTTTCTCCGGGAAATAGCATGTGGAGTAGGGAATAGGAATATTGTGTAAGCATTTCTGTGTTTCGGGGAAAAGGCACGCTAGCTAGTGCAATTACAGGCTTGGGTGTTTAGGCTTATATATTTCGCTACAAAAGATACATGTACATATATATGTTACCGAAAATGTGTTGAAACCGTCATTGTATACAATTCCGCGATTTCATACATTTCCGGTAACATAATATTCACAATCAAATAAATAAATGCGTAATACAATTTACACCAACCATCTGGATTTAAACACAGGTTTTCTCTTGTACCTACTGTGATTACCAGACGTGGAGACGTGGACTAATATTCCAGAAAATTACTATATTAAAAAAAAAATTGACTCAATGTTTCCCACTGGCCAATCTCTAACTAAATTGGCGTGTCTCTTTACCAATTGTTAGTGTCTACCCACTGACACGATATATGTATTTTCCTCTTACGCGAAGTGAAGCCTATAACGTGCTGGCATATATCAAAACTGCGAAAGCACGTACGAGTTGAATGCCTCGCCGAATACCCACTACAGAACTATCATGTGTACAGAAATACCCTGCCAGCACTACCCTGCCCTCTTAGTTTCTGCCCGGAACGCAAACAGCAATCTCATCTCAAATATTTCAATTTCATTCGAAGCGACCCATCCTGTACTTGCTCGTCTATTTTTCTCATCGCTTTATACGCAACAGGTGCTCTATCATTCCTTTGCACTGATGTTTACCTCAGAATATTCGTTCAGGCAAATCAATAGAACTGTAATACCTATTACATCTATTGTTATGGGTAAAGGCTTCAAGCGCTACGTTTTGTTCCGTCTATGCCACATCCTATGGCATAGACTATCATCATCATCAGCCTAACGTTGTTCACCACTTTGGTTAAACATCTGGGCCCATAATCACCACAGGGCGTAATTTCTCGCACCGGTGACGCTGTTGCCCGTCATCGGCTTGTAGTATTAGATCGCCACCAATCGGTTGCCTTGACAATGTTTGTTATTCTGCAGGATGGACCAGGGGCAGGTGTGGGTGGCTGGGAGCGAAAAGTTGGGTCGCTCCCTTACATCCCATAGATATATACTAACAGAAGTATTTTCTCCAATCATTTTCTTTGGCCTTTACAATCCGTAGGTTAAAAATTATGTCGAGATAAAAAAAACGAAACCTTAATTTTATGGCATGCAAAATTCGCTGGAGCAGCTAATCTATATATATAAAAGGAGAAACTGACTGACTGACATATC
Organism: Conogethes punctiferalis; assembly: GCA_031163375.1. Taxonomy (NCBI): domain Eukaryota; kingdom Metazoa; phylum Arthropoda; class Insecta; order Lepidoptera; family Crambidae; genus Conogethes; species Conogethes punctiferalis. The sequence continues at coordinate 678,589 of CM062085.1, read as the reverse complement.
AACGCACAGCCCAAACGGCTAAACGTAGGCACTTGAAATTTGGAAGGGACGTAGCTTAGGTACCGTAGGGGTGCACTAAGAAAGGAATTCCCGAAATTCCCACGGGAACGGGAATTAGCGGGAAAATCCTTTTGTATGAAAAATCTAAACCGCTTAAGTTAGACGCTTGAAATTTGGCATGCAGGTACCTTAGTAAATATAAAGTTTAGTTATGGCTGTATTTTGAGAAATTCCCACGGGAACGGGAGTTAGCGGGAAAAAACTTTTGTATGTATAAATTTAAACACGCGGACGAAGTCGCGGGCAAAAGCTAGTATTGTATAATTTCCAAATTCATTGAGCGTTATCAATTCTCTTATATCAATACACCCAATGACGAGGTATAGGCAGGAACAATTAAATAACCCTTGAAATTAAGTCACTTTAACATTGAATTTGCAGTAAAGTTGTTAGAAGACTTAATAAGTTGAAGAGTTATTATGAATATCAATAAATTAATTCCGAGAAATGTCAAACTGCCGAACTTCTCAAAGGACAAAATTGAAATTATGCTATCATTCATTATGGGGTAGGTAGTAGATGGAGTGAGATATAATAATGTTAGGTAATTAATTAACGAGTTGAGTGTATCCAGGTAGGTGTCGATTAAACGATAAAGTGGAACGATTAATAGAAGATCATGGTCACCTTTTATTTATTATTTCTATAAATACTACGGTAGTACCGACTTTTATTAAACTTTGCTTATTATAAGTCATCAAATTTTTGACGTGACATTTGAATGTTTTGATTTGTGACCAAGAAAACGTAAGAACTGAAACTGTTTTTCTGTACTAAGGTTAAATAATTAAATAATTTAACAGACCATGTTTTTATGCGTTGAGTCCAATAAATAAACAAATATGACATGCCACCCCGGGCCACACACCTAGCCCCAAACTAAGCTAAAGCTTGTACTATAGGTACTAGACAACTGATAAACTTACAAAGATATTTTTTTTTCTAAATAAATACATATTATACATAGAAAACACCCAGACCAATACAAACATACATGTTCATATTGTTCATGCACACAAATGTTTGTACTGTGCGGGGATCGAACCCACAACCCTTGGCTCAGAAGGCAGAGGGCACTACCAAATGAGCCATAGAGCCTATCAATACCAGTAATACACAGCGAAAAGCATAGTCATACCTAGTAAATGCCAATTCCACTTTCATTTGCATCTCATTATAGGCTAGGTCTCGAAGATTTGGCCTACATTTGCCGCACTATTCTGATCATCCTATAATTTCACATTCCGGAAGAGAATATTTATCGGTACAATTTAATACATGGCGCCGCAATTAGCGTCGAGGTTAATTAATTTAACCGTCGAGACGCCAGAGATGAGCCCGGCCTTCAGCAGACTTCGATTAGGGTTCTATTTTACTGGGCATTTTAGCCGGCCTTGCACTGTTTAATTAGGCTAATGTGAAACTGAACTTTCCCCAACGAGGTGCTATAAAATTTTGTAAACTTGTTATTGATGGAAGCGAGTAACAGTGTTGCATGGCTTCACATCTATTTTCCATTATTATGTAGTATTTCTAGTTAGCTCGAATTGAGACCTCGTACTGGACGCCGAAGTGTGGGCAGGCAACCGATGCGTTAGACCGATGACTTGATCGGGATTGCCGGGAGAGACTGGATGAGGAAGACCCAAGACCGCAAGGGATGGAGTGCACTTGAGGAGGCCTACACTCAGCATTGGGTGGCTACAGGCTGAAGAAGATGTAGTATTTATCAACCATCAGGTGTCGATGTCTTCTTTTTAAAAAGGATTTTTTTTCGTTCTTAGTGGAATCGGCTATGGTTTGAGACCAAGTTTTTAAGTATTAAGCGTTTATTTAAGGATCTATCACGCGTGTGGAGTTAGCGCGGATAATTCGCCAATTGCAAGTGTTTAGAGAGATGCGTCAAAGTATAGTTGGCCGGTGATTTGTGGGTTTACTTTTCTGCCTCTAGTCACCCTTGACCGATTCTTTCTGAATATGTCATATTGGCTTTGAAATTTGAATTTTTTAAAGAAAGCAGATGACTGTTATATCACGAAGAAAAACATAAGAGAGGCAGGGCATAGCGAATCTTCGCTCGAATTGAGCTGCCCGTCCGGGGAAGGACCTCCACCAACTACAGATTACCGCAGCCAAATTACCTCCGGGTCGTGTTTCTGCCGGGGAGTAGGGTTCCCGGAGCTCGTGGGAGGTTAGGGTTGGGCCGACATGGCGGTGGTTACTGACTAGTTACTTACCCCGCACACTTGTCACAGCGACTTGGGCTTCTCTTTTGCTTTCCATTAGGCGTAGGGAAGCCATTAGGCTGGCCCTTCTGGCCTCTCCCGTCGCTCCCCCCCAGGGTGGGAGCTTGGTGGGTCTGCCTCTGCCTTAAAGACAGACAGCGCTGGCGGTGCCAAGGTAGTATAAGTAAAACCAAGGTCCCTTGGCACCGTCCCTATAGGCGCATGACGAAGGGGCCGGGGTTTTTAGTGGGTATTCCCTGGCTCTCTTCCATCCTGAGGCAGGGTGCCGTCCTTCCACTCAAGAGGACGGCGTGAGTCCCACATACCCCGTCACTCCCCCCGGGTGACGGGGATGCGTAAAAGCATTTTCCCCGGCATAAAAAAAAGGAAGCCATCATGTCGTGCTAATATAAAAAACACACGTTGGCACTAAGTGTTCTAAGCTGATCATGGTGTCTCTGTGACAAAGACCCCTCGGCTTCATAATAGATACCTAATTACAGGGGAGTTAGGACTTTTAAAGGTACCTGCGGAGCCAACATAATGATGTGTAGGTAGGTATTCTAGCAATTTAGGCTTTGTTGGCTGATCGATTGGGTCTGAATTATAAAACAAATTTGGTTACAATGCCTTTTATTAGGTCTGTACATTAAAATCAAGAAACAATTGAAAGTAGACATCGGAATACCATTTCTTTGTGAGTAAATGTAACATCGCGAATAAATTACCTTCTGTAGGTACAGTCACATGGTTAAAGATTAGAAAAAATACTTTTTAAGCCGCTATAGCAAATACCCTATTTTTTTAGGCCTAAGTTCAGCAGTGGACGGCAATAGGGCGACTGACTTGATCGATAGTGAAAAGATTGATTTTTGTTTATTTACTGATAGGTATGGATTGAAAATAAGATTTATTTTCTGAATATTGTGTGTACCAAAACGGCAATGCAAATCTTAGTAAATAAACACTTTATAAGCAAATTAATTTGAGTGTCTGATTTTGAAACAAAAATTTTCTAGCACGAATAATAATAAGCAAGTTCAAATTTCAGACTGTTTATCAGATACAACTTTAAATGGCATTTTGACTACCATAAAAAAGTAAAGTTTGTAAGTTAAATAAATTCAATAAATTGCTCCGATCCCAAAGAGCACTTGTGGTATGGTTATCAGGACAACGAAAGTACCACGAATACTCTACAAATACGACTGCATTTCTGTTTAATTTGGAATCTAACGACACCTCTCAGGTCAAATCCACCATGTAGAGCGTGTCAAATAAATATCACATACATCCTTCCACCGCGGTCAGGTAAAAACGAAACGACGATACATTCTGATCGTACACAATAACGCGTTCGGTATTCACAAAGGTCCCACACAGAACAAAATAAGCGAACACATAATGACGGGCGCGCTATCCCGAATATTCCGCATCAGCCGGGCAGCCATCCACCGCAATATCGGCATACCGGCGCACTGCTGTGTTAATACCCGCCTTAATTACTGAGGTGCGCTTAGCCGCCCACTGTCTCCACACGTCTTTGTACGTCTTCAAATCATCTATCTAATTTTGTCCATTAAGTATACCGAGACGGGTTAATCCGGTCCCAAGGTAAATGGCGAGCACTTGGGTTATCAGAATCAGAACGAAGAATCCACAGATACTTAAAACACACTACATACTTCTTCATGGTAAGTCTTTAACCAGTCTATCTAAGTTGCACTACGATAGGTATAATACCTACGTATTTATTTATTTCTAATTATAAGTATCCATCGCCAACCCGCCTGACCAGAGCGTGGCGATTATGGACAAATTCTCCAAGTGTTTGGATAAGGTGGCGAGCAACTGGAGAGGCCTATGTCCAGCTGTGGACTGATATAGGCTGATGATGATGTTATGATGATGGTAGGTATGTCTCTATAATAGAGAATATCTATGTAAATGTCACGAAACTATCTATATAAAATTCACTTTACTGTATTCAGTAAGGTAATTTTATGTAGATAGTTTAGTTAGAATAGCGGTATTCCGCTATTCTAGTTACTTACTTGCTCACAGCGCCGTTGCGCGGCCTTATCTCCCTTTTTTAACCGAATTCAGAAGATTCTCAATTCAAATCCCCGATATTTTCGTCAAATGTGGACCGATATCTACTTACCTCTCCGGCACGCCGTTACCCCTCTCTTTTAAACCGACATCAGGAAGGTTCTCAATTTGAATGAATGAGGTTCTCAATTTGAATCCTGAATATTTTCGTCAACTGTTTTTTTCATTTGATGAGTTGATCGAGGTTTAGAAACTGATTTAGTATTTTTTTTAAATTACTAATAAAAATAACCTCTCTCTCCATGCTCTCTCTGTAATATTGAAATAGAATTGTAACTCCCACACTAACTAAAATTGTGTCCCGAATAGGCATGCTATAAAAAACCATTTATCATACGCCCTGAAGACATTTTCTTTACGAAACAAAAAGTAACCTACCTTAAAATCAATACGAAAATGTAACTTAAACTGGAAGTTAATAATTACGACAATTTCGTTAAAAAAATGACAAAAAACAAAACAGAGAGAAGATAGATCATTTGACTTTTACTTAAAATGGACGTCCTGAACGCTAGCGGCCACGGAGCGGGCGGTATGCGCGGTTTACGGTAAGCGTCAAAAACGCGGCATCAAGTCGCAAATTTTAAATTAAGCACTTGTAAGGGTTGTGCTACATATGTACTATTTGTTCCCCAAACCACAAATTTGTACCTCTAAAGGTAAAGGAAGTATGTCAAGGTTTGTCGCTCGCACCACGCGCTTGATCAAGACGCGCGTTCCGTCGCACGCACCGCCTGCTCTGGCAGCTTTCGTCCAGGACGCTGTCTTACCAATTTAACAAAAACGAATTATCGAAAAAACATTCTTACTAGGAATCCAAGAAACACGAGTCATATAAAAAGCTTGTGTTCTAGCCATCTTATAAACATGAACCATGCCGTTAACAAAATCTAGTACGACAATATTTCAGTTTCTCCCGTTCCGTACTTCCCTACGTATATTTTCCAAGGTCCAATCGCACCGTTTGTTAGTGCCCTCACGGGCTCAGGGCACATCCAGGGCGAGGATACTGCCCTTATCGCGTGGAAGAGGACGTCATTACGTATGTAAATACGTATTTCCCGCCAGGGGCAGCCTCCCGGCGAAGGGCTTTCGTCCCGCTAGCGATTTTTCTTCCATTTTATTTATTAGGGTACACTCGAGCCTTACAGCTACCCGTTCGTCTGTCAGATTCGAGTAATCGATATTAATGCGCTGCCCCGTTTATAAAGCGAGTGAGAATGTAGAGCGTAACAGCTGGGGTAGTCTGTGACTTTTGTCAAGTACCTAAATACGATTGATATACTTAGATGATAAGATATTTGGGAGACCTTTAGGGCCATTATAGGATTTGAATGTTTAGGTATGTATACTAGTTTCATCTATTTTTTTATTCAATATGGGTTTGCGCTTGACTGCAATTCACCTGATGATAAGCGGCATCGCAGTCAACGATGAAATGCGCTCAATAAACAAAAACTGGTACTTACTGCTAAGTGTATGTAATGTTTGAGATATTTTCATACGCAGTTGATGACAGGAATAGAACAGCAGTATTTTCATAAGACTCTCACAACGCCTCATAAAACTAACCAGTTTTTTAGAATACTACGAACTGTTTAGCTTAGAAAAAGAGGACGCATAGATCGAATACAGCTACTTTATTGCCGTAGCATTCTGAATAGGGACGCAATTCACTAGCCACTCTAACTTGCAACTACTGTACTCATAATATCAGTTTACAAAAGCGTCGTTATTACACGAAAGTAGTGAACAGGCCATTCATTTGAACAAACTCATCACGCCACCAATTTGTAATCTTATCCAAAAGTAATCCTAAACAAGAGTCTAGTGCCGCCCCGAGCGTCGCCCTCAAATTAAGGGTTCCTTTGAACAAATGAAGCGCTCATAAAAAATATCAAAGGTACAAAATAAAGGTCCGGGCCACTTCTGACCCGGCGTAATGCTGATCAAACACTTCAAAACCATTCCGATTACACGCAGCGCTATAAATAACCTTCGGGAGGCCCGTAAATTTACTCAGTTCTGGTAAATACGGATTAGGGTGCCTCCAAAACTGAGTAAAATGGAGTAGATACGCCTGAACATTCGCCGGTTGATCGCCCATTTGTGGGATTATTGACGTTCGGCTGCCGATTGTGTGTGCACAGCGAATGACTTTTTATAGTCTTCACACGACAGCACAATACGGTTGGTCTGACTGACGTTTCGCGTTAAGCTGGCTCTCTAGCTGTGTGGAATTTTATTATTCTCTATATCTCTAAAAGTTATCTCTTATCTCTATAAGTCAAGCTTCTAAATAAATGGCGATAATTTTCTGAATTCCCTTGCAATGTAGGTACCTACCTGGCACAAATCGTTGTGCTGATTACGTGCTACGAAGTCTGTATACCTATTACCTCTCAAATATGTGTGATGCAAATCTACAAAGAGTTTCACTTTCTTTTTTTGCAAACAACAAACAATTTGATCCAATATCTATAATTTTTCGCAAAGATGTAGGTACCTATTAATTTCAACGATTCTACCAAGAAATTATCAAATTCGGTTCGGCTTAGAAATTTATTTATTTTATTTTATTTTATTTTATTTTATTTAGGACTAAGTATTATTTTAGTTATTATAGACATGAATAAACTTTACATGGCAAAAAATCTATGTGTAACTTGACTTAAGGTTACGCAGAAAAAGACAAGTCCTTAAGTAATTTGTACGTCCAGGAAAAAATCTTTTTAAATGTAGCTTAAAAAAGAAACGATTTCAGAATACCTTATCGGTTGCAAATTGTTTTATTATTAGGTATACTAGTCTGCTATGCTAGCTACATAAAAGACTTGATTTTACATGTACCAGCCTTTTCCTATGGGACCATGCACACAGAAAGCTCAATACAAAAGCCCACATTCATTTAAATGTAGGAGTCGACCCAGAAACTTTGTAACCAACTTAGTACCTAGGGGCCTAGGCTACCCCTAAAGAACTACATTACTACAAGGTCACGTAGACTGTATTACTGAAGAGAAGCCTACAAAGTTTCTTTGGAATAAAATGAAAATGTTTTATCGACGTTATTTTGGTCTGAAGTTTGAAGTTTGTGTGATTTTTCAGCGTACGGATTACAAACAGTAATATTACAACTGCACCGGAAATTTCAGGCTTTCATAAGCGAAATTTCGCGTATTCCTTACCGACAACATTAAATTATATTAAGAACTTCAGAAGCCGTAGATAGATGTATACGCTTCCATAGCAATACATCACTTTCATTAATTTGACTTCCCAACTGAAAGTAAACCGCCGAAAGTTCAAATTAAAGGTTAACTCATCGACGAAATGTTTGCTCAAGGACGGTAATCATTGGAAATATTTTCTAATCCCAATAAAGTGGAGGCACGATTGAAGTTAGCAAAGCTTTATTTTCTTATACACACAAAGTAGAAAAACCTTATTTAAATTACAGTCAAGACAGCGTGGTAGCTATTAAACCAATTATTATTACTTAAGAGTTAAGTATAGCTTTAAAGAGTCGGTAAATATCTGACAGAAAAAACATCGCATATTATTTAGGGGTGAGAGCCTTTCGCTCCCCCAACAGTCCGGTGATGATGACAAGGCCGGCCTGGCCATCATCGTTTCATCATCGTAGTGATTTAGAAAAAAAAACGCATATTATCAGTTACGTAAACATTCAAATTTACCCTTAGAAAAACACTCGACCGTTCAAACTCGACCAATACCTAGGGGGAGTCCGAGAGACTTGATGATTGAACTTCAACTTCAATTTTTCTCTAACGATAGGTACGTCAAGACGGTCTATAACAATAAGTCTATAGTTCCGCGGTCTACCGATAACCGTCTTGACAAAATTTAAGTTGATTTTTGAAAGGTGGTCCAACTCTCCCACCTGAAAAAGACACCTCCTATAAAAAGAAAGTTCTTAAAGGGCCTAACACATTACATGTAATGTGTTAGGCTCCTCCAATTATTCGCCACTTTGGTCAAACATCTTCATATAATCGCCACGCTGGACAGGCAAGGTAACGCTGCTGCCCGTCATCGGCCTCTGGTATTCAACTACGCCTTCAATCAATAATTTAATTTTTTTTTTTTTTTTTTTTCGACATAATGGCTTCTCTACACCTGATGGAAAGCGAAAGAGAAGCCCAAGTCGCTGTGACAACGGGCAAGTAACTGGTCAGTTACCTGTCAGTTGCCACCGCCATGCCAGCCCAACCCTAACCCCCCACGAGCTCCGGAAACCCTACTCACCGGCAGAAACACGACCCAGAGGTCATTTGACTGCGGTATTCTATAGGGTGGAGGTCCTTCCCCGGACGGGCGGCTCAATTCGAGCGAAGATTCGCTATGCCCTACCTCTCTATATTAGATACGCATACAAAATTAGTGATAATAATTTAGCCAATATTAATAAACCTTTTTAACCATTATCATAGTTTGGTCGCATTCCAGCCGCGGCCCAACGATTTTAAGCGTTCATCAGTCGTCCATCGGTACTAATTAATGTAGCTAATGGAGAACAAGTAGGTATACAGGGGGGCGCCGCAAATACCCGCTGTACCGGCTTAGGCCCCTAATTAATAACCGCCTGGGATCCTGCCAATTTGAGCCACGGTGCCTCCCAGCGGACAAACCTATTCCGAAATGTTTCGCTCAGTCCGCGGCACGAAAAATAAAGGCTTTTAGCCTAGAGATAGCATGATATGTGTTTACGTGTGATATATTATGTACCATAATAGTCCAATATTAGTATGGAAAGAACAGTTGTTGTACCTACCTACCTATTTACACGTAGGCCAATAACTGGAAATGATTAATAACTTTCTTATTGTGTCTAGTTTCGCAGCAGTCAAAACATGGCTTACCCTTATGGTGGTAGGTACCGTTTAAACAAATGGTATCTTCTTTTTATGCCGTTTTCCATAACACAAGTGCTCAAGTTTGGAATCGGGTAAATATGTATATATGATGCTTTACATTTATTTATTTTATCACTACATATTATAAAACAAATTTTTCGTTTCTGTCAGTCCCTATATGCATATTGCATAGACCTATTAAACTAATTCTTTAATAGATATTGATTCAAGAGGAAGGTTTACCTACCTACTTGTAGGTATAATACCGTAGCGAAGCGAGGGCGAGTCGCTACTTTATTATAAAACTCTCCTCTGTATGTTGTCTCAGTAGTATCCTTAGCTTCTAGTTTAGCATCCTAGTTTGTAGGCTTTCTGAGCCTACAAACTATGATCATGGTTATTGCAACGGAGCCGCTTATATCATACAGCAGTTAAATAGGTAAGACTAATAAGAAAGTATTATTTTAAAACGAATTGTAAACTAGACATGGAATTTTACTAAAGGTTCAATACATGCGTGAACAACCAAATTTGAAGTCTTTGTAACGGCTGTGTATTTAACTTCAAAAGCATTTTACGTCTAATCAACCTCGGTTTGTTTAAGGCAATTCTATTAGGTAAGTATTTATACTTTAATTGAAGAATTGTATACCCACATAATTACTAAGAATAAGGCACACGTTAAGTTTCGTGGTGGATAATGTTGTTTAATCCTTTCAATGTTGGTATTCCATAGACAATAGATGCGCAATTGTTTCGCGTCTGAATTCAGCTTTAGTGCAGACTCAGAGTAGTATATCCCTTTCGCACCTGAGATTTTTTTTGCCTCCTTTTGGCTATATTTGTTAAAAATAATAATATCTAGGGCCTTCAGATTAGGGGGAAAATAGTGAAAAAAATCCATCCTATGTAGTATTTTAGAAAAGCATACCGCACGATCGTGAGTTCCAGGTCTTACTTCTCCCTACGCACGATCGTGAGTTCGGTTAATTTTATTAGTGTTTTATTATGTTTTTCTCATTATTATACTTTATTATCGGCTAGGTTAAAATATAGTTTTGTAATAAAACAATAAATTTACCAAAATTAAAGAAATTCAGTCATATTACACCATTTCACCATAAAATTAGCCTTTTTCTACTTATTTGGTCATATTTATTGCCAGTCTTTACTTATTTCGTAATTATTTGGAGTATTTTTTAAAGTTAACTTTAAATTAACAAACAAAGAAACATTTCTTTCAGTCCTTATCAATATAGGTCTCTTAAAATATAGTAAGAAGTTATGAGAGAGTTCTAAAAAACGACTAAATGTTTCGAAAAAAGCTAGGTTGCGCTTCGCTTCGCTAATTTTAGCACGCGATTTACAGCTCTCTAAACTACAAACTCGAGGACCCTTCCATGAGGGTTTTCTGAAAAAAGAAATCCACCGGATGCCACCACATGGGCACATATCCATTCAGGTCGCAGGCATAGCGTAATTGGTCCATGTCAAAACATGGCACTGACATTTACATAGCAACTCACCAATCACATGATAGCTGGACCGCAGGATTACCCATGGAAGTATTAAGTACTACGGGATTACCTAAGGATATCTATCGGATAATTAATTTTAAAACACCTTCATCTATCGAAAATGGGCAAAGGCAAATAAATGTGCCCATCATAACTCTTTCCCTGAAACGGAGTTTTTGCAGGTTTGTATGTTCCTACGATCGAGATGCCTCGATTGGCCAAACCTTTACCTTCTGAACCAAAGGTCGTCAGTTCGATCCCCGCGCAGTACAAACATTTATGTGCATGAACACCTCCGTTTGAGTGATCTAGGTATTTGCTTAGTATGATAAAGATAGGTAGAAAAATAATATTCTTTATTGTACCTAAACCACATAATTGTCTTAAATTTAGGTACAGTCAGTAGAAATTTATTATACAAATAGGCGGCCTTATCGCTGTAAGCAATAAGGCCGCGTATAATACGTATTAATTTACAAAAAAAGTATTTAAATTTATCGTCTTCTCCATTCAAGCGTTTCATCTTCCCTCACAGCGGGTGCAGCACAAAATTCCTCGCCAGCTTCATCAATGTCGATATCTGAGCATACTCCTTTTGTGAGAATATTAAGAACTTGCTAATCATTCAATAAGACACCTGAAAAATAAAATAACACTTACATTTACTCCATGAGTCAAGGTAAATATACGCAACTCATTTTCGTGAGTAGGTACAAATAAGCCCGAGAGCTCACGTTAGTGAGTTCCATATTTCGACACGAGCCAGGTCGACGTAAATGTAAAATATTTTTAATTACCTTATATTATTCGATTATTATGTTAATAAAGATTAAATAGAAACAATTATTTAATAAAAATAAACATTAAAACCATAAAAGTAATACAAATACTTACGGCGCTTACTACGGGGACCAAGACACACCTTCGTTTTGGGCACACCGGCGAACACACGGACCTGTGAATGCCGCGAAACTGCTTCTGCCTCGTTTTTTGATAAACACACTATCATGTGGACCCGGGCGCGCGCGGCGAAACAGAATAAACGCGCCTTCAGAATTTTTTAAAATTTGAACTCACGATCGTATAAGTCAGGTGCGAAAGGGTTATGGGTGTGTATGGGTTAAACGGATCAAAGAAGAATTTACCTTAATTTTTTAATATAGCAGCATGATAACATGGCGTCTCTTCGTCTGTTGGAAAACTAGAGAGAAGCCCAGTGTGTCTAGTACCAACAGTTTCGAAAAAGAATGCGTAACGTCATCGTAAGAAATTGTTTGAAATTGGGTAGGTACAGCGCCCCTATAGGCCGTAAGAAGTACTACGTTTACATACATGAACGTGGTGAAAATCGATCGCTGTGACAACGGGCAGGTGACCATTCAACTGTCAGTTGCTGTGCCGGATTATAAAGATGCTTCTTGACACCCCGCTTAAAGGATCTTACATCGAAGGACGGAAGAAACACATGTACTGGCATCATCATCATCATCAGCCCACATCAGTCCACTGCTGGACATAGGCCTCTCCCAATGCTCGCCACTTTGACTTTGATCGCCGTCCTGCGCAAATCGTCACTCCACCTGACCTGAGGGCGTCCAACGCTACGTTTTGCGAGACGCGGTCTCCACTCCAGAACTCGTTTACCCCAACGGTTATCGGTCCTACGGCTGATGTGGCCAGTCCACTGCCACTTCAGCTTACTGATCCGGTGAGCTATGTCGGTAACTTTGGTTCTCTGCCGGATCACCTCATTTCGGATCCGATCTCGCAGAGAGACACCGAGCATAGCTCTTTCCATAGCTCGCTGAGCGACCTTCAACTTGTGGACTAGCCGTACCATAAGTGTCCACGTTTCGGCTCCGTATGTCATAATCGGTAGAACGCACTAATCGAAGACTTTCGTCTTTAGGCACTGTGGGATCGACTTGTACTTATACATTTTAACGATGCGGCAAAGGCAGTTAGATAAGATATAAATATTACGAACACGTAGGTAATTTCAACAGCCCAGTTCATTTTCAAAATTAAATTTTACATGATCGCGTCTGCAAGTAAATAACTTTGAGAAAATCTCAATGTAATTAAAATTTAGCTTACGTACGCAAACACATCGCTTTCGTTTTGAACATTAATTTGTTTGGAAACCGGCGGAGCTCGCTCCGGCAGAATTGTTCGATGACTTATCTGTATTTGAACCCTTCATTAACTCAAACAAAAATTTAATCTATCCCAATTATAATCATATTCGTGTATTTGTTATTCCTATTTAATATATTTACAATGTGATTAGAATCTGTTACCCAATATTTTATCTATGGAATATATCCTGCAAAGAGTTCCATAGTTTGGCCGTGAGTGGAATGTTTGTCAGAAGGCAGTTAGACGACCAAGATTGTCACTGATTAATAAACTACCTGATTCAAAATAGAACTAGCGTAAAGGGTTAACAAATGAAACAATGCACTAAATCCTACTTAGTTCAAACGAATTATAATAACAGCATTTAACAAAATACCGATGATAATAATCGGACCAACTCTTCCGAGTATGTCGAACAAATAAATAATTTATTAAATCGGTTCACAATTCTCGGAAATATGTGGTAACATAAAAAAAAATACAGTCAAATTGAGAACCTCCTCCTCTATTCGAAGTCGGTTAAAAATATCATGGTAAAACCACCCGGTTTTGTTTTGTTATACAACAAATGTTTCTTCATTGAAATCGGCTACAAGGTATCACAGAATACGCTCGACTAAACACTGGGCTTTCCAAAGGTAGCACACAGGACTATATGAACCCAGCCAGTAGATGTAGATAGCTCAAATTGGACCGATACGTCCAGACACAGCTCCCGGCATTATTACGGACCACTACAATAATCAGTGTTACCAGTGGCTGAAAACCACAAGAAACATGAAACTGCTCGAAAGTAACGTTGGTATATAGAGTAACGTTTTGGTGCAAAAAGTAACGTTTTGTTACAAAAAGTAACGTTTTGGTACAAAAAGTAACGTTTTGGTACAAAAAGTAACGTTTTGGTACAAAAAGTAACATGAAACTTTTTCATACAAAGTTTTTTCATGTTCTTTGAAGTTATGGTTTTCAGTGTGACTTTTCGGCAAGTTTGAAGGGCTTTACTTTCCTTCTGTAGCATATAACTTACCTCTTTTTTTCACAATCGAAATCGAAGATGTGGCAAGAGTTAAGATAAGCTTTTATTGAGCAAGTGCTCATTAGTAGCAAATGTGTCACCACATTGCTAATAATAAATTGATAAAGACATAACTAATATTAATTTTAAGCACGCTCAAAAAAGCATGCTAATGCAATGATTTTTTTGAGCACGTATGTTAGTACCTTATAGGATATGTTCAGTCACAAAGGCGCAAGTTATCATATTTTTCGTTCAGTTCAAAAAGCAACATTACAAAAGTAACACAAAATGTAACAAAATTAACATTCTGGCAATGCTCCGCTACATATCTATTCCTTAATGACTACACAATCTATTAGTGTTTCATCAAAGGTGCACTGTAATACTAAACGGTTAACTTGCCTTCGCCGTTATATTCCCGGGGGACGAAATTAATGTCCTGTTGTGTCCGGGCCGGGCTCAGGTGGCGTTAGTTACCGTACTCCCGGTGTCCCACTCGGCGGCTCGTAAAAACGCACTGACTAATGAGCAACATGAGAGCCGAGTGTGGGTAGCCCTTTGTCTACCGTGTGTTTATATTTAATGATAATAACAATAATAATGGGGGATGTAAGGGAGCGACCTCTCCTACTCGTGGTGCATCCTGCCGAATAACAAACGAGGCGCTGGCAACCGACTGGTGGCGGTATAAATAACCATCACAATTGGGATGATGACTAAAAAATAATTTAATGTCCATCAGATAGATTAATGAAAAATATTGGATACGTATTTTTTATTTTGCCTCTTGTTCAAAAACTTACGAAGATACATTGATTTTAAATGTCACATGACGTCACGTTAGAGTACAAAATATACTCTAACGTGACGTAGTTAGCCCCCACTCCGTAACTTTAATGCGCTATATCTAAGTATTTTCTTGTTATTTCGACAAAACAAAAAATACGGGTCTTATATTTTTTTATTATCTAAGAGACGGACTAATTATTTTCTTCATTTTCATACCTTGTCATCATCCGTATTGAAGGCGTAGCTAAATACCACAGACCGATGACGGGCAGCAGCGTCACCGGAGCGAGAAGCTACGCCCTGCGATCGCCAACCCGCCTGCTCAGCGTGGCGATTATGGGTATATCCTCCAGATGTTTGCTCTAAGTGGCGAACAACTGAAGAGGCCTTTGTCCAGCAATGGACTGCTATAGGCTGATGATGATGATGATATATATTATGTGATAAACAGTTCAGTTAAGTCCTAAAACGGCGGTCCCGGATTCGATCTCCGCAGAATAGGTAAAAAAAGCATCTTAATGGTCTGAGACTCTGATTGTTCGCTATGTATTTATTCACAAAAATAGACCTTTTTCAATAAGCTCACTTGAGAGGATTAATTTTAATACTTTGACTGCCGAGAAACTAGACACAATAGAAAAACTATTGTTTGTCGGTCACCGGTGACCGTCATGGCGCTCAACGTGTTAAGCTTGACTCATCCATTGCTTCCAAAAAGAAAAAATATTACTCTACACAAATGTTCTCTATATTAATGACCCGCTGTGTCCAGCCTCAGGTGGTGTCGCCCGCACTCTCGGCCCTCGCGAGCTCGTAAACCGGCTGACTAATGAGCGACACGAGTTGAGCGAGGCCTTCACTCCACGCCTTTATTGCTTTAGCCCTTTGTCGCTCCAGTTATTCGGGTAAACTGGCGCTTAGCTACCTAAAGTCTAGCGGCCACTCACTTACTCTTCACTACTGAAGTACGCCACAGATAAACACCAGACTTACTAAATGGCTACCTGGTTATTTGGTAGTCAACCTATTTCAATCCACTGTTGACCATAGGCCTCTCTAGTTCTTCGCCACTGAGGGCAAGCTTCTGGAGGATATACTTACCCATCATAATCGCTACGCTGGGCAGGCGGGTTTGCGTACGCATTTAGCTCCGGTGACGCAGCTGCCCGTAATCAGCCTGTGGTATTTAGCTACGCCTTCAATTGTGATGGTTATCCAACCGTCGGTTGCTAGTGCCTCGTTCGTTATTGCGCAGTATGCACCACGGGCAGGTCCCCCTTTGGTAGTGAGCCCTGCCTTCTGAACAAAGTGTCGTGGTGTCGATAACCAACCGGGACAAACAGTCATGTAATGAACATTTGTGTGTTTGTTCATGTCATCACCAACCTCGGAGCTATAACCAATTAACCAGCGACGTCTAGTTTTTTAATTGTATTACAAACCCAGCATTAAACTAATATAAAAAGCAAGCTAACTATCTCAAGTGGCCAAAGTCGCAACTGAAAGCTAGTTTCAGTAAAGTTGTTAGTTATATAACAATGCTTACCTTCATCGCGTCACAATGTATTGGATAAATCGGTGAGAAACATCAATGGTAAAAAGCAAACGGCAAACGACAAATTAATCAACGATTTTTAAGGATCTGATGCACGCCCCGTTCATCCAAAGTCCCATTGCCTAGTCCAGGCATCGGCCAAAGATTGGTCATTGTGATCAGCTTTGATATTTTTTTTATTTTTCAGGAATGCCTTGACGCATATACCAAGAAACTAGCTTATATGGGACTCACTCCTAGAAACGGAGAATACCCACTGTCCGCTACGAGCGCCCATTTAATTTTAATGCCGATCGGGACTCGAGTCAATTCCTCCCTTAGAATTCAGTACGACGACACTGACCACGTGTCTTCCGTGACAAGGGAACATGACCAGTGATTTGTTCACTTCCCTTCCCTCAACCATATTGGAAGAAATGACAACTACTGAAATCATCAAAAATCATCAACATAGATAACTAATAAGTTGGTTTGTATGACTTAATTAATAAGACTCATTTGGAAAGACACTCCATATTTGGAAAGACTTTCCTTGCTCCTATTAGTTTAGCTGTGGCCCCGTGCACATGACTCCAAGGCCTTGCTGGCTGCGGCCACCTTGACAGTGTTAGATTAATGGTAGTGTCACCCGCAGGTATTTTTGCAGCCTCGAGAAAGTAAGAAAGATTACCAACACTTTTTCTACCTCTATTAGGTATTATCATTTGTCAGACCGACGCTGGATATTAGGGGAAGGAGGAAAATTAAACCTGGAAGTATCTTATCTAA